>JASDDO010000031.1:193245921-193468421 GCA_030015575.1 Agapanthus africanus
CATGCAGGCGTGCCCTCGGCCAGACGGCCTCGGGCGCAACTTGCGTTCAAAGACTCGATGGTTCACGGGATTCTGCAATTCACACCAAGTATCGCATTTCGCTACGTTCTTCATTGATGCGAGAGCCAAGATATCCGTTGCCGAGAGTCATACGGTTTATGATGTAGCAGGATCGCACCGTACGGTGACGGCGCAAGGCCCGCGACGCACGCTGCTCTCCACGATATTTGTTCCTTGGCGCCCACCGCACCCGGATCATGTTCCCGCCACCCGTCCCGCACGGAGCGCGAAGGCCGGACGGCGGCCGGGGGGCGCCGATGGTGCGGGGACGGGCGACGCTGCCGCCCGCTCCCGCTTCCCACGAGGCATCACGGTTTCACGGTCATCCGTCCTCTTGGGGTATCGACAATGATCCTTCCGCAGGTTCACCTATGGAAACCTTATTACGACTTCTTTTTCCTCTAAATGATAAGGTTCAGTGGACTTCTCGCGACAACACGGGCGGCGAACATCCCCCATCGCCGCGATCCGAACACTTCACCGGACCATTCAATCGGTAGGAGCGACGGGCGGTGTGTACAAAGGGCAGGGACGTAGTCAACGCGTGCTGATGACTCGCGCTTACTAGGAATTCTTCGTTGAAGAACAACAATTGCAATAATCTATCCCCATCATGATGAAATTTTCAAAGATTACCCGGGCCTATCGTCCAAGGCTATAGACTCGTTGAATACATTAGTGTAGCGCGCGTGAGGCCCAGAACATCTAAGGGCATCACAGACCTGTTATTGCCTCAAACTTCCGTGGCCTAAGTGGCCATAGTCCCTCTATGAAGCTGGCCGCAGAGGGATGCCTCCGCGTAGCTAGTTAGCAGGCCGAGGTCTCGTTCGTTAACGGAATTAACCATACAAATCGCTCCACCAACTAAGAACGACCATGTACCACCACCCATAGAATCAAGAAAGAGCTCTCAGTCTGTCAATCCTTACTATGTCTGGACCTGGTAAGTTTCCCCGTGTTGAGTCAAATTAAGCCGCAGGCTCCACTCCTGGTGGTGCCCTTCCGTCAATTCCTTTAAGTTTCAGCCTTGCGACCATACTCCCCCCGGAACCCAAAAACTTTGATTTCTCATAAGGTGCCGGCGGAGTCCTAAAAGCAACATCCGCCGATCCCTGGTCGGCATCGTTTATGGTTGAGACTAGGATGGTATCTGATCGTCTTCGAGCCCCCAACTTTTGTTCTTGATTAATGAAAACGTCCTTGGCAAATGCTTTCGCAGTTGTTCGTCTTTCATAAATCCAATAATTTCACCTCTGACTATGAAATACAAATGCCCCCGAGTGTCCCTCTTAATCATTACTCCGATCCCGGAGGCCAACACAATAAGACCGAAATCCTGTGATGTTATCCCATGCTAATGTATACAGAGCGTACGCTTGCTTTGAGCACTCTAATTTCTTCAAAGTAACAGCGCCGGAGGCACGACCCGGGCAATTAAGGCCTGGAGCGCATCGCCGGCAGAAGGGACGGGACGGCCGATGCTAACCGTAAGGCGGACCGGCCGGCCCAGCCCAAGGTCCAAGTACTAGCTTTTTAACTGCAACAACTTAAATATACGCTATTGGAGCTGGAATTACCGCGGCTGCTGGCACCAGACTTACCCTCCAATGGATCTTCGTTATGGGATTTAGATTGTACTCATTCCAATTACCAGACTCGATTGTGCCCGGTATTGTTATTTATTGTCACTACCTCCCCGTGTCAGGATTGGGTAATTTGCACGCCAGCTGCCTTCCTTGGATGTGGTAGCCGTTTCTCAGGCTCCCTCTCCGGAATCGAACCCTAATTCTTCGTCACCCGTCACCACCATTGTAGGCCTCTATCCTACCATCGAAAGTTGATAGGGCAGAAATTTGAATGATGCGTCGCCGGCACGAGGGCCATGCAATCCGTCGAGTTATCATAAATCATCAGAGCACCGGGAAAAGCCCGCGTCAGCCTTTTATATAATAAATGCATCCCTTCCAGAAGTCGGGTTTTGTTGCACGTATTAGCTCTAGAATTACTATGGTTATCCGAGTAGCAAGTACCATCAAACAAACTATAACTGATTTAATGAGCCATTCACAGTTTCACAGTCTGAATTCGTTCATACTTACACATGCATGGCTTAATCTTTGAGACAAGCATATGACTACTGGCAGGATCAACCAGGTAGCACGTCCTCGGCGACATCATGCTTCCGGAGACCCGCAACCCCATGGAGGGGAGCAGGACTCGGCGAGCAATGAGTCATTCGTTCGAGAGCGGGACATGGCAAGGGACCGGGGGACGAACCCCCAAAAGGCCCTCCGGATCCACCGCATCCATAAGCCCAAAACGGTCTACGACGGTCGGTCGAGAAGAGACGGCCTGGCGAGTCCGCCGCCGACCGAGAGCAGGCGAGGTTCGACGTCGTGCGCTTCCCCTCAGCCGAACGGTGGGAGGAGGACGATCGCGAGCATATGCCGCAGTCGGGTTCCGTACGGATCTGGTTCGCAACACAGGCAACGGGGCTGAACGCCGAGCCGACATGAGGCCGACCGGTGAGGGCGCATGAAGGAACAGCAGCGACGGCGGTTGGCTGCGCAAGAGGCAAGGAAAAAGCCGGGTCATGCGGTCCAAAACCACTCACATGCCGACATGGCCGCCGCCGCGCCCTAACCCGAATGCCCGTGCCCACCGTGCCAAGACAAACGTCAATGCAAAACGGTGCGCGAAGGGTCACGAGGATCGGACGAGGCGGCTCCGCCGAGCACGAAAGAAGTTCGCGTCTCGAAAGCCGAAAAAGGAAGGAAACGCCAACCGGCGGCCTGCAGTGGGCCCCACCGGCGTGGCCCGGAATGGGCCCCCCGGCGGGGTCGAGACACGTTCCCAAGGGCGGTGTACAGCGCCTTTCCCCAGACCGCGCCATGGCCCCTGCCCATGAGCCATGGCATCCACCGAGAGCCAAGCAAGCACCTCCCTCCTACAATAGTTTAGGAGGGAAACCCCCAAGAAATGACCCCGGGGGTCCAAAGTGTCTCTGTGGCCATACAAAAAATTTCCATCGTGCCGGGCATGGTTGGAATGGTGCAGGGCACGGGACGGTGCGTGCTGCACCGTGCCTGGTGCGACCTGCACCGTGCCTGGCGCGTGCTGCACCGTGCCCAGCAACGGGCCAATGAGCCGAGAATGAACCGGGCGCCTCCCACCTACTATAGTTTAGGAAGGAACCCCCTAGAAATGACCCCGGTGGTCCAAAGTGTCTCTGTGGCCATACAAAATTTCTCCATGGTGCCGGGCGCGGCATGGTGCGATGCTGCACCGTGCCTGGTGCGTGCATCACCGTGCCTGGTGCGATGCTGCACCGTGCCCGTTGCGGGGCCTGGGGCCCATGAGCCAAGGAATGCATCCGGCCGTCGCGCGGCACTGAATTCTTGCCGAACGAAGCCGACGTAGAGCCGCCGCGTCAAGCCCCCGTGCGCGCGAGGCGCTAAGGCGCGAATCCGTGTAAATCGCGACGCGGCTCGGGCGGGCACGCGCGCGTGTTGGGATTTTTAGGGACATTCGTCAAGACGCGAGCGCCCGCGGGGCAGTCTCGCGCCGTGCCGGCGTCGTGCCACCGATGGATCGGGCCGTCGTGCGGGCCGGAATTCTCGCCGAACGAAGCCGACAATGAGCCGACGCGTCAACCTCGTGCACGCGCGAGGCGCTAAGGCGCGAATCCGCGTAATTCACGGCGCGGGCTGGCGCGCGCGCGTGTGGGGATTTTTAGGGACATTCCTCAAGACGCGAGCACCCGCGGGGCAGTCTCGCGCCATGCCGGCACCGTGCCACCGATGGATCGGGCCGTCGCGCGGGCCGGAATTCTCTCCGAACGAAGCCGACAATGAGCTGCCGCGCGCACGAGATGAGCGAAGGCGCGAGTTCGCGTAAATCGCGACGCGACGCGCCCGTGGGGTTTTTTTTTTAGGGACATTCATCAAGTCGTGAGCGCCCGCGGGGCAATCTTGCGCCGCGCCGGCACCGTGGCACCAATGTATCCGGTGTTGTAGGGTTGCTGGGCACGCGCACAAGGGTCTATGAGGCATCAACCATGCCCGATTATAAATTTAGCCGTGCCGAACAACCCGAATACGGATCTTTAAACTAGAGATTAGGCGAAAACAAACATGTAAACAACTTTAACACTATGTGAGAGGGATTACAACATTTGTAGATCCGGTCCTTCACTTCATATGCTCCGTGTTGTGGTCCCTTCGCTCCGATCATCGGGTTCCGGACTCTCGAGAGGATCCACGAAGAGAAAGATGCAACCTTTGCTTCCGATCTTCAATACAAAGATGATCTACCTTGAGGTTTCGTTAACACAAGCTAACACTCATGAAATGACGTGAACACCCACATCTAAATGGCAAGGGAAGATGAGGATGATGAAGTAGGATTTTTGCTCTCTTTATTTATCTTTTTCTCACATATTTTCATCACCAATCTCAAAGCAAGAAAGCTTTGTAAGCAAAGAAGAAGAAGGAAGAAGATGAACAATTTGATAGAATTCCTTTTGTGATAAATAATGCAAAGGAGATAATGATCAATAATGCAACCATGGTTGACTACACCTTTGTAGAGAATTAACCAAGGCTAGGGTTTGGGTTAGGTTAAGAATGAGTCACTTGAAAATATCTTTCACAAAACAAAACCAAAACCTTCTAGAATCATATAGAAAGCTTAACCCTAATCCAAACCCTAATCATGTTTAAACTCCACTAAACATGTTGCATTAGTTATCATATCATGTTACAATATTATATATCACATATATAATATTTATAGTAACCAAATAAAATAATACATTTAACATATATCGCATATATATCAATGTATTACCCGAGTGAGAAAAAGAATCTTTTAGTGAGCTAATATTAGTTAATGCAATTTAATATATCATATATATTATTATACATTAAATTATCGAATCAACACTTGATCCGATAATCCGGCTATATCGCATATAACCGACTAATATTTATCCGTACCGATTCATCGAATCAACACTTGATCCGATGACCCGGCTGATATCAAATATCGCGAGAATATAATACGGTATCACATATCGCATTATCCTAGGTCCCGCACATATCACATACGTTCCCCTACTCCGTTTTGCCTGAGTCAAGAAACCTCTGTGTAGGACTCTAAAGAATCGTAAATACGCCGGCAGTAGGTGATGATCATATCAAACACCCACAAGCTGCAAGCGGTCAGCTAAACGTTTAGCTACCCAGGTAATGAGCGCTCAGAAGATCAACAAGCAAGCCTGTAACTTCTCCTGTGAATCCAATGAGTAACACTCCCGTACAGTCCGGTCTCGTCGTCTGATATGTCGCATATCTCGCCTAGGGGTGGTAAAACGTCAGACCCCAGTAGCTCGATAAGTCGTGTCGATATGAGGTCTATAATAGTTCGAGAAACTACTGATAACACTTACCAGTAAATCTCAGCAACCCTGGCCAGGGATTTCCGGTTATAGCCAATCGAACACAGCACAACATCAACTCCCTATACCGGGTGAGATGAATCCCTTCCTATCGCTCATTGCCTCCATGTGATTCGGGACTGTACCCAAAAGCCACCTTTTTGCACGCCCTCTTGGACGTGGTATGATGGAAATCAAAGCATAGTGGGAATCACACAAGACTCTATGACGATCTCGGTTCAACAGACTACTCTGTACCAGTGTCACCGGAGAACTGCCATCTGACGTGAGGTATAATACCATCTGGGAGTTCTCGGCGAGTCCGTCCAGTGTACCCAGTCTCCACTGAGCACCCGTACACCATCCTTGATGTCAAACACCGATGGATATGGGATCATCCATAGCCCATCATATGGGTCAAGATGCGTATACGCTAGTCTACTCTGGTGCATCGATGCCCTGTCTCGATACACCCTCGACTAGGAACAGTTATAGGATGTACTCGTCGACTACCGTGGCCCCACTAGTATGATCTCATCATAGTCCCAGTAGTCGAGTACATATCCTAAGGGCTTTATCAACATGTAACATAGAGACAATAAGAGTACATGTTAAGATAAAGTACAACCAGATAACATACTATCATGTCGAGCAAGAAAGTCCTCCCTATATATGTCCAAGCATCCATTACAATATACATCGTATGTACAGTAATGGCCTCTAGGGCATACATATAACTAACAATCTCCCACTTGCACCAGGGCCATACCCAACAATTAGTTGCGGTATCGCATACCCAACAATTAGTTGCGGTTGAAGTATCTCATACTCAACCATCCCATAAAAGTCTCTACTGGGAAAAAGGCCTTCGTGAGTGGATCCGCGCTGTTGTCCTCTGTGTCTACTCTCCTAACCTCGATCTTTCTGGAGATAAACCATCTCCATGATTAGGTGATACTGCCAAAGAATTATATCTGGATTTCTGATGGGACGGAAGTTCCTTGGCTAAAGCCACAACTCCATTGTCACACAATGGTAGGAACGAAGTTCATCTCATAAACTTATATATATCCATACTGCCTCTTTGGTAGCATCCTTGGTAACGATGTATCTTGCCTTTAATCATCTAGAATGTCACGGTATCTAGCTTGGAACTCTTCCAACATACTGTCCCTCTACTGAGGGTAAAGACAATGCCTGCGACTGACATTCAGTCATCCTTATCACCCTGGAACCTTTCCAGTGATTCTCCCCAGGATCGATTGATACCATCTCACTACAACTAGTGAGTATCCTAACATCCAATTAGATCTATCTCATAGATCCAAAACCCAGGATTTAGGAGGTATCACTTTGATCCTATATGGAGAATCCTTGTGATAAGCGGAGATTGACCGAGCGTAGCATAGGAAACTCCTTCCCTATCAAGAGTATGTCATCCACGTACTCTACAAGGATCACCCCCATACTCCCTACTACCTTTTTGTATATACAAGGTTCATTTACCATTTTGATGAAGTCAAACTCTTTGACTACCACATCAAAATAGATGTTCCAACTCCGCGATGCCTGTTTTATCATATAAAATATCTTGCACACGTTTCCGCTGCTCCCACTGTCTACGAAGCCCTCTGGCTGTGTACTTATAGACGCTCTCTTCTAAAACATCATTTAGAAAAGCAGTCATGACACCCAACCACCAGATATCGCAGTCATGGAATGTAGCAGTGGCAAGTAGGATCTGGATGGACTTAAGCATAGCTTTGAAAGTCTCAACTTTTCCATGTACACCAAGTAATCTTCTCAAGATATACTCGCTCCTGATGGGGATTTAACCCTTCAGATAAAGCAACCAAAGTCCATACTTTGTTGGTGTATAAGGATTCCATCTCAGATCGATAAGCATCCAGCCATTCTTACAGAGTCCCACTCCTGATGGCCAGCTCGAAACTAGTTGGGTCATCATTTCATGATGCAATCCTCGCTCCCACTGTCATAGAGAAACCGAAGTATCTCTCAGGTGGGTGAGGAACCCTACTAGATTGGCGGAGAGGCCGAGGTTCGTTGTAAACCATTGAATCCTTTGGTTCTACCAAATCATCAGCTGCATTTTGTATAGCTGGAACCTTTCCAGTTGTACATAACAGACCTTGCCTCGAGTTTGTCCGGATTTTGCTTTTAGACATAGGCCGGACAACCCAAATCTTAACCAACTTAAGATATGGGCTCTTTCCTTTCCATATCACATATGAAGTAGTAGGCAACTGATTTGATTTGAACCCTATTCAATAGGTATGCAGCTTCTCAAGTGCATAACTCCCAAAAGGAAATAGGAAACTCTGTAGTACTCATCATAGAGCACACCATAAACAATAGGGTGCTATTGCTCCGCCCCGATACACCGACGTGCTGTGGTGTATACGGAGGAGTAATGCTGAGAGAGAATCTCATTCTCCTTTAGAATAGTCCAGGAATTCCGTACTCAAGTATTCTCCTCCTTGATCACATCAAAGGACATAATACTTATACCCATTTTTGGTTCTCTACTTCTAATTTATATTCTGTGAATATCTCAAAAGCTTCGGACCTGTGTTTCAACAGAAACATATGTCTGAATCTTGAGAGATTATCAGAGAATGTAATGAAGTAGAAAGAACCGATCTTGGCATGTGTAGACAGGGGACCTTACATACATCAACATGTATCAATCCCAAAAGTTCACTAACTCTTTCTCTGTTTCCAATAAACAGAGATGTGGTCATCTTATCTTTGTGACATGACCGGCAAGTTTCAGAAGATGTAAATTCAAACTAATTTAAATATGCATCTATATGTAACTTAGCTAGTCGGGTCGCATTGATATGACCTAGTCTACAATACCTCAAGAAGGATTCGTTCATTTCTGAACTCTTCCTCTTGTGTGTGTTCCGTATATTAAGAACTGTAGTTTGATTTAGAACGACAATGCTTTTAGATAACGTGCCTGAACCGATCAACTCTTGATATAGGTAATGTTCAAAACATTATCCAACAATACAAAATTATATCCTTTCTTTAGTAATAAAGAGACTGATATGATTTTGTATATCAGGTTCGGTATCTAATAACATTTGTTCAGAATCAATGTATTCTGGTAATACAGGGTGACAGTGACCAACAGATTTGGCTGCAACTCTTGCACCGTTATCTATCTCATGAAACTTATCACCCGTTCTCAGTTCTCTACCTATCTGTAGCCCATATAACAGATTACATATGCGGGATCCTGATCCGGTATCACATACCCAGGAAGTAAAGGATACTGAGAAACAGTTCTCTGTAATGAACACACACGAAGATGATGCATCAAAATGCACTTTCTTCGTTTGGGCTGCACGGGAAATCTGGTATTCCCTAATTTCATGCTCTGTCTTATAACAATTATAAGTTGGAGCGGGACCAACGTTCCCCAGCTCAATATAACAAGCGGGTTCGGTCAATATATCCGTATTATTATCTTGATTAAGGCGTGATATGGTCGCTACCTGGAGAGAGAGAGAGAAGAAAACACTCAGCGTATGCTCTTGCAAGATTAGATTGGTTATCTAATATATCTAATCAGGATGTCTCCCACTGTTTTAATCAAATCTTCCTTCAAATCCTAAAAGGAAAGACTAGCCGGGATTAATTACACGCTACAAGTTCGCCAATCTTTCAGCCAGGCCAGTGTCGGTACTTTGAGGGAGGTCCCCCGTGCTTTCGCACGAACCTAATTAAAGTAAACCTCGTTTTCCTAGGGGCGTAACCCCGTTAACACCTTTCTAGACACCTACTTGATCGGCTAATTGTAATGTGTAAAACTCTCCCAGGAGTAACTCTTACTCGCAGCGGGTATCGGGATCCAACTATCTCATAGAAGGTATGCAATCTCATTGCAAATTTCAACACTTGAAATTCCCAATAATATTTTACCCCTAGCAGCTTATGACCTTGGCTAAGGTCAACAAATCATAAGTGCTAGCCAAGTTCAACCCGTCATTTCCCGATTGAATTAAACCCACCCGCAAGACCCTTGGCTAAGGTCAACAAAGTCGCACGACTACCCTAACTCAATCGCATCATATGCTTATACAGATAAGCACTAATTAGCTACCGCACACTACGCTTTGGCTTAGGTCAACAAACACAGCACGAATACTAAGAAGTACTTATCTGAAATGACGGAGGGCTACGACAGGTTTTTAAGAAAACCTATTGCGTAATGAACTTGATATCGTCGTAGAATCGAGTGATTTTAAATGGAGTGTTTTTTAGGCTTTTCTAGTTTTGCTAAAGGGTCACTCCCGGTGAAGGGATCGTCGGCCCTTTCCTCATCGAATAAGGTGCAGGATATATCATATATACCGCTGTGCAAAGCAAGAACTATAGAAGCAATCAAAAGACAAACCGAGTTTGTAGCATCTGCCAGTTATTGCTAAAAGAGTCACTCCCGGTGAAGGGATCTCGGTCCTTTCCTTATCGAATAAGGTGCTGGATGTTCTACAAGGAACACCGCTATGCAAAGCAAGAACTAGAGCTACCAGTTTTTAAACAAGTTTCTACAACATCTTAGGTTTCTTTTGTTTCATTAATCTCATTAATGAAGTCCCATTTTAATTTTGCTTCACAAGCATCACATTTGAAACGAAATCTGCAATATAACATATATCTCATATATATAATATAAACATTCATCTCAGGCAGTAATATGATCTCATCACAGAACATTGCAGCAGAAGAACATATATGAAATATTGGATATACTAGGACGTCCATGTTTTCAATACGAGCCTGTATAAAACACGGATTCCATGGTCGTGATGAATAGCCAAACCCACATCCCTAGACCCCGACGAGAGCGGCAAGTAACACTGCCAATTCTAGGGTTAGGAGACCCGGTCCCGACTCTTCGAGATGGTCTCCCACTGGACCCTAGAACCCGGTTACTTGTGCTCCCCTCCTTGGGTCTACCTAATGCGGAAAAGTAAATAATATACAACGGTGACATCTTCCGCAACCTGGAAGTGCCCCAATAAAAGAATATTACATACAAATGAATTTTACATGAATGAAAAAGAAAAAACTCTCATCTCACATAAAACCCCCGGCTATTCAAAACGCGACGATCCAATATAACATATCACAGCAACACATAATATCTCATATCATCAACGTAAGCAAGTATGCGTATCCCGATTGTCGTTGATGTATAGCAACGAAGCCGGCGATACACTACATACTACGCTTACGGTCACAGAAAAGAAAGTGTAAAACTACAACAGTTGGAATCCGCAACCTCCTTAGACATCGCATGCCTAACCAAATGAATTTCTTAGACATCACATGTCTAACAATTATAAACCCCGCATTTTAGTCTCATTATCGAAAACTCTTTTCAATATCAAGTCGGGCAATTCAACAAGATTCCCGACGTCCTGATCGAATGCTCGTCGCAAACTTTAGTAGACGGCCGCACCCTAGATGCCGTCGACGAAGTGCACTAAGGCGGAACACCGCTGCCGCGAGCATCCGAACGGATGCTTTCGGCGACGGGGTTCTCCTACAATCACTTGGTTGGGGCTAAGAGGTGTAGCTGTCTATTAAGTTTACCCGGCGAGTATCCGCGTACGCTACGTGATTGCGACGGACTTTTGATCACATCAAAATTCCGTGGCAACCGATCATTTGAGACTAAACTGCTATGTTTATAATATTCAAATCAGTTATCTCATAACTACCTGTGGATTCCAAATATTATATCACATTCCAGATAAATAGACAAAGTTAAACTTTCCGATCGAATCATCAAACATCCAAGATTTCCCCAATATATCTCAACACTTGAAATCAGTTTAAAAACATCCATCACATGCCACAGTACCAATGGTCCAGCCGTAGAAGGGTCAAGCCAACGCCTCAGATGTGGCACGCCGTACTGCTCCAAACCCTAAGGTTCAAAAGGCAGTTCAAGACGGTCACATAATCGAGTTAAGGTTTGTTGTCTTCTAGAGGGTCCACCGCGTTACTTGCATGACTTAGAACGTTCATAAACACGAGAAAAAATCCAACTTTTGAAAAATTTTCCGACAGGGAAAAAAGTGAGTTATTGATATCCGTTCGAACTTTTTAACAGTTTCTAAAAATTATCCGGACAAACTAAACAAAGTTATAATATCCGATCGAAACAACGAGTCCCCAATACAACCCAGAAAACACAACACTGGAGTGAAAATAAAAAATTCTCAGAAGAATCAGGAATTAGCTACGGAGGTTACTGTGCAAAGCCTATCCCTCAATCCTTCCTTCTTGCCGCGGAACCGCCGCCAATCTTAAGGTTTGGCCGCGGTTCCGCGGCGCTTTGGACGATTTAGGGGGTCGAGTTTCTCAGTAATTCCTAAAATAACCTGCTGAATTTTCTGGGTATTTTTAATATGAAAAATATCACAGTTTTGAAAAATTTCCAGAAACTAGGGTATATCGGGTTTTCCGGGTTCGATCGGACTTTAAACTTCGTCTAGACTTCTCCTAAAGCTCTAGCTTGGCTCAGATACCACTGTAGGGTAGCTGGGCACGCGCACAAGGGTTTACGAGGCATCAACCATGCCCGATTACAAATTTAGCCGTGCCGAACAACCCGAATACGGATCTTTAAACTAGAGATTAGGCGAAAACAAACATGTTAACAACTTTAACACTAAGTGAGAGAGATTACAACATTTATAGATCCGGTCCTTCACTTCATATGCTCCGTGTTGTGGTCCCATCGCTGCGATCATCGGGTTCCGGACTCTCGAGAGGTTCCACGAAGAGAAAGATGCAAACTTTGCTTCCGATCTTCGATACAAAGATGATCTACCTTGAGGTTTCGTTAAAACAAGCTAACACTCATGAAATGATGTGAACACCCTCATCTAAATGGCAAGGGAAGATGAGGATGATGAAGTGGGATTTTTGCTCTCTTTATTTATCTTTTTCTCACATATTTTCATCACCAATCTCAAAGCAAGAAAGCTTTGTAAGCAAAGAAGAAGAAGGAAGAAGATGAACAATATGATAGATTTCCTTTTGTGATGAATAATGCAAAGGAGATAATGATCAATAATGCATCCATGGTTGACTAAACCTTTGTATAGAATTAACCAAGGCTAGGGTTTGGGTTAGGTTAAGAATGAGTCACTTGAAAATATCTTTCACAAAACAAAACCAAAACCTTCTAGAATCATCTAGAAAGCTTAACCCTAATCCAAACCCTAATCATGTTTAAACACCACTAAACATGTTGCATTAGTTATCATATCATGTTACAATATTATATATCACATATATAATATTTATTGTAACCAAATAAAATAATGCATTTAACATATATCGCATATATATCAATGTATTACCCGAGTGAGAAAAAGAATCTTTTAGTGAGCTAATATTAGTTAATGCAATTTAATATATCATATATATTATTATACATTAAATTAACGAATCAACACTTGATACGACAATCCGGCTATATCGCATATAACCGACTAATATTTATCCGTACCGATTCATCGAATCAACACTTGATCCGATGACCCGGCTGATATCAAATATCGCGAGAATATAATACGGTATCACATATCGCATTATCCTCGGTCCCGCACATATCACATACGTGCCCCTACTCCGTTTTGCCTGAGTCAAGAAACCTCCGTGTAGGACTCTAAAGAATTGTCAATACGCCGGCAGTAGGTGATGATCATATCAAACACCCACAAGCTGCAAGCGGTCAGCTAAACGTAACAGCTACCCAGGTATTGAGTGCTCAAAAGATCAACAAGCAAGCCTGTAACTTCTCCTGTGAATCCAATCAGTAACACTCCCGTACAGTCCGGTCTCGTCGTCTGATATGTCGCATATCTCGCCTAGGGGTGGTAAAACGTCAGACCCCAGTAGATCCATAAGTCGTGTCGATATGAGGTCTATAACAGTTCGAGAAACTACTGATAACACTTACCAGCAAATCTCAGCAATCCTGGCCAGGGATTTCCGTTTATAGCCAATCGAACACAGCACAACATCAACTCCCTATACCGGGAGAGACGATTCCCTTCCTATCGCTCATTGCCTCCATGTGATTCGGGACTGTACCCAAAAGCCACCTTTTTGCACGCCCTCTTGGACGTGGTATGATGGAAATCAAAGCACAGTGGAAATCACACAAGACACTATGACGATCTCGGGTCAACAGACTACTCTGTACCAGTGTCACCGGAGAACTGCCATCTGACGTGAGGTATAATACCATCTGGAAGTTCTCGGCGAGTCCGTCCAGTGTACCCAGTCTCCACTGAGCACCCGTACACCATCCTTGATGTCAAACACCGATGGATATGGGATCATCCATCGCCCATCATATGGGTCAAGATGCGTATACGCTAGTCTACTCTGGTGCATCGATGCCCTGTCTCGATACACCTTCGACTAGGAACAGTTATAGGATGTACTCGTCGACTACCGTGGCCCCACTAGTATGATCTCATCATAGTCCCAGTAGTCGAGTACATATCCTAAGGGCTTTATCAACATGTAACATAGAGACAATAAGAGTACATGTTAAGATAAAGTACAACCAGATAGCATACTATCATGTCGAGCAAGAAAATCCTCCCTATATATGTCCAAGCATCCATTACAATATACATCGTATGTACAGTAATGGCCTCTAGGGCATACATATAACTAACAGGCATCGCATGCACCGGAAGTCTCGCCGAAAGATGCCAACAATGAGCCGCCGCGTCGAGCCTCCACGCGCGCGCGCGTGGGGACTTTTTATGCAAATTCCATAAAAAAATGAGAGCCTAAGGGACCCGGTTTGGCCTCCGTGATGTGGGGCCCGCGCCGCCCAAGTTCCCGCAGCGAACTATCCGCGGGCCCCACCTCCGGCTCCATGCCGGACGACGCCACGGGTTGCCCGGACCGGTCCCCCTCCCGTCGGGCCCGGCCGTTGTAACACTTTGAAATTTCGCTAGATTGTTTTCGTGTTAATTAGTAATTGTGCGTGTTATTATATATGTGTACATAGGATTATTAGTTATTTTAGTCGGGTTTACCCTAATTGGAAAATTTTCCTTTGTAGTGTACACTTGCACACTTAGCCAATTTTGTGACTTAGGTCTTTTAGTTTATCATGTTAACCATTTCTTTTGTTGCATGGTTGATAATTTATTCCCACCTTTGTAATCAAAACAAAACCTTTTGTAAAAAATTCAATTAGCAATAGAAAATAGAAGCATGGTGGTTAGGTGAACATTTGACTTTGGTGACCATTTTCTCCCCTCTTTTCTCTCTCCTTTCTCATTGCAGAATTTCTGCAGAGGCAGCAGCCAAAACCCTAGCTTTTCTTCACCTTTCCCTCTCCTTTTCACTTCTCTTTGATCTCTACACAAATCCTATACAAAACCACTCTTTTCCTTCATAAAACCATAGGAAAAATGAGTTTTTGAGGTGTTTGGAGGCAAATATGCATGCTTGAGGAGGGAGCTGGAAATTTTGGTGTTTCTTAAGGCCATTAGAAGGTATCAACTCATGTTTAGCACCTTTCTCCTTAACTTGTAGTATTTTTAGCAAAATATCACATTTTTGTGCATTTTTAGTGCTATTGATGGGATTTAGTGATGATATGTGTAAAGTAACATTTTTATGGCTTGGTTAGCTTGGTAATGGGTTATTAGTCTAGTTTTCGACTGGGTTTTGCTTCAGGTTTCACAAAAATACCATAAAGTATCATTTTAGTGTAAAAGTGTGGTTTTTAACTAGAAATAGGGCTCTGTAGAATCTGCTGCTACCCGAGTTATTTCAGAATGAAATTGGATTTACTGTAGCATGTATAGGGGGTATAGAGTGCACTCACAAAACCTGGGATCCCAATTCCCCAGACAGGCCGCGGGAATATTCATTCTAGCCGCAATTTGCGGCCAGATGGGTGAGTTGGGGTTTGGGGTTTGGTACACTGGAGTCTGCTGCTATGTGGAGTATTTTGGTATATCTATTTTTATAATATCTGTTCTGTATCAAAATCTGGAGTAGAATACCCTATTTCCGGTATTTTTTAATCTTTCGCGACACGCGTGATACGTGTGTGTGGGTTTGTGGTTTCTGCGTATCGCGATCCGTCGGAGTGACTTCAGGCGCGTAATAACACGTTTTAGCGTATCGCGCACACGCGAGCTTGGTTTGCGACACGGGTTTGTTCCCCTCCGAAGGACGGCACGGACATGGCGTCTCGCCTGAAATTCGGGGCAGATGCTAATTGGTGCTATCCGTCCACCTCTCCGAAGATGCCAAGTTGATTTATGGCACCATGTATCGAAGGTTTAAACGGATGCGACCGATGTAGCAGACTTCGTCAGATTCCCCCTCGTTTGAGGGGTTTTTGATTGTGGGGACGCTTTTCCCTGCAGGCGCAAGCCCCTGCTGTTAATTACGCTACCGCATCGCGGTAACAACTTTCTCCTTCTCCAGATGGTCACTTCGTGTCGTGTATGTTTATTTTATGTTTTGTTGCCCGTGGATTGTTTACGGAGACCGAGTTATGTCGTCGCCCGTATGGCGTGGACTAGTCCGAATCCGTATTATCATAGATTTGGGTTTGGGGGTTTGGTTTGAGGATACGTTAGCCATACTTGAGGCTAAGATCAACTCAAACGTTTGTTAAGGATACGTTAGTCTAACTTGAGACTAAGATCAACTTAACGGGATCGTTTAGATCCGACAAAAGAGCATTTGGGCTCCATTGTTCCAGTTTAGGGACATAGTGGTCCATCGTATGTATGGCCGTCGGGACCCGTCACCTCTCTGACGACGTTGAAGGATTACAACGACAGATGTCAGAGGAGTTCAGAGATGTACCCTCGAACCAGAGTTAATTGGGGGAGATTCATAGCCCAGTCTGTTTGAAGGTTTAAGGATACGTTAGCCATATTTAAGGCTAAGATCAACTTAAACGGGATCGTTTAGATCCGGCAAGAGAGCATACGTGGCTCTATTGTTCCAGTTTAGGGACATTGCGGTCCATGGGTAGTTTAAGGACATTGCGGTCTATGGGTAGTTTAAGGACATTGCGGTCCATGGGTAGTTTAAGGACATTGCGGTCCGTTGTTAGTTTTAAGAAATCTCGGTCAAGGTTAAGGACGTCGTAGTCCGTGGGTTTAAGGACCCCACAGTCCATTGTTAGTTTTAAGACATCTCGGTCAAGGTTAAGGACGTCGTAGTCCATGGGTTTAAGGACCCCACAGTCCATTGTTAGTTTTAAGACATCTCGGTCAGGGTTAAGGACGTCGTAGTCCATGGGTTTAAGGTCCCCACAGTCCATTGTTAGTTTTAAGACATCTCGGTCAAGGTTAAGGACGTCGTAGTCCATGGGTTTAAGGACCCCACAGTCCATATCAATATGTGGTCATCGGGACCCGTCACCTCTTTGAAGACATTGAGGGATTACAATGCCAAGTATCAAAGGAGTGAAGAGATGTACCCTGGAACCGGAGTGGATTAAATAGTCCTTGGCCCAATTTGGGATCAAGACCAATTAATTATGTTATGAGCCCATTAGCCCAGTTAATTACGAATTGAGGACTTATGGCCATCTTGGGCTAAGTCCAATCAGGTCTGGAATATTGGCTTCCTGTTGGTCCATTGAAGGAAAGGCTTTGCCTCTATCCATTTAGCCAATTGGACCAATGTCTAGTGTTAAACACTAAAGACCAACCAGTGTTGAACACTGGGAATGAGATTGATAGGTCAGTGTTTAACACTGATAGATAGTTGGTGTTAAACATCAGCAACGAGGCTTTCAGATTAGTGTTGAACACTAAAACAAACCAGTGTTAAACACTGGCAACAGATATCCCAAATTAGTGTTGAACACCAAGGTAATCAGTGTTGAACACTGCAAATGAAGTTCTTTGTTTAGTGTTGAACACTAAGGTCAAACAATGTTCTATCACTGAATTCAGGGGTTCCAATTAAGGCAAGAGGGGTCACGTGACAACACGTGAGAGCGCCCTCCCTTCATTTGTTCTTCTGAGATTATTGCATCATTCAGAGCATCACGTGCCATCACGTGACGGGCATTCAAATGCTTATATGTTAAAGCTTTTGCCAAGGGTCACGTGGGTCATGTGGGGCACTGCCTCAAAGGGGCTTTCTGTAGGTCTTTTGGGGGGGTCACGTGGTGACACGTGACCCTTCCTCTATGTATGTTGTTTAGAGGATCTGTTAATCTTTTTCAGGAATTAAATTCCTCGTAAGGTTGAACCCTGACAATAATTTCAGAGGAATTAAATTCCTACTTCCTTTTGAAGATTTATATTCTGGAATAGAGTTGGACTCTGAATTTTCTGTAGGAATTAAATTCTTCATATATGTGAAGAACTGAATAGGGTTAAACCCTAATAAAAGCTTTTAAGGAATTAAACTCCCATTCTCTGTTAAAGAATTATGATTAAGGGAATTAAATTCCCGCTGTTTCAACAGAACAAAGTTCTTAATTAGGGTTAAACCCTGTTTCTTTTTGTTCTGAAGGAATTAAATTCCCATGACACAGGGTCAAGCCCTAATTTTATTTTAAAGGAATTAAATTCCTATAGTTCTATGAGAATTAAATTCTCGTGCTTGCATTCCCTCTCTATGCTTTGGATCTGCATGGCGGGATCTCAACCCATTGAGAATTAAATTCTCAACTTCAAGGGGAGATGTGCACTTTACAGATCCTCTATCAAAGAGAGAAGAAGTATGTCCTTCTGTTTTATATCAGAGTTAAACTCTGTTGAGAATTAAATTCTTTTTCTTTCAAGAAGCCTTCCCTTTCTTACCTAGGGTTTTCTTTTGCAGAAGATCTAAATTCCTCAAAGTATCCAGGCTCTCTCTCCCTTTTCTTCCCTCTGCGTATATATCTTTTGTATGTCTCTTGGCTCCTATTTATAGGAGAAGCAGCCGAGTCAATTAGTTTTTGACGAATCTTCCTTGAGAGATTTGATTTGCATCCATCATTCGTTTTGGACCTTTGGATTATTAGGTGAATTTTATTCACCATTAGATTTCAAATCCAGGGATTCTCCTTTGTTATTTCTGTTAGATTTGAAGGGGAAATCTTTCCAAATTCGAGATTTTCCCATAGATAGATGATATTTAATCACCTCTGAATCTTTAATTCAATCGATTGCTTTTGGAAAGATTCGAGAGGTCTTTCTCAGAATTTAATTCTGTTAACAAATGGGCTTTGAAGTCGGTCACGTGTGGCCACGTGACCCTTGGTCACGTGTGGGCACGTGACCCCCTTGGAACGAGACTTCCTCTTTCTTTTGCGCTCTGTCTTCAGGTTGCTGCTTAACCGTCACGTGCCACCACGTGACCCCTGGTCACGTGTGAGCACGTGACCCTTGTCTGGACTCTTTTTCTTGGTTTAGCGGGAGAACAAATCTGTTGCTTTTGATTATCACGTGCCAACACGTGACCCTGGTCACGTGGGAGCACGTGACCTCTTCTGACGCCTTTTCCTTGATCTGATCAGGGAACCGGTTTGCCTTTGAAGCCGCTTTTATTTGTCACGTGCCAACACGTGACTCAGGTCACGTGGGAGCACGTGACCCTTTCTGAAGCCCTTTTCTTTGATGTAGTTGGGAAACTGAACTTGCCTTGCCGATACTTTTAGGTGTCACGTGCCAACACGTGACTGCTGGTCACGTTTAAGCACGTGACCCTCTTCTGAAGCTTTTTCCATAAGCTTTTCTGATTTTAAATCAGGAAACAAATGCCCCCACAGCGTTGTTATCACGTGAGTGCAACGCTGTCACCTTTTGTGACCGTTGGATTCCTCTAGGGATTTAGGGAGATGAAACGTCTCCATCTCCTCCTATAAATACCCATGTCTCTTCAGAAGAGCCTTCACTTTGCTCATCTTCTTCCTTTGAGAACTTTTTCTGAGAATTTAATTCTCTTCTTCCAGAGCTTAGTTCTCTGCTTTGAAACAATCTTCAGAGTTTAACTCTGTTCAGGTGACCCTTTTTTCTTCAGGTAATGTTCTTGGACAAGCAGCGAACTTCCACATTCCTTTGGATTTTAAATCCAAATCAAAGGTTTTTACTTTTTTTTAACAAGGAACCCATTTTTCTTCAAGTTTTTCCATAAGAACATGAAACTGCCTAACCTTCGAACTGTAGATCTCTTAGGGTTTAAATGATCTTTGGGGAAATGATGATGGCGTTTCAACTCCATGGAATTTAATTCCATCCAAAAATGTTTCTGGGAATTTAATTCCCTTTTCTCAATAAGGAATTTAATTCCAATGAAGAACTCAGTTTCTTCACGCGGAGGCTTCTTGGGGTCTCTTGGCCCGAGGTTGTTCTTCTGCAATTAATGAAATAGGGGTTTTGTAATGATGTCTTCTGTGGGAATTTAATTCCTTTGATCTTGTTGGATTCATTGTAGAGCCCGAGACAGATCCGGTTGGGGGGAATGTGCATGGTCACCATTCTTTATTAAATGAGGATATTCCCTTTGTTTTATTGTAACTATTTGGTCTCATTATTGATGAGCCGTCATCCGGATTCTGTGGGGCCCCTGTGTTTTGTAGCCAATGGTCCCAGGAAATTCTGCTGTTGCTTTCTTTAATTAGTCTTCATGTTCATGCATGAATATATATTGCTAACTTTTCTTTTAACGGTCTTCCTTTATTGGATTTCAGGTTCGATGGCTTCTGTTCCACGCTTTCCCTTTTCTCGCTCGGAGGCTGCTTTTCCTCAGTCACCATCTAATGAGGAAGCGATGGCGATGATTCGGGCCCATGACCCGAACCGTACCAACCTTCTTCAATGGGGATCTTGGTATAGTCAGATTGTTCAGGGTCGCCGGAGTTTTCTTTGCGCGGTACCGATGGAGCCCACTTTCCCATTCTTACCGATGGATCCTCCGAGGACGATTTTTGCTGTGGAAATGCCCAACTGGACTCCAACGGGGAGGCTCGAACCTTCGACGACCAGTATTCCGAACCATCCGATCCCGGCCATAGACATCTTGGGACGGCGTATCTGCCAGGGTGAGGCCCACCCGTGGGGGCAAATTTATAAGATAGGGCTCACTCCTAGACATCCTACGGGCTACCTTCTCTAGGCTCGCTACATCCTTTCTGCCCATCGTGCGGGGTTGCAGAAAGTCGGGCTTTATCAGGCCATATACGCGTCACTATTCCATTATAAGTCCCCGCATGTCTGGTGGGTTAAGGCGTTTTTAAACCAATGGAATCTTCCCACCGAATTTTATGATATCTCGGGGTTGCCGATAAGGGGTAGTCTGTATGAGGAGTTGTTGCCTTTTGACGAGTACGTTTTTGAACCCGAGCCCGCCCCGGTTGACGGCCTGTTTGCTGAGAATTCCGTTCGCCACAAGCGCCTCAGTTTAATCAAGGCGCTAGGCATCTTTGACCGATTATTCACCGAATCGGAAGAGCAGGGTGTTACTTTCAAGAGCTTCATTGCTCGTATCCTTCGTGAGGACGCCTTATCGAAGACAGCCCCGAAGTTTGCCAACATTGGGGACCCCTTTGGGTTCGGTCCGAAGAGGTTGCCGACCACCGAATCAGATTTACCTCAGTACTACATCCCTATTATATCGCCGATATCTTTTGAATCCATTGCTGTCCCAGGCATGGACGAGGAGACGTTCTTTGTGGGGTTTGTTAGTGTTTGGGTCAGTTGGTTCGTTATCCCCATGCACCGCTGCTTCATGAGAGCTTCGGTCATCTACCCAGCCCATCGTATTGCTGAGGGGACGCGGTTGGCCATTGGCATCCCGGCCTTGGCGCAACTCTATCATGGATTGGGCACCGCAGCTAACACCTCTACACCCGGCATGGATGTAGTGAACTTCTCGCTTCATTATTTCACGTCCTGGGTCGAAATGCATATGCTGGGGGCTTTCGCTATGCATCAGAGGCCTGCCTTTTACGACGCCTATCCCTTCCCGTGACTTATGCGACTGGTGGGTGCTTCTGCTGCTGACCCGACTCAATTTGGGGCTATTCGGGTGCTGATTTCTCCTCATGCCACCGCTGGCGGGTTGGTTTTTAATGATCGGGTCTTGTTTTCTCCTTCGGGTCCCGTTCAACAACTCTGGGACCAGTCGAAAGACAACGCACCTTCTTTGAAGCCCCGGGAGAACGCGCATTTGTATAGAATTAGACCGGGCTACTTGGTGTTTCGCCAGGACAGTGCAGCTCTTTTTATGAGGTACAATCCGCATCGATTCGCCCGGCAGCTCGGATACGACCAGGGCGTTCCTTTCGAGGCTTTTATAGTCGCCCTGATCCCTTCGCTCGATGCTGTTCGCGGTGCCGCTCATCATTTCATGAGGCTGAACACCGGCTCCCGTTTCATGGTCCCTGAAGCCGAGTACATGCCCCGATGTGTGGGTGCATTTACGGGCTGGTATCTTCATCGGATCAGCCCAATTATTCTTGAAGAAAGAAGGGTGCTTCTTGGTCACGACGCCCCTCCTCAGGTTTCGGGAGCTAAGCTACGACCGAGGGTTCCAGTCCGCTTCCCTTTGAGGGAAATTGGCACCGCGCTCATTCCGGGGGAGTCAGGGGTAGACCTTACTCCAACAGCTGGTATGCCCTTGGGTTCTCGATCGCGGGGTAAACGGGCCCCAGTAGTAGCACCCCTGCCGGTGGCGGCACCGCCCCCTGTGGCGTCGACAGTGGCGGTGTCATCCTCGGTTGTGGCACCGAGCGAGAGTAACAGGGATGAGGGCTCTGAGGGCGATGTGGGCCAGCGCCGCCCTAAGGCTTCGTGAGGAAGGAAGTGGTCATCCTCAGCGACCGGCTCTGGGTCTAAACGGCGGAGGAAAGCGGCCACCACCCTGCTCGATTCTGTGGCGGAGTCTGAGCCTATTCTTGAAGATGAACTATTGGCCCTGCAAGAGTCGGACGCTGAACTTCTCTTCCCGGGTTCGGCTGATGAGGAGGCCGCACAGTTGGCTGAGGCCATACGACGTTCAAAAGATGCGTCCCATAACGCCAAGATTCCGAAGAAGTCTTATCCCGCTGTAATTTTTTACGAAGACCCTTCGTGGATTCGGCGGCGATTTATCGGTCCTTTGGAGGAATGGGGGGAAAGGGCTTTGAAGCAAGCCGCTTCAGAGGACGCAGCTGATGCACTTTCTTTATGGACCTGCGGTCATGAGTCTACCCTTGAACCCCGGCGAGCCCACCTCCTTGAGAAGGAGCAGTGGCTTGAAGAAGCCATATTGAGGGCTTCTTTGTGCATAGGTACGTTGTGCTTCTTTTGTAGTCTTTCCGATTATTTATGCCCGCGCATATGTATCATTATTTTTATTTGAATCGTGCAGAATCTTCGACGCTGGGAAAGCTCCCTACGGGCCCATTAACGCTAAAGCCCACCGAAATCCTCAATGAAGCCTAGCTTGATGTGGAGGGGGCTGATGAAGCTGCTCCTCTCATGGTGGAGCCTCCAGCGGCGGTTCTTGATCAGGGAGCGCGTGCCCCTTTGGGAGAGGCTCCTTTGGAGGTCGCTGCCCCAATGACTCTTACTGAGGGCGGCCCAGAGGCTGGAAAAGAGGTAGTCGGGACTACTCTTCCTTTGTTGGAGCCTGAGGTCACGGCGGAGACCGTTGAGGCCGCTATCCCCCCGGCTCAGAATGGGAGGAGTGTTGAAGTTATCCCTCTGCGTTTTAATTTAGCAACCCCTTCATAGTCTGAACTCTTTTATCTTTCCCAGAATTGCGTGGTTTGGCGGCCACTATCGCGGATCTGTCGTCTCGACAGTCATTTCAGCGTTTCTTGGAGATGGCAGCTCCGCAGGCGATCTCCCCTCAGCGTATTGTCCTTTCCTCTGGGCAAGGTTAGTGTCATTCGCCATTTTTTCACCATAGCATTGTTACTATTTCGCGAAATGACGTTGATGTCTTTTATAGTTTTGGAAGCTGACGATGAGGTCGAGGTCGTTGAAGGGCCAGGGGAATCTTCAGCTCCCACTTGCATGACTGTCGGTGAGTGACTTTTTATTATAGTCCCGTTCGTTCTGCGTTTAAGAGTTTTACTAACATTTCCCAAATTTAAACAGCCCTGCCAGTCTCCATTGCTTTGGAATCGCGCATCGTGATGCCGCCCGGCCCTTATGCGTTGCGGGCTTCAGAACTCTTGGACCAATTGAGCCTTGTCTCCCTATCATCTTTCGTCGAGGAGCTCCGTGCTGGTAGCGCGACCACAGCCGAGGCGTTTGCCGCTGAAGCTAACGGCTCTCTTCCTTTTCTCGCCACCTATCATAGCGAGGAGGTGGTGCAGGTCTGGGTGGAGTTCTGTAGGAAGGTGGAGGCTTGTTTGTACGCTCTTGAATGTTCTCGCCTTTCCTCGGAAGCAGTGGCTGCAAAAGCGGATCTGCGGGGTCTGATAGCACGCTGTGCGGCCAACATGACGTCATGCGAGAAGAGGCTTGGCCGCAAGTTCTCGGAGAGGGAATTGGCTTCTAAGGCGCTGAGCGAGCTTCAGGCCAAGGCCAACAAAGCGTACGAACTTTGGCGAGTGCTCCAGGAGTCCATAAAAGAGGTGGTGGCTCTCGATAAAGCTGCCACGTTCACTTGTGAGAGGGTCGAGGCTCATAAAACCACCGAGAAAGAGCTCGAAGCTCGGCTTGCTTCGTATCAGGCTCAGCAAGCTCAGGCGGAGGCTCGTCTTCTGGCGATCTTGCGTCATGAAGCCGTGGCTCAGCAACAGAACGATGAGCTGGTAAAATTATTGCATCGCCCGCCGGCTTGAGGACTTGTATCTTTTCTCCTTTTTTGTACATACTCGTGGATGAGAGCATCTTTCTTTTTTTTTGTTTCTTTCATGAATTGTACTTTGTATCCATTTTGGTTTATGAATAAAAGATACATTTTTTCTTCTCACTGGTGTGACCTCTTTTCATTGAATGTATTCTGCGGATATTCTATCTTGATCTCCTTGCAGGACGGCGATGGCTTAGGACTCAGGGCTAGGATCTGCTTCCTAAGGCTTTTACATTTTATGAGCCACAAGGGTCTCATAAAGAGTTTTTCTCCCTATAGGTCGAGAGGATCCCATAGGTGTAAGTTCTTCTTAAAAATCGTAAGGATTCTTAAGCAGGTTTTCCCTTGAGAGTCGTAAGGATCTTACAAGAGAGTTTTTCTTCCTTACAGATCGTGAGGGCCTGTAGGTGCTGGATGTGGTCACCCTTGTCCATGTTTTACGGAGTCAGGGGTTTCTCCAGGTATTGTAGTTTAAAGACATCGCGGTCAAGGTTAAGGACCTCATAGTCCGTGGATTTAGGGACTCCACAGTCCGATGTTAGTTTTAAGACATCACGGTCAAGGTTAAGGACCTCATAGTCCGTGGATTTAGGGACTCCACAGTCCGATGTTAGTTTTAAGACATTACGGTCAAGGTTAAGGACCTCATAGTCCGTGGATTTAGGGACTCCACAGTCCGATGTTTGGTTGCAGGGACCCGTCACCTCTTTGAAGACGTTGAGGAATTACAATGCCAGGTATCAAAGGAGTGAAGAGATGTACCATTAAACCAAGGCAAAATCATTAGGGAATCGGGGTGGTTGATCGTTAGTTTTAAGACATCACGGTCGAGGTTAAGGACATCATAGTCGGTGGATTTTAAGGACTCCACAGTCCGGTATTTCCTCTGGATGCTTCACACGGGTTCACTGCCGCGCTTGGCGAGGACCAGGCTCCGCTCTGGGCGTTTTCCGCGGGGTCAAAGAGTGAAGTTATCCATGTTCCACGTAACCAGGAATTTTGCACTAGATGCTTCACACGGGTTCACTGCCGTGCTCGGCGAGGACTAGGCTCCGCTCTGGATGCTTCACATGGGTTCACTGCCGTTCTCTGCGATGACCAGGATCCGCTCTGGACGTTTTCCGCAGGGTCAAAGAGTGGCGTTATCCGCGTTCCACGTAACCAGGAATTTTGCACTAGATGCTTCACACGGGTTCACTGCCGTGCTCGGCGAGGACTAGGCTCCGCTCTGGATGCTTCACACGGGTTCACTGTCGTGCTCTGCGAGGACCAGGATCCGCTCTGGACATTTTCCATGGGGTCAAAGAGTGACGTTATCCGCGTTCCACATAACCAGGAATTTTGCACTAGATGCTTCACACGGGTTCACTGCCGTGCTCGACGAGGACTAGGCTCCGCTGTGGATGCTTCACACGGGTTCACTGCCGTGCTCTGCGAGGACCAGGATCCGCTCTGGACGTTTTCCACGGGGTCAAAGAGTGACGTTATCCGTGTTCCACGTAACCAGGAATTTTGCAATAGATGCTTCACACGGGTTCACTGCCGTGCTCGGCGAGGACTAGGCTCCGCTCTGGATGCATCACACGGGTTCACTGCCGTGCTCTGCGAGGACCAGGATCCGCTCTGGACGTTTTCCACGGGGTGAAAGAGTGACGTTATCCGCGTTCCACGTAACCAGGAATTTTGCACTAGATGCTTCACACGGGTTCACTGCCGTGCTCGGTGAGGACTAGGCTCCGCTCTGGATGCTTCACACGGGTTCACTGCCGTGCTCTGCGAGGACCAGGATCCGCTCTGGACGTTTTCCACGGGGTCAAAGAGTGACGTTATCCGCGTTCCATGTAACCAGGAATTTTGCACTAGATGCTTCACACGGGTTCACTGCCGTGCTCGGCGAGGACTAGGCTCCGCTCTGGATGCTTCACACGGGTTCACTGCCGTGCTCTGCGAGGACCAGGATCCGCTCTGGACGTTTTCCATGGGGTCAAAGAGTGACGTTATCCGCGTGCCAAGTAACCAGGAATTTTGCACTAGATGCTTCACACGGGTTCACTGCCGTGCTCGGCGATGACTAGGCTCCGCTCTGGATGCTTCACACGGGTTCACTACCGTGCTTTGCGAGGACCAGGATCCGCTCTGGACGTTTTCCACGGGGTCAAAGAGTGACGTTATCCGCGTTCCACGTAACCAGGAATTTTGCACTAGATGCTTCACACGGGTTCACTGCCGTGCTCGGCGATGACTAGGCTCCGCTCTGGATGCTTCACACGGGTTCACTGCCGTGCTCTGCGAGGACCAGGATCCGCTCTGGACATTTACCACGGGGTCAAAGAGTGACGTTATCCGCGTTCCACGTAACCAGGAATTTTGCACTAGATGCTTCACACGGGTTCACTGCCGTGCTCGGCGAGGAGTAGGCTCCGCTCTGGATGCTTCACATGGGTTCACTGCCGTGCTCTGCGAGGACCAGGATCCGCTCTGGACGTTTTCCACGGGGTCAAAGAGTGACGTTATCCGCGTTCCACGTAACCAAGAATTTTGCACTAGATTCTTCACACGGGTTCACTGCCGTGCTCGGCGAGGACTAGGCTCCGCTCTGGATGCTTCACACGGGTTCACTGCCGTGCTCTGCGAGGACCAGGATCCGCTCTGGACGTTTTCCACGGGGTCAAAGAGTGACGTTATTCGCGTTCCACGTAACCAGGAATTTTGCACTAGATGCTTCACACGGGTTCACTGCCGTGCTCGGCGAGGACTAGGCTCCGCTCTGGATGCTTCACACGGGTTCACTGCCGTTCTCTGCGAGGACCAGGATCCGCTCTGGACGTTTTCCACGGGGTCAAAGAGTGACGTTATCCGCGTTCCACGTAACCAGGAATTTTGCACTAGATGCTTCACACGGGTTCACTGCCGTTCTCGGCGAGGACTAGGCTCCGCTCTGGATGCTTCACACGGGTTCACTGCCGTGCTCTGCCAGGACCAGGATCCGCTCTGGACGTTTTCTACGGGGTCAAAGAGTGACGTTAACCGCGTTCCACGTATCCAGGAATTTTGCTGATTGTATCCGCATTTCACGGGATTGAGGTTTGACTGTTGGCGATATGTATACCACCGAGCCATGGAACTAGGAGTTGCCGATATTCCGCTTAGCTTGAAGTTGTGTCCGTCGTTACGAGACGAATGTTGGGATGATCTCTAGGTCGCTTGTGGCCCGTCGAGATTTAGCTTCTTTCTTTGGTGAAACCTGGGGGGGAGGTATGTTCCTTTTTTGTTTATGCCCTTTTTTATATTTTATTTCTTTTTCCGCGATGCTCTATCATTTCAGCTTTTATATCGCGGAGGTCGCGATTGCCCTATCATTTCGGCTATTCTTCGCGGTGCCCAATCATTTCGACTTTTTATTTATTCTCTACTCGCTGCTTTTTATTGCGAGTTGCCCCATCATTTCGGCTATTTTTCATGCATACATTTTTACTTGCTGCTTTTTATTGCAAGTTGCCCCATCATTTCGGCTATTTTGTAGGCATGTGTGGCTTGCTAGCTTTTTCGCCGCAAGCTTGGATTTGAGACACCGATTTCGACATCAGCACCGCTACAACTGGAATGTTGCCGGGAGCGAATCATCATTTGCCTTTGTCGATGTTGAACAAGGGTGGCTCAGCAAATAGGGTTAAGGGTCCTGTCGACCAAGGCTTTTGACTTGATGAGCCGTAAGGGTCTCACAAAGGTATTTCTCCCTACAAGTCGTGAGGACCTTGCAGGTGTATTTTCTCCTTAGGGATCGTGAGGATTCCTAAGTGTGTGTTCCTCTGTAAGTCGTAAGGATCCTACAAAAGGGCTTTCTCCTTATGGGTCGAGAGGACCTACAAGGGTTGGACTTTGCTAGGGAAATGTTTATTCGCGCCCGTGGATTGTATACAAGGGTCAGTATTGAGTCCCTTGCAGGGCAATATCGAAGGGTGTGGAGGATTTGCTTAAGAACAGGTTTAGGTTTCTGTAACTTAAGACTTTCAAATCTTATGAGCCGTGAGGGTCCCATAAGAGAGTTCTCCTTACGAGTCGTGAGGATCTCGTAAGTGTATTTTCTCCTTAGGAATCGTGAGGATCCCTAAGTGTGTTGCTCCTTTGTGAGTCGTAAGGATCTCACGCAGGTGGTTTCTCCTTACAAGGTCGAGAGGACCCTACAAGTGTCTTTTAACGAGGTCGCGCCCTTTCGGGTTTTCACAAACACTCGCCGGTAGTCCTGCTGTTTTTACTCACGGAGCCCTTTCGGGTTTTCATCCGTGCCCATTTTGCTTGTGGACACACCGTTTTTTATTCTTTTTTTTTCTCTTTTTTTTATCTCGTCAGCCTAAGGATGCTGCGGTAGTAGTTTAGGGACGTTTCGGTCCGTTGTTAGTTTAAGGACGTTTCGGTCCGTCGATAGTTTAAGGACGTTTCGGTCCGTCGTTAGTTTAAGGACGTTTCGGTCCGTCGTTAGTTTAAGGACGTTTCGGTCCGTCGTTAGTTTAAGGACGTTTCGGTCCATCGTCAGGGGAAGGCCGGCTGCTGCTTGTAAAGTCTAAGCTTAGGAAGATAGCGAGCGGATATAGTCGTCGTCATCTATCATTGACCCAGGCTGTGGCTCATTAAGCATAGTATTTCTTTAAGAAGCGGCCGTTTATTGGCCTGAAAGGCCATTCACCGTGCATGTCCATGAGTAGATAGGCTCCACCCTGGTAGACCTTGTCTATGATGTACGGGCCTTCATAGTTTGGCTCAAATTTTCCCCGCTTGGCACGATTGGGGATCATAGGTCTTTTGACCACTAGTACGAGTTCGCCTTGGCGGAATGTCCTCGGCCTGGTCAATCTTTCGTACGAGAGCGTCATCTTTGCTTTGTAGGCTTCTAGATGTTGTTGCGCTATGAGCCGGGTTTCGTCGAGGGCATCAAGCTCCTCAAGCCGAAGGTGTGCATTTTCTTCGTCCGTCAGCTCGTGGGGGACTGCCACTCGTTGAGAGGGTAACTCTATCTCGAGGGGGAGCACTGCTTCCGTCCCAAATACCAACGCGTACGGCTTTGTGTTCGTGGCCGTCTTGAATGTAGTTCGATAAGCCCAAAGGGCTTCTTGCAGCCTCTCGTGCCAGTCTCTCTTATTCCGGGAAACGGTCTTTTTTATGATCTTCGTCAAGGTCTTATTGAAGGCCTCGGCCAGACCGTTAGCTCGTGGGTTGTAAACTGAAGAATATCTCCAGTCTATATTGTGCTGCTGCGCGAAGTGGCTAATCTTATGGCTTCGGTAGGCTGGCCCATTATCGAAGATAATCCGCCGTGGGGTTCCAAACCGATAGATGACGTGCGTCTTGAAGAAATGGAGGATATTCTCCGTCTTCACTTCCCTCAGTGGTACTGCTTCTGCCCATTTGGAGAAGTAATCAGTTGTCGCCAGGATAAAACGATGTCCCCGGGATGATGCTGGCTCGATGGGGCCGACTATGTCAGTCCCCCACATTTCGAATGGCCAGCTAGCCACCGTTGGATGCAGTGGATTCGGATGTTGGTGGATAAAGTCTCCGTGAATCTGGCACGAGTGGCATTGCTTCGCATACTCGAGGCAGTCCTGGATCATCGTGGGCCAGTAGTAACCCATCCGTTTAATTTTTAACTTCATCTTTGGGCCTGCTTGGTGAGAACCGCAAAGTCCGTCGTGAACTTCCTGAACGACTCTTTCTGCTTCGCCAGGTCCTAAGCATCTCATCCATAGAGAAACAAACGATCTCTTGTATAGAGTATCGTTGACGAAAGCGAAAGATAGAGCTCGTTTCATGAGCTGATGTCTTGAGGACGCTTCTTTGGGCATTCGGTGGGACTTAAAGTAGTCTATGAAGACTTCCCTCCAGTCCTCAGCCTTCTCACGGTCTTTTATTTGTTGGGTCGTCTGCTCAGTCGTCCCCTTTTCTTTATATGATTCCGGAGGTATTTCTGCCGGGGCGAGCACTCGACGGCATTGTACCACGATTCTTACATCATCGAGGTTTTCGTCCGCCAGCTCTTTAGCAAGTTTGGCCAACGCGTCTGCTTTGCTGTTTTCCGCGCGCGGTATGTTCTCCAAAGTATAGGAGGGAATTTGGGTCAAAAGTTGTTGCACCTTTTCGCCGTACTTCACCAACTCCGGTTTGCACGTTTGGTAGTCACCATTTACTTGACTGACGACCAGTTGAGAATCCCCGTATATAAGGAGGTCTTCAATTCCCAGGTCGATGGCGATTTCGAGGCCTGCTATCAGAGCTTCGTATTCAGCTTCATTGTTTGTCCTCGGCTCTGTTAAGGAGAAGGCGAAGCGCATTATCCCTCCTTGTGGAGTTGCAAAGACGAGGCCTATCCCCGATTTGATCATTGGGATACCTTGTTTCTGATTGTTTACGGAGGACGCTCCATCGAAATAGAGTTCCCATCGGGTGCTACCGCCGCCAATCGCATCAAATGCATGCTCGTCCGGCAAATCACAGTTCAGAGGAGAATCGGCCGGTATCGGGTGCTCAGCGAGGAAATCGGCAATGGCCTGGACTTTCACTGCCTTGAGAGGTTGATACGTTATCGAGAACTCCATCAAGAGCAGGGCCCATTTAGCGAGTCATCCCGTCAATATGGCTTTTGACATCAAGTATTTAAGGGGATCCACCTTTGAAATGAGACGGACTTCATGCGCCACCGCATAGTGCCTGAGCTTTGTTATCGCGAGGATTAACGCCAAGCAATGTTTTTCAATGGGAAAGTAGTTGCTTTCTGCCCCCAGTAGAACTCGACTTAAGTAGTAGAGTGCTCTCTCTTTCCCCTGATCGTTCTCTTGTTCCCATAATGCGCCCAAGGAACCTTCGAGGGCGGTCGTATAAAGAATGAGGGGTTTTCCCTTGACCGGCGCAGCTAACACCGGAGGGTTCTGCAGGTACTGCTTGATCTCGTCTAGTGCACCTTGGCATTTGTGATCCCAAACGAATGGAGTTCCCTTTTTCATCGGGTGGCTGTAAGGACGGCATTTGCCTGAAAGATTGGCGATAAATCACCGGATGTATGCGAGCTTCCCTTGGAGAGACCGCAACTGTTTGAGGGTTCTTGGCGGAGGCATTTCCATGATCGCTTTAATCTTTGACGGATCTATTTCGATACCTCGGTGTCGAACGATGAATCCCAGGAATTTGCCCGAGGAGACTCCAAACGCGCATTTGAGGGGATTCATTTTCAAATTATATTGCCGAAGGCGTTGAAATACAGTCTCCAGATGCTTTAAATGCTCTTCGTATGACATGCTCTTTACTACGAGGTCATCGATATAGCAATCGACAATGTCATGTATGAGGTCGTCGAAGATCTTTCTCATGGCCCTTTGATAGGTAGCGCCAGCGTTCTTTAGACCAAAGGGCATAACCCTGTAGCAGAATATACCCAAAGGGGTCCGGAAAGCGGTGTGCTTCTGGTCTTCGGGATGCATCTTTATCTGATTGTATCCTGACGAACCGTCCATAAAGGAGAAAATCTCGTGAGTGGACGTGTTATCTATCATTAGCTCGGTTACTGGTACTGGGAAATCGTCCTTTGGACAGGCTTTATTGAGATCCCTGAAATCCACGCATATGCGTACCGTCCTATTCTTCTTCATTACCGGGACGATATTGGCGATCCAGTCGGGATATTGGACTTCTTGGATAAATCCAGAATCGATCAGCTTCTTGACTTCGGCGTTGATGCTCATTTGAAGCTCGAGTCGCATCCTTCTTGGCGCCTGCTTGACTGGCTTGATATCCGGGGATATTGCTAATTTATGCACAGCAATCTCCGGATCTAATCCTGGCATCTCGGAGTAGTTCCACGCGAAGCAGTCTTTATGCCGTAGAAACACGTTCTTTAACGCAGCCACCCTTTCTTCAGATAGCAGCTCGCTGACAAATGTCGGTCGCGGGTCATCTGCCGATCCCAACTCAATCTTCTTGAGGTTATCTACAGTAGTATGTATACCATCTTCCAGTTCTTTCGGAGCGGGCGGAAATTCTGAGATCACCTCATCATTGCTGTTCTCAAAGCACCGTGGAAGGTCATCCATGTTCTCGGGCTCTTCTTTTAATATCGTAATCGTATAATAGGTGCGAATCCGCTCCCAGGACTGAGGTGGATCCGGTTCTGCTCTTGCGGCCTTGGGTTCATGCTTTTGTGGCTGCGTTACCCTCCAGCCGTCGGATAAAGCGAATCTGCCCCGTTGGTACTGGTCCTCGACCCAGTTCTTGAAGGTGAAGCAGTCTTCGGTAGGATGTCCTATGGCTCGGTGATAAGAGCAATAGCTCAGACGAGAAGCCTTGTTATATTGCTCAGGGTGTCTAGACTCTGGAAGCGCGATCATTTGATGTTTTATAGCAAGCTTGAGTAACCTCTCCGTCTTGTTTCGGGGGAAGGAGTACGCTCGACTCGTCTTCTTCATGAGGGACAAATCCGAGCCGTGCAATACCCAATCACGTAACCCTCTAATCCTGCGTCGTTGTTGTTGGCTCCTCTTTCCACTTCTTGATTTATTTCCGTCTCCGCATCGGTCCTTTCGTACAACGGGTTGACAAAGACGAACATCTTTGTCTTTTGCAGCCTGTTGAAATAGACGTTGCGTCCTGGCCTTCTCGTAGATGGCCATTTCGCGGTTGTGGTCTTCCCGAGCTTTCTGACCCACTTTCCTGATAGGCTTGTCCATTCGTTTTTCAAACGACGGACTCGGCGCTTCAATCGCGGGGTCTAGTTTTGATGAGGGGTTGGCATCTCCTGACTGGGCGTCCTCTTCTTCATCAAAGGTATATATAGTGTAGCTGCTGTGAGCCCGTTCCCGTCTTCCGGTTCTCGCGTATCTAAGCCCAAGTGTTTCCATTTTCCCGTTGGGCAATTTGCGTTGAGTCCCAGGGACATCCCAAATCTTGTTGTAGAACCGAGCCTGCCGAACAGTCTGTTTTAAGGGTACTCCTTGGCGCTTCAATAGCTTCTTTAATCCATTTGTATAGTATCTGGGCAGACGGATGGGTTGGAGCTTGTCGAGTGTAGCATCCGTGCCATGCCAGATCTCTTTCTCTATTTTCGACTCTGAGGATCGGTAGAATAGGATAACCTTCTCACCCCTTTGCCTGGGAGGGACGTAAAATGTTTGCAGGTCCTGCACATTGTGAGCTTGAAGCGTGTCGAGATCCTTGTAGTGTTCTGGCGGTACCATGGTGATTTGCAAACTATAATCATAGCTAGGGTGTGCTTGTATTGACAGCCGATTGGAGAACACGGCATTAACTTCATCTTCTGAATCACTTCCGAAGACCAACATGGGGGCGGGCGTCCCCAGGTTGTTGCGTTGAGATGGCCTGGTATAAACTATCTCTTCCTCTTCTTCGGTATCGCTCCCGAAAACCGGGATGGTGGCGGCGGTTTTGTTCTCCGGGTTGCGACACCTATCTGTATCCTCGAAATCTGGAAAAAAGTACTTCGCATCTTCGTATTTGCGGACTTCGTTCACGGAAAATCGGTTTAACTCTCCTGTTACGGTATACTCGAAACCATCCTTAAAGTACTTCATACACTGATGTTGTGTAGAAGGGATGATGTTGTACTCGTGTAGCCAAGGACGACCGAGCAAGGCGTTGTAGCAGGTCTTGGCGTCAATGACATGGAATTTGATGTCTGTGACGAGAAGTCCAAAGCATAATGTTAGTATCACAGATCCGAGAGTCCGTGACGATTGTGAATCAAAACCGGAGATAGTAATTTTGTCACGAGCGAGGTGTTGCACACTCATTCAGATTTCCTTCAACACCCGAACATTAAGGAGATTGACGGAGGATCCATTATCCACCAGGATCTTGCCTATCTTGATATCATGGCAGTATCCAGAGACATATAGGGGACGGTTGTGGTCGCACGTCCCGAGAAGGAGGTCTTCGTCACCGAAAATGATGTCGGCCGTATGCACTTCCTCCAGTTCATCCTTCATCCTTTCAGTGGCGAAGGAGGCTTGGAATTGCTCAGGTTCTTGTAACGCCTTAATTAGTGAGTCTCGCGCTTCTTTTGATAATAGGAGGGCATCGAGAATGCTAAGCTGAGAAGGTAGCTTCCTTAGGTGCGCGAGGATGTTATAGTCCACCTTACCCTTCCTAGGAGGGTCTTTGGCGGCCAGCTCTCTCATGACTTGGTCATCTAAAGTGATATCTTCAGTGACCTTTTCCTTTCCCTTATCTTTTCTACTCACGGGCCCGAGATTCTTTTCTGGGAGTGTGCGATTGCGCAGCTGAATGTTCTCGCAGGCCTCCGATTTCTCCTCTTTCCCTAAAACGGATTCTTTAAAGAGAGGGCCCAGAGCCATTTCTTCATCAGAGTCGCTCCCAAAGGTGAGAACTTGTGACCCCCCGGCGTGAGCCATATAATAGTTGCCAGTAGTTCAGTTGTGCCCATCGACAGTACTTCTTCGCTCCCGACGGATCTTGCGTTTCATGCACTTAACATGTTGCCGACGAGCAACATATCCTTACCACCATATCTTAAAGGTGTCGCACTCCTCCGTGGGGTGTGAGATTTTCCGATGATATGCGCAATAATCAGGGTGCCTCTCCACCCCATCATGTGTATTTCCTTCCGAGGTTGGTAGCTTCATCCCCATTGACATGACTTTGGCAAACCTTTTCCTCGTCTTGAATATCTTCTTGTCTACTTCGGATGCCTTTCGCTCTGGCAGGGGTAGTTCAACTCTTCCGTTCAGTCGCCTGCATTTGGTTCCTTCTGACGCTGCCATCTCACGCTCCTGATCCGCTTTACTCTTTAGACGAATCTCGTCTAGAAAGGCATTGATTATTTCATTTGTCGGCCATGCACGCTCTGGTTCAGGCTCTGCCTCCAGCTTCTTAGTGCCAGGAGTTTTTTCATCTTCGGTAAACGAGTGGGAGATTACGTTACAACTCGCCACATACCCTTCGGATTCATTCGACGAGCTCTCTCCATCATCTCTCTCTTGAACGATGTGGTTGAGGAACTCTTGCAGTGTGACAGGAGTTCGCGCCTTTTGATTATACTCTTCCAGCGCGTCGATTTGCTTCTGCAAGTTCATGTGCTCGTCTCCAAGCTTCACGGGCTTCTTGGATTTCTTCTTCTTTTTCTTCGAAGATTTTGACGGTTGGGCGTGAGTATTTGGACCCTTATCGTGAGTCTTCGTAGTTGGGCGGGGCTCAGCATCCCTTCGATAATTTGAGGTTCAGGAGGGTCCTCCCATTCGATCGCAGGGCACGCATGAAGGTCTCTCAGCATTCTTTTGGTTTTAGTTGATAGCATGACCTCCCATGGAGCTTCTTCAATAAAGGAGCAGGTTGCCCCCGGTGTATCTGCTTTCTTAGGAGTATGAGGTTGTGGTGGGTTCACCTTCCACTTTTCGGACAGTACAAACTTCCCCTGGAGGTATTGATCTTCAATCCATCCTTTGAAGACGAAGCAATCTTCAATCGGATGACTTACCGTTTGATGGTAAGGGCAATAGTTAGGGTTATTCACCCCGGTGGGTTGCGACGGTCGCCTTGGATTTGGTAGGTTTATAAGTCTGTTGCGTACGCCAGCTCGAATAACCATTTCGTCTTGTCTCGTGGGAACGAGTAGGGACGTTTCATCTTCTCATTATAATACCGGCGTCTTTCTTCCAAATGATCTGCCGGTTTCGGGGCGTTAGGTTGCTGTTGGGCATTCGCGACAAAGGTTGCCCTTCCTTTACCCTTGTCATTCCGAGGTTCCGACTTCGGGGGAGGTGGTCTATGACCCATCTGGTCCATCTGAGCCAACTTGTCGATTAAAGCCTGGAATGTGGTTGGCTTAAAGAACATCATAAACTGGGAGATAGTTGCATGGGGGTCTAGGGTTCCCATGAACATGCCCACTGCGGGTGCCTCCTCAATGCGTTGTTCGCATCTTGACCACAAATTCCGCCAGCGTATAGCATACTGGACCCAGGTTTCTCCTGGTTTTACCCTGGCGTTAATCAATGCAGTTATTGGAGTGCGTTCGCTGGCACATGCGAATCGCTGAGTGAATAACAACTCCATTTCAGCGAACGTTTTGATAGAATCGTTCGGGTGTTCCGAATAACATTCGAATGCTGTTTCTGATAAGCTGCCCACGAACTGGCGAAGCAACAGTTTATCATCACCGCCGGTGTTACCGCAGAGGGCCCGGAACTGGGCAACATGTTGATGGGGATTGCCGGTCCCCTTATACACGTGGAATTTTGGTATCGTATAGCCTGGCGGGTATTTGATTTGGTCATACCAGCTTGGATACGGCCGCCCTGTTTTTACGACTTGACCAGCTGCCTCAGTCGCATGATGAACCCGGATTTGCTGGGCTATGTAATCAACCAAGTCAGCCTTAGAGATTGCCTCCTCCTTGGCCGTTGAGAGAGCTGGTGGTGGATTTGACGTTTCTCCTCGGTCGTCTTCAAGAACGATTGGGGGATCCTCGGAGGGTAAGTCCTGTTGGATCATCATTCCTAACATATCTTGGAAGAGAAGGCCCATACGTTGTATGTTGGCTGCTTGTTCGGCAGCCTCTTTGTCTTTCTTCTCCAGTATCCGGCGAAGGAATTCAGCGTCGGTTTCTTCATCCTGGCGTGCGTCTGGGGACGTTTCTGGGTTTTCTTTTGGACCGGTAAGTGCGGCCATAGCATTCTGTTGGAGATAGTGCCCTCAGAGTCAATTATTGGATCACAGGCACGTGATTGCAATGATTGAGGGAGGACCTATCCCGGTATGACAGTCTTGCTCGAGATGATAGTATGCTATCTGGTTTACCTTTATCATCGTGTACTGCTTTAGGTGACCAGACATGTCGCAATTGCACGTTGATAGAGCCCCTAGGATTCTTGCTTGACTGCCAGCAGTATGAGGGCGATCATATAAGTGAGAGCTGGAGTCTATAAGCACATCCTTAAAAGGTCCCTAGTCGTAGGAGTTTCGAGACAGGGCATCGATACTCCAGAGTAGACTGGTGTATACAGTCGAGACCCCGACGAGGGGCGGTGGCCGGTCTCACAAGCCACTGGTGTCATTTGGTTCACCTAAGATTGTCACGACCCAGAAATGGCCTGTGACGGCCCTAATACTGCGCAACGCCTAAAGACGCAACGTAGTAAAAGAAAGCCAAACCCAGAAATCTAAACCATGAGAAATACGGAAAAGATAATATAAGTTTTGAAAACAATTGAAATCGCAACCCAAATTCTTTAAAAGTCTCACTTTCTTTCCTTAAAAATTTTAGCAACCCCCCCATTTTTTATAAAGACTAGTCAATATGAATACAACAGAAGAATAAGGACAGTAGAGAAAAAGCTGCATATATAAAGACACCAAATCCACCATAATACACGTAACGTCCTCACCAAGTCTCTATGTCAATAATACAACAGTAGATGGAGAGTACAATACAACGAAGGTACAAAATATAATACAGATAACCGTCTAACCCACCTATGCAAAATGGTACTGTGAGCTGATGCGGTATCTGTAGCAAAAGATGGTAGCTGGATAGCTGGATAGGGGAATAGCCTGCCTCGACTACTCTGGGGAAAAACCTGAAACACCTGTGGCACAACGGGGGTGAGTTGCCAACTCGTGAATAGTATAAAACATATGCAGGTAATCGCAGGAATGCACGTACAGCATGAATCTAAGATATGCGATTACAGTAGTAACAATATGTCATGAAATGCTGAGATAAAGAGAGTACACTAGCAGGTACGATCAATAAGTGAAGCAATGATGGCATGATAGTGGTATGCAATGTCCGTGCAATAGAGATATGAGAAAGCAAATATGCAACTATCATAAGGGTACACCACAAGTACTACCAATATATGAATCTGTGCATAAAATAGGTAATGGTGAGGTGTAGGGTGGAATATGTCACTTTCCACGGAAACCTGACGTCGTGGCAGGATCAGAATCCACTAAGATACTCTAATCCCAAATCCTCAAACCAGGCCCCACATTGGGCACTCACATCAAATAAGTCTCACATCTCCTCAATGTACAATATCGAGTATATCCCACATATCTAGTGTGTACAATATCCGTGTGTCTCACATATATCACATGTACAACATCAAGTGGATCTCACATATCTCGTATGTACAATATCAGGTAATCTCCTATATCCGAATGTACAAGTCACCAATCACATAGGTATATCCAATGTCCAAATCCCAATGAATCACCTAGTATCCCAAGTCCAATCTCAATATGAATCTAACATCCTAAAGATATATATACATGTACAGAAATAAATATGATGGGGGCAATACACATATATTAGCGTCCCATTCCACTAATATTGGTGTAAGGGTATATATAACAACGGCTAAGTCCCCTGTTATATATACAAAAAGGGGTTAAAGAAATATCATGAAACCGTGTGCCAAGCATCGACACAGAAATCCTCGTATATGGGGCTCCGTCAGTCCGGACAGCCCACGGGGTCCGTCTGCAGTGTCGGCCCTCGGCCTCGACAGTACAGGTCATCCCGTATCCATCTCTCTACTCTGGCCAGTAGCCTCCAGACAACTGCCAGGTCCAACAATCACCGGTAGGTACTCGCCCGCCTCCAGGCTCAATCGGCAAACCCATCGATCTTCTTGCCGAGGGGAACCATACCGGGCCCCGCCATGTACTCTCATACGGCAACCACACCTCGTATGGAGTAGGTAATCAGCACCGATAAAACTCATGGGGGACGCTCGAAATATCATATCAAGGAAACCGGGTTGTTACATGTATGCATAATTTCATGAACTCCCGCGGTTCCCAAATCCCGAAAACATCATATGAAATCCAGATAAACAATGCATAAATACAGGAATAGAAGTATGCGATATATCTGAATGCGAGCAGGTAAACACAAGTATATAGCTGAACCAGATGTATGCGAAATCATGATAAGGTACAGCTAAGTAACATCAGTAAAAGTAGCTAGGTATCTGCAACTGGATACATGTCTAACATACAGGTATAGCTAAGTCTAGGTATCTACCTATAGGAACTGATGTCGTATACCCCCCTGGGTATAGTAACATATGTAGGAAATCCCTCCCGGTATAAGTAAAATATGTAGGAGGTATACCTGTAGCCGTATCGCAAGTGAAAATATACCTATCACTAAAGGTATGATACACTATAGGTATACCGATAAACTAGATGTCAAGTGTGGTAAGTAATGGTAGCTATAAGGGGTAGTGTGTGACATGGCAATTATTGACGGTGTGTGTAGCATGCAATCCGTGCTCGTGCAACATGAACCGTCAATAATGTGTGCAGTGTCCTACGGCTGCTAGTCACAGTATATAGCTATATCTAGGAAATGCAGTAATTACGCAATTCTACAATGACGTAGAAGGTGCGACAGGAAATTGAATCCTAGCCCAGACGCATAACGCCATGCGGGCGATTCCCCTGTAGATGTTATATCTACTCACCTAAACTCCACGCTGGGTGAATCCTATCACCCGCTCCCCCTGTAGCTGTGTCCGTAGCTCCTGCCTGCACACCTGTAAATACGACATGAAAACACATATAAGCCCAATATCTCTCGAAACGCGATATCGAAACGAAACGAGAAACTCGCGTCGCGAACTAAACGCGCGTGTACACGATACGCTGAATCGTGTGTGTACGCGTCTAAAAACCGCCGCGATACGCTGGATCACAGAACCCACACACGTATCGCGCGTATCGCGCAAACACAACTAAACACAAAAGCGACATATAGTCCCAGATTTTCCTACAGGTACAATATTACAAAACTATACATACCAAGGACCTATACAACCCAGAATAAAGCTCCACACAAAACCTCAACACCCAATTCCTCTTCCTGGCCACAAATTGCGGCCAGAATGGAGAAATTGGCGGCCAGACAAAGGGGGTAGGGGCTTGTCTTCTGGGGGTGTTATCTATACCTAGTGTACATGCTCCAGTCATCTCTAGTTTTATTCTGTAGGCATCGGGTCTATAGCAGATCACAAAAGTCATAAATATCACCTCAAAAGTCACAAATTGCACAAATCACAAACTATATGGTATTTTAGTGTAATCTGGGGATTTCTCAGTTGCAATGTCCCTATTAGCACTTAAGTAAACTAGGGTATCCAACACATCCAACAAATTACCACAATACCTCACAAATCACCAAAACTAGCACTAAACTAGCTAATTTAGCACTAAACAAGCTAATTAGCACACAAGCTGCACAATCAAACAATAGGGTTCGGAAATATACCCTATTGGACCCTAGAGAGCAGGTGAAGAGGTGTATGGAGGAGGTGATGGCTGCTGCAGTTGCTGGAGCTTGCCTCTGTTGCTGCTGCTCCTAGTGTTGCTGCTGCTGTCACTGCTGCTTGCTGCTGCTTCTATTCCTGCTGCTGCTGTTGATGGTAATGATGATGATAGTGATGCTGATGATGGTGAGGAAGATGCTCTTGATGTTGTTGCTGCTGCCACTGCCTGTGCTGCTGCTGCAGCTTCCTTCTTCTGCTTCTGCTGCTGCTTCTTCTCTCTCTCTCTGCAGTGTGTGTGTGTGAGTTTGTGATGAAGCTGCTGCTGCTGGAAGTGTGTGTGTGTGTTTGTGAGAGAGTGAGAGAATGAGAGATAGAAAATGAGGTGGAGAAATGAGAGCACACTCCAAAGACCCCTTCTCACTCTCTCTTTCCTCATTAAATGAGGCATGGCAAAGGCCATGATGCCCCATGCTCTCTCTCTCTCCCTCTCTCTCAAAGTCAACCAAACAACAATAATATAAAAAAAAGAATTTCAACAATGACACACACAAATAATTAAAACCCAACTAAAACCCAAAACACTTAATACAAATTGGTTAACCCTTCATGCTAGCTAAACATGGTTTTAACCCAAATCTAACCCTAGTTAACATGCACAAGTGTGTGTGTGCCTAACAAAAATCTAATAAAAATACACAATAAATAGGATAAAATATTTAAAACTTAATTTGGTAAACTTTTTATTAAAAACCACATTTTAAATATAATTAGCTACAAAACACATTCTAAGGTGTTACAATCTCCCCCCCTTAAAAGAAATTCGTCCCCGAATTTAAAAAAAATAATCCGATACGCATACCTTCAAGAGAAGATTAAAATCCTCAAATCTCGTTCGCAGCCTCCTAAGTGACTAACTCACTATACGGCTACGTCCAAGAAAACCCTTCACAGATGGCAAGACCTTTGACCGATGTTCCTCCACCTGTCGAGCCATTAACACACATGGCTGTTGGTGAACGAAAGATCGCGTCCAGCTAAAAGGTCTGGTGCAAACATGTGAGAAAGGTCAAGAAGGTAATTGTAAAGTATCATCACAAGGAATACGGGGTGAAAATCCAATAATCTGGGCGGAAGTGCCAATTTAAGGCAACGAAACTAACTCGCTAATAGGATCTAAAAGGACCTAAAATCCTGGGATAAGCTTCCCAGAATCCAACACGTCATTCATCGGAAAGTCCATAGGAATCCATGATTTGCCACTGCGCACTCAAGCCTGCGACCAACACAGTCGCATAAAACATCTGTTTGCAATGGACAGTTCTCATCCTGACCTGAACACAACTGGACTATCTCCGAATTCTCTAGACATAGCTGGGTCCAAAATCCTACCTTCGCGGAGTCAGAAGACAACAGGCTGGCGATCGACATGACCTAACCCCTAAGCCTAAGGGTGGCCAATTGGAGTGTCTCCTGATAACAGCTATCGAAGGAGAACCCGGACGATGGCGAGTGACGATCCCAAGCTGCTGACGACCAAACAAAACAACAAACACACAACTTAAACAAAACAACTGAGCAAACTGAGTAAAACCGGATGACAAGAATCCGAATGGAGTCACACCCTAACCAAAATCAGGTGGAAACCATAACGAAATTCGTGGAGATCTGCTCCCATTCCTGCTTCGGAAGGGTAAAAGATTGCAATTCTCCAGCCGGCCTCAGATGCTCAACCCAAAGCACAAAACAAGACAGACACTTGAAACGAAACCTGAAACTTCTCCTTACATTCTTGCCCACTCGTAACTATCTCACAAGTCACGCCAAAGCTGGTGGAACCTAAATGTATAAAGAGAGTTGACAGATGTGCGTGCTCTAGGATTACACGCCTCTACCTGATAATGGCAGGTACACAAACGTGTCCCTAACTTAGCACATCATTGTCACAATCAAGGTTTTCGAATCATTACCCAGCCGAATATGCTCAAGTACTTCTGACGTACGAGCTTCGACGGGCAGTGTCTCGCGAAAGCGATTTAAGGAAAGTGGTCGGGCGCAAACATGAGCAAGCTGTCCCCTCCGTAGAGATGAACTAAGCTATACTCAACGATCACACAAGAACTGTAAATCTGCAGGAGACCATCACAACAATCCAAATCTGCTGCAGGAAGATGTACATTAAGCTCTAGTGGTCCGTGGAAAATCTGACACGACTCTCAAGCAAGTAGTGTCTCCAATTCTCCAACGCAAAACCACCGCGGCCATCTCCGGATCATGAGTGGAATATCCTCCTCGTACTTCCTCCAAATGTAGGGAAGCAAAAGCGATAACTCTATAGTGTCACCTCAGTACACACTCGAGCCCACTCAAGAAACATTACAGTTAAACAACAAAGTCGCCCGAACCAAAAGCAAAGGAGGAACTGATGCAGCTGTTAACTGAATCTTCAACTGCTGAAGACTCTGTACACGTGCCTCAGTTCAAAGAAAAGAAACCTCCTTTTTGGTCAATTCAGTCGACGGTGGAGCACTACTCTAGCAATCCTGCATGAAACGGCGGTAAAAACCCTGCTAAGCCCAACAATCTGCGGATCTCCGTCCTGCACACAAGTCTGGGCCTAAGCTGTACGGCCACGATCTCCCTCGGAACCATACAAAACCGTTTCCCGTGACTACAAGACCTAGGAGTCAACACAAAACAAGCCTGAAGAAACACCCTGAGAATTTAGCAAACTGCTGGTGCTCTCCCAGCATCTGGATAACAAATCCTCAAGTGCTACTCCTGTCCCTCAAGACACATTAAGTAGACCAGAGTGTCGTAAATAATACAACAAAAACTGGTCGAGGAACGGCCTGCAGAAATCTGGCTCATCATATCTACGAGTGCTGCTAGGGCAACAGTGAATCCAACGACTCACAAAACACACAAAGCCCGTAGCACGCACAAGGCAGTCTTCGGAATGCCGTCACTCCGAATCCGCAATAATGATGACCTGATCCCAAGCACACTTAGAGAAATGTCTCGCACTCTGGAGCTGATCGAAGAAATCGTCACGGCGAGATGAAGGATACCTATCCGCACCGTAAGCCGGTTCAATTGACGATCCGTCGATACACAACCTCAAACTGCCGTCCTTCTCCTCGACGAACAGAAATAGGAGTTTCCAAAAGCGAAACACTCAGACGCACAAAACTCCCCAAACCAAAACTCTGCAGCTGATCCTTAAGCTCCCTCAGTTTCGCCGGCTCATCTGGAACAACGTCGGAAAACTCTCGCACGAAAAGAACCCGGTCCAACAATCTCACGGCGGCTCCGGTATCACGAATGAACGCCAAGAATCCACGCCATCTCCTCAGTAGCCGACTAGCGAAAAAGGCTGAATTCAAGCTGTGAGAGGCGGTACAACTATCCACCTGCACAACAAGAACTGACTTGCCGGGGAAAACAAAACCTAACTTGTTCCCACACGGTAGTCCACAGACGCCTAACACGTAGTTAACCAATCCGTGCCCAGGAGAACGTCAAATCCAACATCTCTAGATGGATCAAAACGACGGACGAAACTCTATCTCCTATCCGATTGGCACAAAACTGAATACGTGTCGCGCAACAAAAGAATCGCTGACAGAAGTTAAAACAACTACGACTAATCTACCCAACCACGGTACAAGCAAGAAACAACAAATACACCAAGAGAAAAATAAAATATAACTCAAGGGTACCTGAAAACTCCACATTGGACGTCTGCGCGTCCCGATGAGTAGAAGCAAACTCCTGTGTCTGCCCTCTACTCGCAGCTGGATGAACTCCTCTGGGAGCCTGAGCCCTCTGAGCAAACCTTCCATGTCCACGGCCTCTCTGGAAGCGATCATGACGAGGTGCTAAGGAACAATCCCTGACGAAGTGCTGAAGGCTTCCGCATCGAAAACATCCACGTGCTGACTGCTGACCATCCTGGGGATGAGAGCTGAACGACTGTCCTCGTCCCAAGCCTCTGCTACTCCCGCGACGGCCACGAAATCTGTCTCGACGACCAAACCTCTGCCTCTGGGCTGGTACGCTGGTACGAGTCCTCCACTGTCCTGGAACTCTCTGAGCCTCTGGAATGTGTGCCTCGTCAACTGGAGTTGCAACCACTGGTGCTATGTAGGTGACGGACTGCTGCATGCTGATCGTAAGGGACAGCTGGGTAACAGGGGTGACAACCTCCTGTCGTAGCTCCCGAACGACATCAACCAAGGAACTCATCGTCTGGCGGAACTCCTGCATCTCTACCAAAAGTCTATCCATAGTATAGATCGTAGGCTGATCCGTCTGCACCTGTGCAACTAGAGTGCCATCCTGGTCAGTGCTCGGCTCACCCGAGCTAACCCTGACCTCGGCCCTCGCTGCATCGCTCTGAGTCCCCATAGTCATCGGCGGCAAGGCTATAAATAGATATAAGATGAGATTCGATAAGAATGAGGAAATCGGATCTCAAGGATCTGAATCATCAAGGAAGGAATGTCAAGCAATTTTGTACTTAGGTCACTTAATGCAAGGTACCGCGCTGTGAGTATGCTGCAGACATACACACACTACGTTACTCTGCTTAAGCTACCTTCTCCATCATACTAAGGTCATCCTACACTCCGAAAGGTAAAACCTAACGCTCTGATACCAACTTTGTCACGACCCAGAAATGGCCCGTGACGGCCCTAATACTACGCAACGCCTAAAGACGCAACGTAGTAAAAGAAAGCCAAACCCAGAAATCTAAACCATGAGAAATACGGAAAAGATAATATAAGTTTTGAAAACAATTGAAATCGCAACCCAAATTCTTTAAAAGTCTCACTTTCTTTCCTTAAAAATTTTAGCAACCCCCCCATTTTTTATAAAGACTAGTCAATATGAATACAACAGAAGAATAAGGACAGTAGAGAAAAAGCTGCATATATAAAGACACCAAATCCACCATAATACACGTAACGTCCTCACCAAGTCTCTATGTCAATAATACAACAGTAGATGGAGAGTACAATACAACGAAGGTACAAAATATAATACAGATAACCGTCTAACCCACCTATGCAAAATGGTACTGTGAGCTGATGCGGTATCTGTAGCAAAAGATGGTAGCTGGATAGCTGGATAGGGGAATAGCCTGCCTCGACTACTCTGGGGAAAAACCTGAAACACCTGTGGCACAACGGGGGTGAGTTGCCAACTCGTGAATAGTATAAAACATATGCAGGTAATCGCAGGAATGCACGTACAGCATGAATCTAAGATATGCGATTACAGTAGTAACAATATGTCATGAAATGCTGAGATAAAGAGAGTACACTAGCAGGTACGATCAATAAGTGAAGCAATGATGGCATGATAGTGGTATGCAATGTCCGTGCAATAGAGATATGAGAAAGCAAATATGCAACTATCATAAGGGTACACCACAAGTACTACCAATATATGAATCTGTGCATAAAATAGGTAATGGTGAGGTGTAGGGTGGAATATGTCACTTTCCACGGAAACCTGACGTCGTGGCAGGATCACAATCCACTAAGATACTCTAATCCCAAATCCTCAAACCAGGCCCCACATTGGGCACTCACATCAAATAAGTCTCACATCTCCTCAATGTACAATATCGAGTATATCCCACATATCTAGTGTGTACAATATCCGTGTGTCTCACATATATCACATGTACAACATCAAGTGGATCTCACATATCTCGTATGTACAATATCAGGTAATCTCCTATATCCGAATGTACAAGTCACCAATCACATAGGTATATCCAATGTCCAAATCCCAATGAATCACCTAGTATCCCAAGTCCAATCTCAATATGAATCTAACATCCTAAAGATATATATACATGTACAGAAATAAATATGATGGGGGCAATACACATATATTAGCGTCCCATTCCACTAATATTGGTGTAAGGGTATATATAACAACGGCTAAGTCCCCTGTTATATATACAAAAAGGGGTTAAAGAAATATCATGAAACCGTGTGCCAAGCATCGACACAGAAATCCTCGTATATGGGGCTCCGTCAGTCCGGACAGCCCACGGGGTCCGTCTGCAGTGTCGGCCCTCGGCCTCGACAGTACAGGTCATCCCGTATCCATCTCTCTACTCTGGCCAGTAGCCTCCAGACAACTGCCAGGTCCAACAATCACCGGTAGGTACTCGCCCGCCTCCAGGCTCAATCGGCAAACCCATCGATCTTCTTGCCGAGGGGAACCATACCGGGCCCCGCCATGTACTCTCATACGGCAACCACACCTCGTATGGAGTAGGTAATCAGCACCGATAAAACTCATGGGGGACGCTCGAAATATCATATCAAGGAAACCGGGTTGTTACATGTATGCATAATTTCATGAACTCCCGCGGTTCCCAAATCCCGAAAACATCATATGAAATCCAGATAAACAATGCATAAATACAGGAATAGAAGTATGCGATATATCTGAATGCGAGCAGGTAAACACAAGTATATAGCTGAACCAGATGTATGCGAAATCATGATAAGGTACAGCTAAGTAACATCAGTAAAAGTAGCTAGGTATCTGCAACTGGATACATGTCTAACATACAGGTATAGCTAAGTCTAGGTATCTACCTATAGGAACTGATGTCGTATACCCCCTGGGTATAGTAACATATGTAGGAAATCCCTCCCGGTATAAGTAAAATATGTAGGAGGTATACCTGTAGCCGTATCGCAAGTGAAAATATACCTATCACTAAAGGTATGATACACTATAGGTATACCGATAAACTAGATGTCAAGTGTGGTAAGTAATGGTAGCTATAAGGGGTAGTGTGTGACATGGCAATTATTGACGGTGTGTGTAGCATGCAATCCGTGCTCGTGCAACATGAACCGTCAATAATGTGTGCAGTGTCCTACGGCTGCTAGTCACAGTATATAGCTATATCTAGGAAATGCAGTAATTACGCAATTCTACAATGACGTAGAAGGTGCGACAGGAAATTGAATCCTAGCCCAGACGCATAACGCCATGCGGGCGATTCCCCTGTAGATGTTATATCTACTCACCTAAACTCTACGCTGGGTGAATCCTATCACCCGCTCCCCCTGTAGCTGTGTCCGTAGCTCCTGCCTGCACACCTGTAAATACGACATGAAAACACATATAAGCCCAATATCTCTCGAAACGCGATATCGAAACGAAACGAGAAACTCGCGTCGCGAACTAAACGCGCGTGTACACGATACGCTGAATCGTGTGTGTACGCGTCTAAAAACCGCCGCGATACGCTGGATCACAGAACCCACAGACGTATCGCGCGTATCGCGCAAACACAACTAAACACAAAAGCGACATATAGTCCCAGATTTTCCTACAGGTACAATATTACAAAACTATACATACCAAGGACCTATACAACCCAGAATAAAGCTCCACACAAAACCTCAACACCCAATTCCTCTTCCTGGCCGCAAATTGCGGCCAGAATGGAGAAATTGGCGGCCAGACAAAGGGGGTAGGGGCTCGTCTTCTGGGGGTGTTATCTATACCTAGTGTACATGCTCCAGTCATCTCTAGTTTTATTCTGTAGGCATCGGGTCTATAGCAGATCACAAAAGTCATAAATATCACCTCAAAAGTCACAAATTGCACAAATCACAAACTATATGGTATTTTAGTGTAATCTGGGGATTTCTCAGTTGCAATGTCCCTATTAGCACTTAAGTAAACTAGGGTATCCAACACATCCAACAAATTACCACAATACCTCACAAATCACCAAAACTAGCACTAAACTAGCTAATTTAGCACTAAACAAGCTAATTAGCACACAAGCTGCACAATCAAACAATAGGGTTCGGAAATATACCCTATTGGACCCTAGAGAGCAGGTGAAGAGGTGTATGGAGGAGGTGATGGCTGCTGCAGTTGCTGGAGCTTGCCTCTGTTGCTGCTGCTCCTAGTGTTGCTGCTGCTGTCACTGCTGCTTGCTGCTGCTTCTATTCCTGCTGCTGCTGTTGATGGTAATGATGATGATAGTGATGCTGATGATGGTGAGGAAGATGCTCTTGATGTTGTTGCTGCTGCCACTGCCTGTGCTGCTGCTGCTGCTTCCTTCTTCTGCTTCTGCTGCTGCTTCTTCTCTCTCTCTCTGCAGTGTGTGTGTGTGTGAGTTTGTGATGAAGCTGCTGCTGCTGGAAGTGTGTGTGTGTGTTTGTGAGAGAGTGAGAGAATGAGAGATAGAAAATGAGGTGGAGAAATGAGAGCACACTCCAAAGACCCCTTCTCACTCTCTCTTTCCTCATTAAATGAGGCATGGCAAAGGCCATGATGCCCCATGCTCTCTCTCTCTCCCTCTCTCTCAAAGTCAACCAAACAACAATAATATAAAAAAAAGAATTTCAACAATGACACACACAAATAATTAAAACCCAACTAAAACCCAAAACACTTAATACAAATTGGTTAACCCTTCATGCTAGCTAAACATGGTTTTAACCCAAATCTAACCCTAGTTAACATGCACAAGTGTGTGTGTGCCTAACAAAAATCTAATAAAAATACACAATAAATAGGATAAAATATTTAAAACTTAATTTGGTAAACTTTTTATTAAAAACCACATTTTAAATATAATTAGCTACAAAACACATTCTAAGGTGTTACAAAGATGTATACAGGTGCTCATTGGGTTATGAGTACACCGGACAGGACTCGCCGGGAACATGCTATTTGGTCTTATACCTGACGTCAGATAGCAGTTCCCAGGTGACATGTGTGCAGGTTAGTTCATCGACCTGGGGATCGTTATTTGTCTCGTGTGAGTTCCCACTGTACTTTGATTACTACCCTACCACGGCTCAAAGGAGTCGTGCAAACTGGTTTTAGTTGGGTATAGTCCCGAGCCACATGGAGGCAGTGAGCGGATCTTCGGGGGTTCGTCTCTCCCGGTATTGGGGGTGAGGTTGCGCTGTGTCTACGAGAGCCATTACACGAAGTCCTTGGCCAAGGCAGGAGATTTACTGGTAGGTATTCCAGTAGTATCTCAGGGTGTTCTGGCTACACTCCGACACGACTTGTACCGCTTTTGGGGGTCTGATTTTTACCAACCCCCTAGGCCCGCCATGCGATGCTCATAGACGAACGGACCGGACTGTACGGATATTGTCACTGACAGGCTCAGTAGGGTGTAAGGATGAGTTCGCTCATCGACGTCCCTTTTGGTCAATACCTGGTGGCCCGTCACGTATTGGCTTATACCTCTGACGTGCTAGTGGTTAAATCCACAGCCATAGTATTGACGAGTCTTTAGAGTCCACCACACTCAGTTACTCAGGTTTCGGGCGAAACGCTGTAGAGGCCGTATGGAGATATGGCAGGGTCCGATCAGATACGTGCGGTATTGCACGGATCAGGATCGGACGGTTTGTACTAGTGGTCGTATGGTTATATGGCAGCGTTCGATCAGATACGTGCGGTATTGCACGGATCAGGATCGGACGGATATTACTAGCCGGCTTTGTTTTAAGCCGGATCCTAGTATAGTACAGTGTAGATTTTGTCTCATTGCATTTGTATCCGGACGGAATACAGATGCGGGTGTGTATGCACAGTATCGGGGTTTTTCCTGTAATTTATTACGGGACCAGTTTTCTGGAGTTGCCAGTTTGCATTCCGTTCCGGCCGGTTTTTCTTTGTTCTTTCCCGGCCGGACTTTTCCGATGGAGGGGGGTTATTTGCAAGTTTGCAAATAACACTTTGTGGAGGTTTTTCTTGCAAATGTATTTATTATGAAAGCATCTTTTTGATACCATTCTCATCACTTGCTTTTTGATGATAAGAAAGGATTAGAGTTTGATGTGAGATGGTTATGATTATGTTTTGGATGTGGTCACCACTTATGCTCCTACAATCACCTCCCTTCTTGCTTCTTATTCTTTCTCCACCATTTCTAAGGTGAGATAAGTTTTTCCATGGTTAAGAGAGAAAAAGATGAGAGCTTCATTTTGAGAGAGTTTCATTTCTTGATCTCATTTGATGCTAGAAAAATGCAAGCACCATTTTTCTTATCTTGTTTCCTCCATCATCTTCAAATGGAAACAAACCCCAAATGAGACATAGCTTCAACCCTACACATTCTACAGCAAATCTTGGACGCGTCGGCTAGCCTACTTCGCGCCCGAGTTGCCTCGGTATTGAGGTGCGAGCCCATAAAAGATGCAGGCGATGTGGTGCCCTTCCGGCGAAGAGGCGACAACGAGGAGATGACGGACGAAGCATCCGCGGGAGATCGGAGTGGAGACGAAGACCGAAGGACTCGGATCATTCGGTACATCTCTAACCCGTCTTGTAGTTAGCTAGAATAAGTTTAATGGCCCGATCCGGGGTTTAGTGCGCGGTGGTGCCGGTTTGCTAAGTCCGCAAAATTAAAGTTTATCACCGTTTCCGCATTTGGCCGTCGGATTGAAGGCCGGGGCGCCGCCGTGCACTTACAGTGGTATCAAAGCCTCGCCATTAACTTCGTCTAGCTTCGTTTGATGTGTTTTTCAGTTCCGATCGACCAAATTTCCAAAAACCCAATTTTAGTTCACGACAGTTTTCTGTTGAAATTTTTTGGTCTCCAAAAATTTTTCAGGTTGTATAAAATTGATGTACTGGAGACTATAAGACTACTGGAAAAATTCGATACATTCAGTCGACGATTGGAGCGCGGAACCGCAGCCAAACCCCCCCTGGGGCCGCGGTTCCGCCGCACATTGGAGTCGTCAATGCATCAATTTTTCCCAGTGGGCTTCTGGGCTATTTTTAAGGGTTTTGGAATATTAAAATTGGGCCCAGGTTTTCTGTGAGTGCTACAGTTTTGATTGGGGACCCACTTGTTAATTTTTGATCAATCAGAATATTTTAAACACATTTTTCACAGTATTTACATTATATCTGCGACCGTGAATGTCACTTGATCGGTAAATCCAGTCTAACTGCTATAGCCCGGTTAGACGGATTTGCGAACGTGACTTCACGTTGATGTTCTGTGTTTATGCTGTGATGTTGCGGATCGGTCGTGGGGGATAGCCTGGATGCAATGCTAGTACAGTTTTGTTGTGTTATGTACATTTGATTTTGCGGGACGAGCGTCCGACATGTGGACTGCCGTTACTGCCTGATTGTATTATTCTTTTGGGGCACGACCTGGTTGCGGTCGATGTACCCGGTGTATGTATATTTTACTTTCTGTACTAGGATTACCCCGCGGTGGGGTGCACGGATAGCCGGGTTCTGGAGGGCAACAAGCCCGCATCTCATGGCATTGGGACGAAGGGGGCTTCACTCTGGGATTGGCGGGCTATTCGCCGCACTCGTAGGGGGTACAGGTTGACCCAGGAGGGGTGCCCAAGTTGCCGGATTCCGTGGAGTGCCGGGTGGTCCATTCACGTCGATGAAGGGGGCTGCCTCGCTTCAGGTCTTGGCGGGTAACCTGCCGCGCCCGTAGGGGTCTAGGATTTCATTGCACAGGCTATCCACACGACCAGGGGAACGTCAGGTTTCAGTAGTGGCTCTGTGAAACCCGGGGATCCCAGATATCTGTATTGTTCTGTGATGCTGTACATTTCTATGTTGTTGCATTCTTTTCACGCCTTGAGCGAAATATAATATATTGGTATATATATTAGTAGATGTTGTATATGTTTTACATCCGCGCTAGTCCAGTCCCCGCTCTGTCGTTAGTTAGCTAACCTAACGGGTGATGACGGGACCCAGTGGCGAATGCGGATGGCATATACGTACGTCAGTATATTTTCGTTCTTTGTGGTGTGATCAATTGATGGGACTGCGTTGATTCGGATCAATGCAAGTTAAACAAACCTAATCTGATGTTGTTGGAACACTTTTCAAAAAGCTGTTATTGCAAGGACGTTCACTTTTGTTTTGCATCGTGGTATTCATTTGGAATATCCTGCTCCTCAGTCGACGAGGCAAGGGCCGAGATCCCTTCACCGGGAGTGACCCCTTGGACAGAAGTTGGCGTCAGGGCATTAACTTCACTATAGCCGATTACTTTTGCTTTGCACCGTGGTATTCATTTGGAATATCCTGCACCCCATTCTACGGGGAAAGAGCCGAGATCCCTTCACCGGGAGTGACTTCTTTAGTAATGGTTTTCGTCACTATATTTTCTAAAAAGCTATCAGTTCCTTCAACGATATCATGTTCATTACGTTAAAGGTTTTCGCCAGAAACCATTCGTAGCCTTCCGTCGTTTCAGACAGGTAGCACGTAGTATTCATGCTATGTTTGTTGACCTTCGTCAAGGCATAGTGCATGGTAGCTGCTTGTTTCTTTTCTGCTGCATAGATAGATGTGTTGGTTTGTGACAGTCGTATAGCCTTGTTGACCTTCGTCAAGGGCTTGTATGGGTGGGTTCAAATTAACCTAGATAATGACGGGTAGAACTTGACATGTGACTTATGATTTGTTGACCTTCGTCAAGGTCATAAGAGCATGGGGTAAAAATCATATCGGGAGTTTCAAAAGAACCGAAACTTGCCAGATATGCGCATACCTTCTGGAGTGTGATAGCGTGAGCAGATTCCGTCACGTTGTCATGCGATGATAGTTGGATCCCGATTCCCACTGATGAGTTGGTTTACTCCTCGGGTGACCCCGACTAATTCTTCTTTCAGGTTTGGAGGAGAATTTGAGGTACAATGGGAGGTTTCCTGATTAGAAAAAGTGATAACCATTCTGATCTAGGTTAGAGTGCACGCTGAGTGTTTCTTTTCTCTCTCTCTCTGGCAGCGACCATTGACCCGACCCTAGACTATGACTCAATGACCAAGTTGACCGAACATACTTAACACTGGCTTTTGGATTGTCAGAGTTGCAGACCTCATTGCCACTCCTACTTTTACCCTTTTCTCCGGGACACCCCGTATTACTACGAACGTCCTCTTCCATTGGACAAAACCATCGTATGGTTATATACGAACTCGAAGGACTTCGAGGATGGTTTCCGGTTCTGGAGAAAACGGATAGGACTATTCAGTTGTCTTTTCTTTTCACCTTCTCTCAGGCTGCGAGTACTCCTTGGTTTAGGAGTAGTACACCTATTACGCAAATTGGATAGTCTTCTTCCAAACCATAGGCTGGTGCCGACCGGTAGGGAATGAAGAAAACCAGTTAGCCTAAATGGTGTACAGAAGGCATTAAGTTCAGACAAAGCAAGGGATTAGTAAGAGGGCAAAGTAAATTTCTACTGCTATTCACGACCAAACCAAGTATTTCTTCGCCAGTCCTAAATCACCTTTGTATTTCTCCAGGACACTCCGTATTACTACGAAGATCCCAGTTTATTGGATAATCCATCGTATGGTTATATACGAACTCGAAAGGAACTTGTTCCAGTTCGGGGATGGATCCTGGTTCAGGAGATATAGGAATTAAGTACATTCAGGTGTCTTTTATCTTCACCTTCTCTCGCGATGCGAGTGCTCCTAGGATTAGGACAGTACACCCTTTATGCTTATTGGATAGTCTTCTTCCAAACCATAGGCTGGTGCCGAACGGTAGGGAAGGAAGAAAACCATTTGGCCTAAAGGGGTGTACAGAAGATAATGACTAAAGACATATAAAGGGATTTGGAGAGGTGGCAAAGAATTATACGGTTATAGTTGTGAATCTGGATAATGGTAGAGGCATTACTAGGAATACCAGGATACCCCATCGAAACATTTCAATGTTTCAGTTCAGCTGTGTACTGTTAAAAGAAAACTGATTTCCCGATTGGACACTTGCTCCAGGGTATGTATTTACCAGGTTTGATTCTCACATCTGTATGGTTTTACAGATCATGAGAGGGAGTAAGTTATTGGGAATAGGGTAATCATCCTCATTATATCGGGATTCCTTGTAATCGGTGATATTTGAGGAGATCATCTGGGTTGTTTGCCGGTCGGCAAATATTTGGTTTTGAATATCCGCTGTTGTGCACCAATTTCAAATTGAAATATCTGTACGTCTATTTTTATAGAGTGAGATATACCTTTTGATATTATGTCGATGACATTTACCTATATCAGTGGATGGTTAGGTAAGGAGCATTGAACAGCGGTGTAATTCTTCTTAACCAAAAGTACAGTTTTCAACCTACGACACACAGTGATTGAGTCGCAAGACTCAGGGGACTTATACAGAGTATTGTATATTGTCCAGTGCCCACTAGGACAGAGGGGTTGGTCCTCGTACTATATTCTGTTTAATTATGACTTCTCTAGTTCTTAGACAGGTGTTTCGTAGAAACACAGGGTCGAAGTTTTGAGAAGTTATAGGTATAAGAATAAAGTAGAGAACCAGGTGTTGCAAGTATCGGGATTCTTCAAAGTGATCGAAGATGTAGATACTTGTACATGGTATTCAGTTGATAGTAATGATTAAGAGAACTTGCTTCTCTTTCGGGTTACTCATAATTGGAAGCATTCCTAAGTCGAGTAACGCTGATCGGCCTCCTTCCATTTAGTTGACATGCACTGGAGACAGCTGCATGATTTGAATCTGGTTCAATTAAATCAGTGCCTCTGGTTCTATATTGGATATAGAACAGTTCATATCTTAACGATGTTAAGGTACGGGGAGTTGTCCGGCTTATGCTTAAAACCAGACTCCGGATAACTCATAGGCACTTTTCTGTAATGGCTGTTTGTGGGTTGACCCAGGCTATGACGAGGGTTGACTTTCTACCATCTGGAAGATCAATAGTGATATTGTTCTTCACTCGCCACAATTTTAAAAGAAATGGATTTTTTCAGAAAACAGTAGTAGGAGTATGGTAGAACTGGAAGTGATTCCAGAACCGCAAACGATTACTGAAGATTTGATAAGGAACCTAAAGATTCAATCTGATTTGACATTCCATTGGCCACTCCGCAGATAAGGTGGGTAACTTCAGGCACCCGAGAGGTACTACGGCAGCCTCAAGGACGGTGACAGGGAAGTTCTTGTTTACCCACAATTACCATTGCTGTTGTTCCAGGCTGCGAGACCCGGCGGGAGGATGAGTATAGCGTCGTTCTAAACTAGTTTTAGGAGTGTACGTCTATATGACTCTGCCAGAGGGTTGTCGTAGTCAGTGGGAGCAGCGGAAGCATTGGTGGACAGGTAGCTTATGTCTATTTATAGACTAAAGCAGATGTAGCGGAGATAGATCATCTATTTCTGATGTGACAGTCATAGGTTTGACGTCATCAGAATAGGGGATGGATCTGTTGAGAAGGTAGTAGGAAGTGATATTCCTATACTACGATCGGTTATACTTTGGTCGTCACACGGTGGTTTCTCCAAAAAGGACTTGGACATTATATCAGACATACTGGTTAATAGATCTATGGTTTTAGATCTAGATTTGGGTGGTTTCCTAATCTGGGTACCTTGACAGCATTCTATGAGTATTTAGAATGGACGACACCTGGCATGGTGGTGTACCTGCAGGTAATGGAGTCACCCTCTTTAAAGGTGTCTTACAGACTAAAGGGGAGAGGGATACGCATGATTGGCAGATCACTTGCTTAGGCAATTGAGTCAATCATGAGATGTCAAGTACCACACCAGATGTTGTTCTTGCATTACATGCAATAAGTTGACATTGATCCAATCCTGGAGAAAAAGTCGGAAGCAGTTTTAGAACATAAGTGGATGTTCTAGGGATATGATAACGACAGCCTCATTCGAGAAACAGTTATCATTCCAGGCTTCCAAGGTGACCTGGACGACAAGGAGGTTGTCAGAGTTATAGTTTTCCCTCTGACGAGGGGCAGTATTTTGGACAGATGGTCCAAGGCAATACTGAGGGAGGCATGGCGCAGAATACTGATTAAGTTCAGTTGACGATACAGTCTAAGAAGTTTGGATTTGGAGTTCATTTATGAGCTAGGTCCCATCAGACATCTAGACATTCTAAGACAGGTATTGCTCATTTCGGGAGATGGCTTTCTCCGCGAACATGAGGTATAGAGAGACATAGAAAGAAACACCAGAGCGGATCCACTCACTGAGGCTATTCCTCGAACGCAATAGTTTCGCAAACGAGCTTTGTGAGACTGACAAGTAGAGGAGTTGGGTGTTCGGTATCACACAAGCTGTGAGTATGCGACATCGCAATAATTAGCCTTGAGTGCAAGTGGGAGATTGTTGGAGATAGTGCCCTCAGAGTCAATTATTGGATCACAGGCACGTGATTGCAATGATTGAGGGAGGACCTATCCCGGTAGGACAGTCTTGCTCGAGATGATAGTATGCTATCTGGTTTACCTTTATCATCGTGTACTGCTTTAGGTGACCTGACATGTCGCTATTGCACATTGATAGAGCCCCTAAGATTCTTGCTTGACTGCCAGCAGTATGAGGGCGATCATATAAGTGAGAGCTCGAGTCTATAAGCACATCCTTAAAAGGTCCCTAGTCGTAGGAGTTTCGAGACAGGGCATCGATACTCCAGAGTAGACTAGTGTATACAGTCGAGACCCCGACGAGGGGCGGTGGCCGGTTCACAAGCCACTGGTGTCAGTTGGTTCACCTAAGATGTATACAGGTGCTCATTGGGTTATGAGTAAACCGGACAGGACTCGCCGGGAACATGCTAGTTGGTCTTATACCTGACGTCAGATAGCAGTTCCCAGGTGACATGTGTACAGGTTAGTTCATCGACCTGGGGATCGTCATTTGTCTCGTGTGAGTTCCCACTGTACTTTGATTACTACCCTACCACGGCTCAAAGGAGTCGTGCAAACAGGTTTTAGTTGGGTACAGTCCCGAGCCACATGGAGGCAGTGAGCGGATCTTCGGGGGTTCATCTCTCCCGGTATTGGGGGTGAGGTCGCGCTGTGTCTACGAGAGCCAATACACGAAGTCCTTGGCCAAGGCAGGAGATTTACTGGTAAGTATTCCAGTAGTATCTCAGGGTGTTCTGGGCTACACTCCGACACGACTTGTACCGCTTTTGGGGGTCTGACTTTTACCAACTCCCTAGGCCCGCCATGCGATGCTCATAGACGAACGGACCGGACTGTACGGATATTGTCACTGACAGGCTCAGTAGGGTGTAAGGATGAGTTCGCTCATCGACGTCCCTTTTGGTCAATACCTGGTGGCCCGTCACGTATTGGCTTATACCTCTGACGTGCTAGTGGTTAAATCCACAGCCATAGTATTGACGAGTCTTTAGAGTCCACCACACTCAGTTACTCAGGTTTCGGGCGAAACGCTGTAGAGGCCGTATGGAGATATGGCAGGGTCCGATCAGATACGTGCGGTATTGCACGGATCAGGATCGGACGGTTTGTACTAGTGGCCGTAAGGTTATATGGAAGCGTTCGATCAGATACGTGCGGTATTGCACGGATCAGGATCGGACGGATATTACTAGCCGGCTTTGGTTTAAGCCGGATCCTAGTATAGTACAGTGTAGATTTTGTCTCATTGCATTTGTATCCGGACGGAATACAGATGCGGGTGTGTATGCACAGTATCGGGGTTTTTCCTGTAATTTATTACGGGACCAGTTTTCTGGAGTTGCCAGTTTGCATTCCGTTCCGGCCGGTTTTTCTTTGTTCTTTCCCGGCCGGACTTTTCCGATGGAGGGGGGTTATTTGCAAGTTTGCAAATAACACTTTGTGGAAGTTTTTCTTGCAAATGTATTTATTATGAAAGCATCTTTTTGATACCATTCTCATCACTTGCTTTTTGATGATAAGAAAGGATTAGAGTTTGATGTGAGATGGTTATGATTATGTTTTGGATGTGGTCACCACTTATGCTCCTACCATCACCTCCCTTCTTGCTTCTTATTCTTTCTCCACCATTTCTAAGGTGAGATAAGTTTTTCCATGGTTAAGAGAGAAAAAGATGAGATCTTCATTTTGAGAGAGTTTCATTTCTTGATCTCATTTGATGCTAGAAAAATGCAAGCACCATTTTTCTTATCTTGTTTCCTCCATCATCTTCAAATGGCAACAAACCCCAAATGAGACATAGCTTCAACCCTACACATTCTACAGCAAATCTTGGACGCGTCGGCTAGCCTACTTCGTGCCCGAGTTGCCTCGGTATTGAGGTGGGAGCCCGTAAAAGATGCAGGCGATGTGGTGCCCTTCCGGCGAAGAGGCGACAACGAGGAGATGACGGACGAAGCATCCGCGGGAGATCGGAGTGGAGACGAAGACCGAAAGACTCGGATCATTCGGTACATCTCTAACCTGTCTTGTAGTTAGCTAGAATAAGATTAATGGCCCGATCCGGGGTTTAGGGCGCGGTGGTGCCGGTTTGCTAAGTCCGCAAAATTAAAGTTTATCACCGTTTCCGCATTTGGCCGTCGGATTGACGGCCGGGGCGCCGCCGTGCACTTACACATTCATCATTTCCTGAAGCTTTTGTTGTTGCTCCTGGGCTTTCGTCACGGATCGGGTTAGCGGTCGGTGGCCCGTAGAAGTGCGGCTTTCCTCCTTTCCAGAAGCCATATAAACTGTGTGCACCACCATGCCCCCAGACTTAGGGCGTCTGGGCTCAGTGCTTTTAGCCGTCGTTGCAGGCTGGGGGATCATCTCTGGCCTCCTCCTTTTATGAGCCATGGAGGTTGAGGGGGCCGTTGAGGTGGGCGTCCAGACAGCCTTTTGGGGTTTAGCCTGGTGACCAGCTTCCGGTTGGATTTTCAGCATCTTGTGCTGGCGGGAGAAGTTTGGATCGATGATCGAGTCTCGGGCCTGCCGCCAAACCTTATAGATTTTGGAAGACAGCCGTTGAGGGGATCGCGGCTGTTCTGATTTTATTTCCACAACCTTTTTTAATGGAGGAGGAGACCTCTTTAGCACTGCAGTAGGGGAATTCCTTCGCACCTTATTTAGCATTTCGAAGCTGTTCCCAGTTGGAACAGCAGCACTAACTTCTGCCATCGGGGCTGATGGAGTCAACCCGGAGGGGGAGTTGCCCCCAGCCTTCCTTACTCGGCGCCAATGGCGACGTCGAGCGTGTCGAGCGGACGGCGTTGGGTCAGCGGTAAGAATGGTTTCGTCTTGCCCCCTGTGTGGGTGGGGGGTCGCTGTTGGTGTTAGCCTGTCAAAGACCGATGTCCTTTTGGCAGCAGGAGCGGGAGCTGAAGCCGTCAATCTTGTAAAGACCGACTTTTTGGCCGGAGAAGCCGCCTTGGCGATTTCGGGGGCAGGAGCGGCCACTTTCTTAGAAGCAGCCTTCTCTGAGATTGTAGGCCCCATGATGAGTTCGCAGGATTACTGGCCCAATCTAGAGAAGACCGAGGCGTTAACGTTGGGCGACTCGTTGAGAGGAGCCGCGGCAGGGGTAAGACGATCAAAGACCGACTTCTTGAGAGCTTCCTTTGTTAGCACCGGCGCCGCGAAGCTTGTTCGTGCGAGTATAGTCCCAAAGAACAATCCGGTAGTGGCCTGAGTCACCTGGTCCACCGGCATTGTGAATAACGAAGCAGCTTGGGGTCCGTAGGCTATACCTCCTGGCGAGGCAAAGCGTTGGTCGCAATTGCAGTCTGAGCGGTTGGAGGATTTCGCAGAAGTAGAAGCCATCGATCCTTTGCTTTCTGCAATAAGCAAGACGCCAATTCTTAGTATCTTGAAACCCAAGGGCAACCATTAGCGAACCGCGATTGGTTCGCGAATCACGACACACGAAGTGTGGAGTGGAAAGAGGAAAAGGTCCCACCGGGCGTGCCAGAATCTGTTCCCCTCCGAAGGACGGCGCGGACATGGCGTCTCGCCTGAAATTCGGGGCAGATGCTAATTGGTGCTTTCCGTCCACCTGTCCGAAGATGCCAAGTTGATTTATGGCACCATGTATCGAAGGTTTAAACGGATGCGGCCGATGTAGCAGACTTCGTCAGATTCCCCCTCGTTTGAGGGGTTTTTGATTGTGGGGACACTTTTCCCTGCAGGCGCAAGCCCCTGTAGTTAATTACGCTACCGCATCGCGGTAACAACTTTCTCCTTCTCCAGATGGTCACTTCGTGTCGTGTATGTTTATTTTATGTTTTGTTGCCCATGGATTGTTTACGGAGACCGAGTTATGTCGTCGCCCGTAGGGCGTGGACTAGTCCAAATCTGTATTATCTTAGATTTGGGTTTGGGGGTTTGGTTTGAGGATATGTTAGCCATACTTGAGGCTAAGATCAACTCAAACGTTTGTTAAGGATACGTTAGTCTAACTTGAGACTAAGATCAACTTAACGGGATCGTTTAGATCCGACAAAAGAGCATTTGGGCTCCATTGTTCCAGTTTAGGGACATAGTGGTCCATCGTATGTATGGCCGTCGGGACCCATCACCTCTCTGACGACGTTGAAGGATTACAACGACAGATGTTAGAGGAGTTAAGAGATGTACCCTCGAACCAGAGTTAATTGGGGGAGATTCATAGCCCAGTCTGTTTGAAGGTTTAAGGATACGTTAGCCATATTTAAGGCTAAGATCAACTTAAACGGGATCGTTTAGATCCGGCAAGAGAGCATACGTGGCTCTATTGTTCCAGTTTAGGGACATTGCGGTCCATGGGTAGTTTAAGGACATTGCGGTCTATGGGTAGTTTAAGGACATTGCGGTCCATGGGTAGTTTAAGGACATTGCGGTCCGTTGGTAGTTTTAAGACATCTCGGTCAAGGTTAAGGACGTCGTAGTCCGTGGGTTTAAGGACCCCACAGTCCATTGTTAGTTTTAAGACATCTCGGTCAAGGTTAAGGACGTCGTAGTCTATGGGTTTAAGGATCCCACAGTCCATTGTTAGTTTTAAGACATCTCGGTCAAGTTTAAGGACGTCGTAGTCCATGGGATTAAGGACCCCACAGTCCATTGTTCGTTTTAAGACATCTCGGTCAACGTTAAGGACGTCGTAGTCCATGGGTTTAAGGACCCCACGATCCATATCAATATGTGGTCATCGGGACCCGTCACCTCTTTGAAGACATTGAGGGATTACAATGCCAAGTATCAAAGGAGTGAAGAGATGTACCCTGGAACCGGAGTGGATTAAATAGTCCTTGGCCCAATTTGGTATCAAGACCAATTAATTATGTTATGAGCCCATTATCCCAGTTAATTACGAATTGAGGACTTATGGCCATCTTGGGCTAAGTCCAATCAGGTCTGGAATATTGGCTTCCTATTGGTCCATTGAAGGAGAGGCTTTGACTCTATCCATTTAGCCAATTGGACCAATGTCTAGTGTTAAACACTAAAGACCAACCAGTGTTGAACACTGGGAATGAGATTGATAGGTCAGTGTTTAACACTGATAGATAGTTGGTGTTAAACATCAGCAACGAGGCTTTCAGATTAGTGTTGAACACTAAAACAAACCAGTGTTAAACACTGGCAACATATATCCCAAATTAGTGTTGAACACCAAGGTAATCTGTGTTGAACACTGCAAATGAAGTTCTTTGTTTAGTGTTGAACACTAAGGTCAAACAATGTTCTATCACTGAATTCAGGGGTTCCAATTAAGGCAAGAGGGGTCACGTGACAACACGTGAGAGCGCCCTCCCTTCATTTGTTCTTCTGAGATTATTGCATCTTTCAGAGCATCACGTGCCATCACGTGACGGGCATTCAAATGCTTATATGTTAAAGCTTCTGCCAAGGGTCACGTGGGTCACGTGGGGCACTGCCTCAAAGGGGCTTTCTGTAGGTCTTTTGGGGGGGTCACGTAGTGACACGTGACCCTGCCTCTATGTATGTTGTTTAGAGGATCTGTTAAACTTTTTCAGGAATTAAATTCCTCGTAAGGTTGAACCCTGACAATAATTTCAGAGGAATTAAATTCCTACTTCCTTTTGAAGATTTATATTCTGGAATAGAGTTGGACTCTGAATTTTCTGTAGGAATTAAATTCCTCATATATGTGAAGAATTGAATAGGGTTAAACCCTAATAAAAACTTTTAAGGAATTAAACTCCCATTCTCTGTTAAAGAATTATGATTAAGGGAATTAAATTCCCGCTGTTTCAACAGAACTAAGTTCTTAATTAGGGTTAAACCCTGTTTCTTTTTGTTCTGAAGAAATTAAACTCCCATGACACAGGGTCAAGCCCTAATTTTATTTTAAAGGAATTAAATTCCTATAGTTCAATGATAATTAAATTCTCGTGCTTGCATTCCCTCTCTATGCTTTGGATCTGCATGGCAGGATCTCAACCCATTGAGAATTAAATTCTTAACTTCAAGGGGAGATGTGCACTTTACAGATCCTCTATCAAAGAGAGAAGAAGTATGTCCTTCTGTTATATATCAGAGTTAAACTCTGTTGAGAATTAAATTCTCTTTCTTTCAAGAAGCCTTCCCTTTCTTACCTAGGGTTTTCTTTTGCAGAAGATCCAAATTCCTCAAAGTATCCAGGCTCTCTCTCCCTTTTCTTCCCTCTGTGTATATATCTTTTGTATGTCTCTTGGCTCCTATTTATAGGAGAAGCAGCCGAGTCAATTAGTTTTTGACGAATCTTCCTTGAGAGATTTGATTTGCATCCATCATTCGTTTTGGACCTTTGGATTATTAGGTGAATTTTATTCACCATTGGATTTCAAATCCAGGGATTCTCCTTTGTTATTTCTGTTAGATTTGAAGGGGAAATCTTTCCAAATTCAAGATTTTCCCATAGATAGATGATATTTAATCACCTCTGAATCTTTAATTCAATCGATTGCTTTTGGAAAGATTCGAGAGGTCTTTCTCAGAATTTAATTCTGTTAACAAATGGGCTTTGAAGTCGGTCACGTGTGGCCACGTGACCCTTGGTCACGTATGGGCACGTGACCCCCTTGGAACGAGCCTTCCTCTTTCTTTTGCGCTCTGTCTTTAGGTTGCTGCTTAACCGTCACGTGCCACCACGTGACCCCTGGTCACGTGTGAGCACGTGACCCTTGTCTGGACTCTTTTTTTTGGTTTAGCGGGAGAACAAATCTGCTGCTTTTGATTATCACGTGCCAACACGTGACCCTGGTCACGTGGGAGCACGTGACCTCTTCTGAAGCCTTTTCCTTGATCTGATCAGGGAACTGGTTTGCCTTTGAAGCCGCTTTTATTTGTCACGTGCCAACACGTGACTCAGGTCACGTGGGAGCACGTGACCCTTTCTGAAACCCTTTTCTTTGATGTAGTTGGGAAACTGAACTTGCCTTGCCGATACTTTTAGGTGTCACGTGCCAACACGTGACTGCTGGTCACGTGTAAGCACGTGACCCTCTTCTGAAGCTTTTTCCATAAGCTTTTCTGATTTTAAATCAGGAAACAGGGTTTCTAGTTGACTTTAAATGTCGTGTTTGTATAGTTTTGAGCTTATGCGTGATATTCTGTGGAATTCTAGGTTCGCAGGCGAGTGCGACGGACGCCGCGTAGAAGAGGAAACAAGCCATCAGCTATACTTAGCGAGAGACTACGGTGAGTAGATTTAACATCTACGGGGATATCGCTCGCATGGCGTTCTACGTCAGGGCTGATAGGATCTTATAGCTACATCGTACATTGATTGTTCATGGCTACTATTTAGTGCATACCACATTTCCTGCCATATGTATATAAACTAGAATTGATAGAACACTGCACCGTTACTAACGGTTCATGTTGCACGAGCACTATCCTGCATGTTATACACACACTGTTAGTAATTTCCATGACACTCACACAGTAGAATTTCCATGATCATTATGTTGTAGCTTATCTTTTATGCGACTTGATATGATATTCAAACTTGATGCATATATCACATCGGATCATTATGTTGTAGCTCATCTTTTATGCGACTTGACATGATATTCATACTTGATGCATATATCACATCGGATCATTATGTTGTAGCTCATCTTTTATGCGACTTGACAAGATATTCATACTTGATGCATATATCACATCGGATCATTATGTTGTAGCTCATCTTTTATGCGACTTGACATGATATTCATACTTGATGTATATATCACATCGGATCATTATGTTGTAGCTCATCTTTTATGCGACTTGACATGATATTCATACTTGATGCACATATCACATCACATTGACCTGCATATTGGTTTGGATTACATGTGATTTCTGGATTTGGGAACCTTGGCTATTTCAAATATGTAATCCTTTAAAAACCCGGTTCCCTTGATATGATATTTCGGTGCGTTCATCCTATGTTTTCTCGGTGCTAGAGTGAGATATATATGAGATAGAGGGGGCTGACCCGGACTGACGGATGCCCGATATATATGAGATAGAGGGGGTTGACCCGTACTGACGAATGACCGATATATATGAGAGAGAGGGCTGACCCGGACTGACGGATGCCCGATAGACATATAAGAGAGGGGGCTGACCCGGACTGACGGATGCCCGATATAGGAAGATTTGCGTGTCGATGCTAGACACGAGTATTTATGATATTTGGATGCCGATGTTGGGCACTCGTGATTCTCAGTGATGTACAGGATTTGATGGCCGATGGGAGTGCCGGCGTCTGGGTTGTTGGGATTTGGGGTGCATTGATGGACACCGATTACATATTCAACGTTGACATTCCGTGTAGATGTTATACTTACCATGCTCAGCATTCATTATTGTATCTCATCATGTAGTTATATTACCTGATAGAGCACTTGCATGATTTTTGCACATACTGCTTATCACACATTGATATCATCTGTTGGCATATGATAGAGTAGCGCGGTACGTGCATGCTCGCGATTACCTTTATATGTTATCTCTATTCACGAGTTGGCAACTCACCCCCGTTGTGCCACAGTGATTGCAGGTTGCCCTTCGGAGTAGTCGCGGCAGGCTGCGTTTTGCATCTTTTGACACAGATACCCCCATAGTTGGTGTACTAGCTCTTTTGCTGATAGGTGGGTTTTGTGCGGTATCTGTTTATCTTTTAGTTATGTATATTGTTGTATCTAGTATTCTCCATCTACCATGTATGTATTTGACTTAGAGACAGTGTGAGGACGATGATATATATTATTTGTATTCTGGTGTCGAGCTCGTTGTGAGCCGACTGTACTTGCAGTTTATTCTTTCTGTGATGTTCCCACTTGTGGATCTTGATCTTCGCTACGGCGTCGTATATTGCTATCTTGGTGATTATCTATTTAAGAATCTTTGTCACTTTAATAAATACTTCCATTTAACACTCTATACTTTTACTGGTTTGGTTTCTGGGGTTTCGGTTCACTTAGCTGCGTGACGCCTGTAGACGTTACGTGGTTAAGTGCTGGTCACAGGCCAAACTTCGGGTCGTGACAGCCGTAGTTCCAAAAACATTGCCTGGCATAATGCCATGCACCGTGTCATTGTTAGTTATATGTATGCCCTAGAGCCCATTACTTTACATGAGATGTATATTGTAGTGGATGCTGGGACATATATAGGTAGGACTTTCATTATCGACATGATAGTACGCTATCTGGTTGCTCTTTATCTTAACATGTATACTTGTTGTCTCTCTATTACATGCTGATAAAGCCCTCAGGATGTATACTCGACTTCCAGGACTGTGATGTAGATCATACTAGTGGGGCCTGAGTAGTCAATGAGTACATCCTTCAATGTTCTTAGTCGTGGGAATATCGAGACGGGGCATCGATATTCCAGAGTAGACTAGCGTATATCTTCTCGACCCATGTGATGGGGGATGGATGATCCCATATCCATTGGTGTTTGACATCAGAGATAGTATGCGGGTGCTCAGTGGAGACTGGGTGCACTGAACGGACTCGCCGAGAACTCCCAGATGGTATTATACCTCACGTCAGAAGGCAGTTCTCTGGTGACACTGGTACAGCTTAGTCTGTTGACCCGAGATCGTCATAGAGTCTTGTGTGTCTCCCACTGTGCTTTGATTTCCACCCTACCACGGCTCTATTGAGTCATGCAAACAAGTGGTTTTTGGGTACAGTCCCGATTCACATGGAGGCAATGAGCGATAGGAGGGGATTCGTCTCTCCCGGTATTGGGGGTTGATGTTGCGCTATGCTCGACTGGCCATAACTGGAAATCCCTGGCCAGGGTTGCACTGATTTACTGGTAAGTGTTATCAGTAGTTTCATGCGTGTTATGGACCTTACATCGACATGACTTATCAAGCTACTGGGGTCTGACGTTTACCACCCCTAGGCGAGATATGCGACATATCAGACGAACAGACCGGACTGTATGGTAAGTGTTACTGGTTGGATTCACAGGAGTGTGAGCGGGCTTGCTCGTTGATCTTCTGATCGCTCAATACCCGGGTGGCCGTTACGTTTAGCAGACCGCTTGCGGCTTGTGGGTGTTTGATATGATCATTACCTGCTGCCGGCGTATTGACGAGTCTTTAGAGTCCTACACAGTGGTTTCCTGGCTCAAGCGAAACGAAATAGGAGCGCATATGAGATATGTGCGGGACCGAGAATAATACCAGTATGTGATACTGTATTATATTCTCGCGATTCGTATCATCGGACGGTTATATGAGATATAGCCGGGTTACTGAATCAAATGTTGATTCGATATATTGATACACATGATATTAGTCGGTTATATGCGTTATGACCGGATCATTAAATCAAGTGTTAATTTAATGATTTAATGTATAATTATATATTTGATATATTACTTTACATTAATTAGTATTTGTTCACTTAAGATTGATTTTCTCACTTGATGTGCACAAGTAGTATATGTGATATATTTTTGTGCACTTGATTGTATCATGTTTGATGATACATGCAAACTTGGGTGTGTGTATGCTATACACCATGTTTAGTAAATGGTTAGGGTTTTATTTGCCTTATTTATTTTTGGTTAAAAAGAAAAAACTAAATGGTTGCTTTTGTTTTATGCAAGATGCTTCATGCATCTTTGACAAAGTTACCATTTTGTTTTTATTCCTTAACCTAACCATTTCACCTAAACCTTAGTTTATTCTCTACATTAGTTACACTCACCCATGGTTGCTATATGATAAGAATCACTTGATTTATTATTTTCAAGAATTCATTATTCATTTTCTTTTCTCCTTCTTCTTCTTCTTCATGAAGAGAAGAAAGCATTCTTGAAAATTTCCAAGTGATGAATCCAAGTGAGAAATCCAAATCCAAAGTGAACCCACTTCCTATTTATTCATCCTCTACCACTTGTCATGTAGTAGAGTGTGTTATCTTTACAAGTTTTATGACCAAGTGAAGATGGAGCTTGATCTTGAGTTGCCTCGACGTAGATCATCTTCGGCATCGAAGTCGACGACCTAGCCCGATCATTTCTCCGACGAAACCAACGCTAGAGTCCAGGATCCCGATGGTCGCAGTGGAGGGACGTCATCACGGAGCAAAAGAAGTGGAGGACCGGATCTACAAAGGTTGTAGTCACTTTCACTTTCAAGTAAAGTTGTTTTCTTGCATAGTTTCTCCTTACCTCTAGTTGTCGATCTAGCATTAGGGTCCTTTGGCAGATAGAAAATTTTGATTTTGGCATGGTTGATCAGTTGTGGAACCTCATGGTTGTGCCAAGGAACGCTACAGTTGTATCAGAGACTAGCTAGAGCTTTAGGCGATGTGTAGACGATATTAGAAGTCCGATTAACCCGAAACCCTAATTGAAAACCCTTCTCTGTACAATTTTTCAAAACCGTGATTTTTGTGAATTAAAAATATGCAGAAAAATCAGCAGGGTTTTGTAGGAAATACTGTGCAGCACGTGCCCCTGTATCGACTATTGCGCCGCGGAACAGCGGCCCCACCCTACCTTTCGCGGCGGTTCCGCGGCCATAATAGGGAATCTTCACACGTGGTTTGCACAGTAATTTCTTTCTGTAATTGCTGAGTTCTTTGGGAATTTTTAAATTATACTCAAGAGTTGAGTTTTCTGGGTTGTATTGGGAGTTCGTAAATTCGATCGGATTGTCTAATTTTGTCTATGTGTTTTTCCGGGTAATTTAGAATATGTTAAAAAGTTCGACCGGATATAAATACCCACTTTTTCCCCTGCCAGGAAATTTCCAATTGTTGGATTTTTCCGTAGTTTAATAACGTTCTAAGTAGTGCAAGTAACGCGATGGACCCTCTAGAAGACAACAGACCTTAACTCGATTATGTGACCGTCTTGAACTGCCCTTTGAACCTTAGGGTTTGGGGCAGTACGGCGTGCCACATGTGAGGCGTTGGCTTGACCCTTCTACGGCTAGACCGTTGGTACTGAGGCATGAAGTGGATGTTTTTAAACTTATTTCATGTGTTGAGGTGTTTCGGGAAAACTTGGGTGTTTGATTGTTCGATCGGAAAGTTTAATATTTTATATTTATCTGGAATGTGATACAATATTTGGAATCCACAAGTAGTTATGAGATAACTGATTTGAATGTTATAAATCTAGCACTTTAGTCTCACTTGATCAGTTGCCACGGAATTTTGATGCGATCAAAAGTCCGTCGCAATCACGTAGTATACACGGATACTCGCCGGTAAACTTAATAGATAGCCACGCCCCATAGCCCCGACCAAGTGATTGTAGGAGAACCCCATCGCCGAAAGCATCCGTTCGGGTGCTCGCGGCAGCGTTGTTCCGCCTTAGTGAACTTCGTCGACGGTATCGGGGGTGCGGCCGTCTACTAAAGTTTACGACGAGCATTCGTTCTGAATGCCGGGAATCTTGTTGAATTGCCCGACTTTATATTGAAAAGTGTTTTTGATATCGAGACTAAAATGCGGGGTTTATAATTGTTAGGCATGTGATGTCTAAGGAATTCAGATGGTTAGGCATGCGATGTCTAAGTAGGTTGCGGATTCTAACTGTTGTAGTTTTACACTTTCTTTTCTCCGACCGTAAGTGTAATATGTGATATCGCCGGTTTCGTTGCTATATGTCAACGACAATTGGGATGCGCATATTTACTTACGTTGATGACATGTGATGTTATGTGTTGCTGTATATTGGATCGTCGTTTTGAATAGCCGGGGTTTTTTTTTTATGTGAGATGAGTGTTTTTCATTTTCATTCGTGTAAAAAACTTGTATGTAATATTCTTTTAGTGGGGCACTTCCAGGTTGCGGAAGATGTCACCGTTGATGTATATTATTTACTTTTCCGCATTAAGATAGACCCAAGGAGGGGAGCACAAGTAACCGGGTTCAAGGGTCCAGTGAGAGACCATCTCGAGGAGTCGAGTCCGGGTCTCCTAACTCTAGAATTGGTAGGGTTACTTGCCGCTCTCGTAAGGGTCTAGGGGTGTGGGATTGGCTATTCATCACGACCGTGGAATCCGTGTTTTATACAGTCTCAAAATAAAACACGGACGTCCTAGTATATCCAATATTTCATATGATATTTTCTGCTGTGTTATCTGTGATGTGATCATGTGATTTGTTCAGATGGATACTGTATATATTATATATGATATATTATATAAACGTTGCTTATGTTTTATACCCGCGCTAGTGTAGGGTTACTAGGCACACTCATGAGGTTCCACAAGGCATCAACCATGCCAAATTCAAAAATTTATGTGCCGAGAAACCCTAATGAAGGTCGTTAACTAGAGGATAGGCGAAAAACAACCAAGCTAACTACTTTGCTACTAAGTGAAAGGGATTACAACCTTTGTAGATCCGGTCCTCCACTTCGTTAGCTTCGTGTAGACGTCCCCATCGCTGCGATCGTGAACTCCGGACTCTTTAGAAGCTCCACGAGAAGAACGAACGTGCTTTCTACGTTGACTTCGAGGCCGAAGATGATCTACGTCGGGGAGACACTAAGTCAAGCTATTCATTCACTAGGTCATAAACTTTGTGAAGAGAACACACTCTACTACATGGCAAGTTGTAGAGGATGAAGAAATAGGAAGTGGGCTCACTTTAGAATTGATTTTCTCAAACTTTTGCTCAAGGCACCACTGGAGCTAGTAAGCTTTTGGATGGAGCTTGATGATTAAGAAGAAGAAAGAAAAATTCATCCAAATGAAAACTTATCCATATGAATTATTGCACCATGGTTGAGTTAAGCCCTCATGCAAAACTCATGTAGAGAATTAACCAAGGATTTAGGTTAAAGGTTAGGTTAAAGAATATTAAATGAAATGACAAAAGGGTGGACTTTGTCAAAGCTTCTCCAAGCTTCTTCAAGCTTGACAACTTTGACCAAGTTTAAACCTTTTGTTAAATCTTAAGATGAAACAATAACCCTAATATTAAACCTAATCTTGGTATGAGTCTCATACACCCATCTTGTGTGTATCATCAAGCATGATACATACTTGTACACTTGCATATATCATATATAAACAATGTGTACATACTAGTGAGAAAATAAGTCATAAGTGAGCTAATACTAGTTAATGCAATGTAATATATCAAATACATAATTATGCATTAAATTATTAAATCAACTCTTGATTTAATAATCCGGCTGTAACCGACTAATATCAAAAGTAACAACTTATCGAATCAACACTTGATCCGATAACCCGGCTATATCGCATACAACCGATCAATGTTACAAATCGCGAGAATAGAATACGGTATCCCATATCTTATTAATCTCGGTCCCGCACATATCACATATGTGCTCCTACTCCGTTTCGCTTGAGCCAGGAAACCCCTGTGTAGGACTCTAAAGACTCGTCAATACGCCGGCAGTAGGTGATGATCATATCAATCACCCACAAGCCGCAAGCGGTGTGCTAAACGTAACGGCCACCCGAGTATTGAGTGATCAGAAGATCAACAAGCAAGCCCGCTAGTTCTCCTGTGAATCCATTCAGTAACACTACTGTACAGTCCGGTCTCGTCGTCTGATATGTCGCATATCTCGCCTAGGGGTGGTAAACGTCAGACCCCAGTAGCTCGATAAGTCGCGTCGATATGAGGTCTATAACAGTTCGAGAAACTACTGGTAACACTTACCAGTAAATCTCAGCAACCCTGGCCAGGGATTTCCGGTTATAGCCAATCGAACACAGCACAACAACAACTCCCTATTCCGGGACAGACGAATCCCCTCCTATCGCTCATTGCCTCCATGTGATTCGGGACTGTACCCAAAAACCACCATTTTGCACGCCCTCTTGGACGTGCTATGGTGGAAATCAAAGCACAGTGGGAATCACACAAGACTCTATGACGATCTTGGGTCAACAGACTACTCTGTACCATTGTCACCAGAGAACTGCCATCTGACGTAAGGTATAATACCATCTGGGAGTTCTCGGCGAGTCCATCCAGTGTACCTAATCTCCACTAAGCACCCGTACACCATCCTTGATGTCAAACACCAATGGATAAGGGATCATCCATCGCCTATCATATGGGTCAAGATGCGTATACGCTAGTCTACTCTGGTGTATCGATGCCCTGTCTCGATACACCCTCGACTAGGAACAGTTATAGGATATACTCATCGACTACCGTGGCCCCACTAGTATGATCTCATCATAGTCCCAGTAGTCGAGTACATATCCTAAGGGCTTTATCAACATGTAACATAGAGACAATCAGAGTACACGTTAAGATAAAGAGCAACCAGATAGCGTACTATCATGTCGAGCAAGAAAGTCCTCCCTATATATATCCAAGCATCCACTATAAGGTACATCGTATGTACAGTAATGGCCTCTAGGGCATACATATAACTAACAATCCCCCACTTGCACTAGGGCCATCTGTTGTGGTATCGCATACCCAACAATTAGCTGCGGTTGAAGTATCTCATACTCAACCATCCCATAAAAGTCTCTACTAGGACAAAGGCCTTTGTGAGTGGATCCGCGCTGTCGTCCTATGTGTCTACTCTCCTAACCTCGATCTCCCTAGAGATCAACCATCTCCATGATCAGGTGATACTGCCTAAGAATTATATCTGGATTTAGGATGGGACGGTAGTTTCTTGGCTAAAGCCTCAAATCCATTGTCACACAATGGTAAGAACGAAGTTCATCTCATGAACTTATATATATATCCAGACTGCCTCTTTGGTAGAATCTTAGGTAACGATGTATCCTGCCTTTAATCGTCTAGTATGTCACGGCATCTGCTTGGAACTCTTCCAACATACCGTCCCTCCACTGAGGGTAAAGACAATGCATGCGACTGACATTCAGTTTTCCTTACCACCCTGGAACCTTTCCAGTGATTCTCCCCAGGATCAATTGATACCATCTCACTAAAACTAGTGAGTATCCTAACATCCAATTAGATCTATCTCATAGATCCATAACTTAGGATTTAGGAGGTATCATTTTGATCATGTATGTAGAATCCTTGTGATAAGCGGAGATTGACTGAGCGTAGCATAGGAAACCCCTTTCCCTATCAAGAGTATGTCATCCACGTAGTCTACGAGGATTACCACCATACTCCCTACTACCTTTTTGTATATACAAGGTTCATCTACCATTTTGATGAAGTCAAACTCTTTGACCACCACATCAAAACAGATGTTCCAACTCCGCGATGCCTGCTTTATCATATAAAAACATCTTGCTCACGTTTCCGCTGCTCCCACTGTCTACGAAGCCCTCTGGCTGTGTACTTATAGACGTTCTCTTCTAAAACATCATTTAGAAAAGCAGTCATGACACCCAACCACCAGATATCATAGTCATGGTATGTAGCCATAGCAAGTAGGATCTGGATGGACTTAAGCATAGCTCCTTAGAAAAGGTTTCATCATAATCCATACCCGGTCAATGATGCAAACCTTTAACAAGTCTAGCTTTGAAAGTCTCAACCTTTCCATGTACACCAAGTAATCTTCTCAAGATATACTTGCTCCTGATGGGGATTTAACACTTCAGATAAAGCAACCAAAGTCCATACTTTGTTGGTGTATAAGGATTCCATCTCAGATCGATAAGCATCCAGCCATTCTTACAGAGTCTCACTCCTGATGGCCAGCTCGAAAGTATTTAGGTCATCATCCCATGATGCAATCCTCGCTCCAACTATCATAGAGAAACCGGAGTATCTCTCAGGTGGTTGAGGAAACCTACTAGATCGGCGGAGAGGCTGAGGTTCGTTGGTTGCTATTGAATCCTTTGATTCTACCAAATCATCAGCTGCAGTTTGTATAGCCGGAACTGTTTTCAGTTCCACCTCATGACCAATAATTTCTTCACAAGAAATTCCCTTTCACAAAGGTGGCATGCTGAGAAACAAAACATTTTTGTTCTTCGGTTAGGTAGAAGATATTCCCTTGCGTATGCTTGGGATATCCAACAAACTTCCACAGATCTGAATTTTCCTCGAGCTTGTCCGGATTTTTCTTTTAGACATACGCTGGACAGCCCCAAATCTTAACAAACTTAAGATATGGGCTCTTCCCTTTCCATATCATATATGAAGTGGTAGGCAACTGATTTGATCGGAACCCCATTCAATAGGTATGCAACTTCATAAGTGCATAACTCCCTAAAAGGAAATAGGAAACTCAGTAGTACTCATCATAGAGCACACCATATCTAATAGGGTGTGATTGCTCCACCCCGATACACCGAGGTGCTGAGGTGTATACGGAGGAGTAATGCTGAGAGAGAATCTCATTCTCCTTTAGAATAATCCAGGAATTCCTTGCTCAAGTATTCTCCTCCTTGATCACATCAAAGGACATAATACTTTTACCCGTATTTTGGTTCTCTACTTCTAACTTATATTCTATGAATATCTCAAAAGGTTCGGACTTGTGTTTCAACAGGAACATATGTCTGAATCTTGAAAGATCATCAGAGAATGTATTGAAGAACAAAGAACCGGTCTTGGCATGTGTAGACAGGAGACTTTCATACATCAAACATGTATCAATCCCAAGAGTTCACTAACTCTTTCTCTGTTTCCAATAAACGGAGCTGTGGTCATCTTATCTCTATGACATGACCGGCAAGTTTCATAAGATGTAAATTTAAACTAATTTAATTATGCATCTATATGTAACTTTAGCTAGTCGGGTCGCATTGATATGACCTAGTCTACAATGCTTCAAGAAGGATTCATTCATTTCTGAATTCTTCTCTTGTGTGTGTTTTGTATACTAAGAACTGTAGTTTGATTTAGAACGTCAATGCTTTTAGATAACGTGCCTGAACGAATCAACTCTTGATATAGGAAATGTTCAAAACATTATCCAACAATACAAAATTATATCTTTCTTTACTAATAAAGAGACTGATATGATTTTGTATATCAGGTTCGGTATCTAATAACATTTGTTCAGAATAAATGTATTCTGGTAATACAGGGTGACAGTGACCAACAGACTTGGCTGCAACACTTGCACCGTTTTCTGTCTCATGAAACTTATCACCCGTTCTCAGTTCTCTACATATCTTTAGCCCATGTAACAGATTACATATGCGGGATCCTGATCCGGCATCTCATACCGAGGACGTAAAGGATACTGAGAAACAGTTCTATGTAATGAACACACCCGAAGATGATGCATCAGCATGCACTTTCTTCATTTGGGCGGCACGGGAAATCTGGTATTCCCCAATTTCCTGCTCTGTCTTATAACAATTATAAGTTGGAACGGGACCAACGTTCCCCAGCTCAGTATAACAAGCGGGTTCGGTCAAAATATCTGTATTATTATCTTGATTAAGGCGTGATCTGGTCACTACCTGGAGAGAGAGAGAGAAGAAAACACTCAGCGTATGCTCTTGCAAGATTAGATTGGTTATCAAATATATCTAATCAGGATGTCTCCTACTGTTTTAATCTAATCTTCCTTCAAACCCTAAAAGGAAAGACTAGCCGGGATTAATTACACGCTGCAAGTTCGCCAATCTTTCAGCCAGGCCAGTGTCGGTACTTTGAGGGAGGTCCCCCGTGCTTTCGTACGAACCTAATTAATGTAAACCTCGTTTTTCCAGAGGCGTAACCCCGTTAACACCTTTGTAGACACCTACTTGATCGGCTAATTGTAATGTGTAAAACTCTCCCAGGAGTAACTCTTACTCGCAGCGGGTATCGGGATCCAACTATCTCATAGAAGGTATGCAATCTCATTGCAAATTTCAACACTTGAAATTCCCGATAATATTTTACCCCTAGTGTTCTATGACCTTGACGAATGCCAAACAACCCATAGTCTACTAGTCAAGTTCAACCCGTACATTTCTTGATTGAATTAAACCCACCTGCACGACCCTTGACGAATGCCAAACAACGCCATACAAATACCCTAATCTAATCTGCATCATATGCATAAACAGATAAATACTGGTTAGCTACCGTACACTACGCCTTGACGAATGCCAAACTACCGCAGCACGAATACTAAGTAGTACTTATCTGAAATGACGGAGGGCTACGACAGGTTTTTAAGAAAACCTTTTGCGTAATGAACTTGATATCGTTGTAGAATCAAATGATTCCACAACATCTTTTAGGTTTCTTTTATTTCATTAATCATATTAATGATGTCCCATCATTTATGTCACCTAAACATCACAGATAAATATGACGTACCCTTATGCCATCCGCATTCGCCTCGATGTCCCCTCGTGCACCGTTAGGTTAGGTAACTAACGGCAGTGCGGGGAAGGGCTAGCACGGGTGTAAAACATAAGTAACGTCTATATAATATATCGTATATACTATATACAATATCTATCACAACATATCAAATGATCACATCACAGATATCGCAGCAGCAGAAACATATATGAAATATTGGATATACTAGGACGTCCGTGTTTTCAATACGAGCCTGTATAAAACACGGATTCCACGGTCGCGATGAATAGCCAAACCCACATCCGTAGACCCCTACGAGAGTAGCAAGCAACACTGCCAATTCTAGGGTTAGGATGTAGGGTTTTCTCTGTAAGTCTACGCTAGCGCCCCGGTAGTCTACAGACGCCAAATGCGGAACAAAAACTTTTAACTGGCGCTATCGTATACATTAACCCGGATCTGCCATTATTGCTAAACTAACATACTGTAAAGAGTGTAGGAATGTTATACCAAACGATCCGAGTCCTTCGTTCTTCAACCATCATCCCACGCTCCGTTGCGGCTGCTCCGATCTCGTCGATCTCCGATCTCCTCCGTCGAGGTGGCACCACATGATCGGTTCTTTAAACGGGCTCCCGCCTCTGACTCGAGGCAACTCGATCGTCAAGTTTGCCAAAAGAGACGACCAAGATTGATGTAGAGAATGAGTAGATGACTTTGTCTCACTTCGTCCAAATCCATGGACGATCGGTTAATGAAGTTGCCGAGGGAATTGGGTGATGGAATGAAATGAGCTGTGGATTCCATACACCCCAAATCTATCATAATCTTTTTTTTTTCCAACCATGAAAAACTATCAAGTGAGAGTATATATGAGAGAGGAGGCCTTCCATTCATATATGAAGGAGGAGAGTGAGTGTAGGAGCAAAGGGTGACTATAAGAAAGCTTCTCACTCAAAAGATCAAGAAGAAATATCCTTAGTTAAACAAAACTCATTAATGAAAACCATGAGTCACTTAAACACCTCATCATGCCTTTAATGAAGCCATTAATGCACTAATGAGTCATATGCCTCATCATCACTTCTAGAAGCTTCTAGAATGATGACTCACTCATATCAGAAGAAAAGATAAATCCGTTTTTAACCGAATGTTAAAAGACGGCTGATAGAAAACTGGAAACTGGCAACTTCCAAAAGTGATCCTGAAACGACTTTCAGGATAACCCCGAAACTGTATAAAAATACCCGCATTTGTATTACGACCGAATACAAATGCAACTGAGACAAAGATATTATACCTACTCAATATAATACTCGGATCCAGCTTAAACCAAAGCCGACCAGTATCATCTGTCCGAAAATCGACACGTGCGTAAACGCACGTGCATTTTCCGAACCCTGCCATAAAACCATACGGCCTCTACAACGTTTCGCCCGAACTTGGGAAACTGTCTGTGGGGGACTCTAATGACTCGTCAGCACCCTGGCAGTGGGTTTAACCACAAACCGCCAGCGGCACTAGCAATGCGTAACGGCTGCCCATGGACTGACCTCAAGGGATGCCGATGAGCGCACTCATCCGGAAAACCCTACTGAGCCTAACAGTGACAATGTATATACAGTCCGGTCCGTTCGTCAATGAGTATCGCATATCCGCCTAGGGGGCTAGCAACGTCAGACCCCCAATAGCAGTATAAGTCATGTCGGAGTGAAGCCCAATTACACCCTGAGATACTACTGGAGTACCTACCAGTAAATCTCCTGCCACGGCCGTGGGCTTTGTGTAATGGCTCTCCTAGACACAGCACGACCTCGCCCCCAATACCGGGAGAGACGAATCCCCTGCCGATCCGCTCACGTGCCTCCATATGGCTCGGGACTGTACCCAAAAGCTACCTGTTTGCACGACTCCTTTGAGCCGTGGTAGGGTAGAAATCAAAGCACAGTGGGAACTCACACGAGACAAATGACGACCTCAGGTCGATGAACTAACCTGTACACATGTCACCAGGGAACTGCTATCTGACGGTAGATATAATACTAACTAGCAGATTCCCGGCGAGTCCTGTCCGGTGTACTCATAACCCAATGAGCACCTGTATACATCTTAGGTGATCCAACTGACACCAGTGGCTTGTGAGACCGGCCACCGCCCCTCGTCGGGGTCTCGACTGTACACACTAGTCTACTCCGGAGTATCGATGCCCTATCTCGAAACTCCCATGACTAGGGACCACAATTAAGGATATGCATATAAACTACCCAACTCTCACGTATATGATCGCCATCATACAGTTGGTAGTAAAGCAAGATCCTAAGGGCTCTATCAAAGTGTTACATGCAATCAGTCACCTGAACATGTACACGACTGATAAAGGCAAACCAGATAGCATACTATCATCTTGAGTAAGACTGTCCTACCGGGATAGGTCCTCCGCAATCATTGCAATCACGTACCTGCGATCCAATAATTGACTATGAGGGCACTATCTCCAACAATCTCCCACTTGCACTCAAGGCTAATATTGCGATGTCGACTACTCACAGCCCGTGTGAAACCGAACATCCAACTCCTCTACTAATCAGTTTCACAAAGCCCGTTTGTAAAACTATTGTGTTCGAGAAATAGCCTCGGTGAGTGGATCCGCCTAGAAGTTTCTTTCTGTATCTCTCTTAATCTCAAGTTCGCGGAGAAAGCCATCTCCCGAATTGAGTAGTACCTGTCTTAGAATATGTCTGGATATCTGATGGGACCTTAGTTCATAAATGAACTCCATATCCAAACTTCTTAGACTGAATCGATCACTGAACCTAATCAGTATCGGGCACCGTGCCACCCACAGTATCCTTTGGAACCACCTCTCCATAATACTGTCCCTCGTCAGAGGGAAAAACTATAACTCTGACAATCACTCTGTCATCCATGTCACCTTTGAAGCCTGGAATGATAACCGTCTCCCGAAAGAGGCTGCCGTTATCAAATCCGTAGAACATGTACCAATGTTCTAAAACTGCTTCCTTATGTTTCTCCAGGATTGGATTAATACAAACTTATTGCATCTTGTGCAAAAACAACATCTGGTGTGGTACTTGACATCTCATGATTGACTCAATTGCCTAAGCAAGTGATCTGTCAATCATGCACATCCCTCTCCCCTTTAGTCTATACGACACCTTTAGAGAGGGTAACTCCATCACCTGCAGGTACATCACCATGCTAGGAGTCATCTATTCTAAAAACCATTAGAATATCTGTCAAAGTACCCACATTGGGAAACTACCCAAATCCAGATCTAAAACCATAGATCTAGAAACCAAAATGTCAAATATTATATCCATATCCTGTCTGGAGAAACAACTGTGTGACTACCGCAGTACAACCGATCGTAGTATAGGAATTTTACTTCCTACTCTGTGTATGTCATCCAGATACCATAACATCACACCCTACTACCTTCTTAACTGATCCATCCTCTATTCTGATTGAAGTCAAACCCATGACTGTCACATCAAAATTAGATGATCTATCTCCGCTATAACTGCCTAAGTCTATAAATAGACATAAGCATCTTGCCCACTATTCTTCCGTTGCTCCCACTGACTACGACAACCCTCCTACCGGGTCTTATATCCTGGAACAACAGTAGTGTCAAGTCTGGGTAGATAAGAACCTCCCTGTCACCGTCCTTGAGGCTACCGAAGTACCTCTCGGGTGTCTGAGGTTACCTACCATACCTGCGGAGTGGCTATTGGAATGTCAATCCTGATTGAATGTATAGGTCCTATTAAATTTTCCCTAATCGTTCGCGGTTCTGGAATCACTTTTCCAGTTCTACCATACTCCCACTACTGTTTTCTGAAAAAGATCCATTTTTACTAAAACTGTGGCGAGTCAAGAACAATATCACTATTGATCTTCCAAATGGTAGAATATCAACCCTCGTCATAGCCAGGGCCAACCCACAAAACAACCATTACAGAAACGTGCCCTGAGTTATCCAGTGTCTGGTTTTAATCATAAGCTGGACAACTCCCCGTACCTTAATATCTTTTAAGGTACGAACCATTCTATATCCAATACAGAAACTTTGACACTTATTTAATTGGAACCATATTCAATCCATGCAGCTGTCTCCAATGCATATCAACTTAATGGAAAGAGGCTAATCAGCATTACTCAACTTAGGAATCCATCCCATTATGAGTAACCTGAAAGAGAAACACGTTTCTCAAAACCATCACTATCATCTGAATACCAATCACAAGAATCTACATCTTCGATCTCTTTGAAGAATCCCGATACTTGTGATACCTGGTTCTCTACTTTATTCTTTACCCATAACTTCTCAAAACTTAGACCTTGTATTTCTACGAAACACTTGTCTAAATACTAGAGAAGTTATAAGTAAAATAGAACATAGTACGAGGACCTACCCCTTTGTCCTGATGGACACTTGGACAACATACAATACTCTGTATAAGTCCGCTGAGTCAAACAACTCAAAACCTGTGCGTCGTAGGTAGAAAACTGTACCCTGGCGATTTCCTCAAATATCACCAATTTCAACGATTCTGATATAATGAGGATGATCACATAATTCCCAATATCTTACTCCTACTCATCATCTGTAAAACCATACAGATATGAGAATGAAACCTGGTAAATACATACCCTTGGAGTAAGTGTCTAATCAGGAAAACAGGTTTTCCTTTAACAATGCACTGAAACATGAAAATGTTTCGTAGGGGTATCCTGGTATTCATAGCAATGCCTCTTCCATAATCCAATTCATGACTTCAACCGTATATTTTATTTCCATCTCTCCAAATCCCTTTATTTGTCTTTAGTCGTTACCTTCTGTACACCATCGTTAGGCTAAATGGTTTTCTTCCTTCCCTACCGTTCGGCACCAGCCTATGGTTTGGAAGAAGACTATCCAGTAAGCATAATAGGTGTACCCTCCTAAACCAAGGAGTACTCGCATCTCGAGAGAAGGTGATGATAAAAGACAACTGAATAATACCTTATTCTTTTAAAGGTGAAATAGGAGTGGCGATGAAGTACGCGGTTTTGGTCGTGAATGATATCAGTCGCAATTTACTTTGCCCTCTTTCTAATCCCTTTATTTTGTCTTTACATATTACCTTCTGCACACCCTACTTAGGCTAATTGGTTTTCTTCATTCCCTACCTTTCGGCACCAGCCTATGGTTTGGAATAAGACTATCCAATAGGCGTAATAGGTGTACTCTCCTAAACCAAGGAGCTCTCGCAACCTGAGAGAAGGTGATAATAAAAGACAACTGAATAAACCAATTCTATTTCTCCTGAACCTGGATCCATCCCCGAAGAAGTCCCTTCGAGTTCGTATATAACCATACGATGGCTCTATCCAATGGAAGTGGATATCCGTAGTAATACGGGTGTTCTGAGAAATACAAAGGGTAAAAGAAGGAGTGGCAATGACTTATGCAACTCAGACAATCCAAAAGCCAGTATTTTAAGAAGGTTCGGTCAACCTGGTCACTGAGTCATAGTCTAGGGTCGGTCAAAGGTCGCTGCCAAAGAGAGAGAGAGAAAAGAAACACTCTGCGTGCACTCTAACCTAGATCAGAATGGTCATCATTTTATCTAATCCGGAAACCTCCCACTGTCCTGTCAAATTCTCCTCCAAACCTAAAGAAGAATCAATCGGGATCACCCGAAGAGTAAACCAACTCATCAGTGGGAATCAGGATCCAACTCTCATCGCATGATAACGTGATGGAATGCATCCACGTTACTCATACTCCAGAAGGTATGCGCATACTCGGCAAGTTTCAGTTTCTTTAGAAACTCCTGATATTATTTTTGCCCCATGCTCTTATAACCTTGGCGTTAGTTCAAAATGTCATAAGTCACATGCCAAGTTCTACCCATCACTATCTTGTTAATTTGAACCCACCAGCACATGCCCTTGGCGTTAGGTCAAAATGGCAGAACGGCTGTCCCAAACCAACTCATCTATCTACGCAACAATTGAATACCCAGCAGCTACCAAACACTATGCCTTGGCGTTAGGTCAAAATACATAGCTTGAATACTACTGAATACCCAAAAGAAGTGACGGAGGGCTACGTCTGGTTTTTGGCGAAAAACCTTTAGCGTAGTGAACTTGATATCGCTGAAGGAACCTGATAGCTTTTTAAAATATAGTGGCGAAAACCTTTTGCTAAAGAGGTCACTCCCGGTAAAGGGATCTCGGCTCTTTCCTCGTGGAATGAGGTGCAGGATATTCCACTGAATACCGCTATGCAAAGCAACATGTAATCGACTATAGTGAAGTTATTACTCTGACGCAAACTTCTGTCCAAGGGGTCAGTCCCGGTGAAGGGATATCTGCCCTTGCCCCGTCGAATGAGGTGCAGGATATTCCACTGAATACCGCTATGCATAACAAAGAAAACGTCTTTGCAACAACACTTTTTAAATTTGTTCCAACAACTGTATACAGGTTTGTTTTCCTTTGCATTGATCAGAATCAACGCAGTCCCATCATTAATCACACCAGAAAAGAACGAAAATAAAATGTACGTATATGCCATCCGCATTCGTCACTGGGTCCCGTCATCACCCGTTAGGTTACTTAACTAACGACAGAGCGGGGACTGGACTAGCGCGGGTGTAAAACATATACAACATCTAATAGTATATAAACCAATATACATAATCGCTCCAGGCGTGATAATATGCAACATTACAGAAAAGTAATAAGCATCACAGAACAATACAGATATCTGGGATCCCCGAGTTTCACAGAGCCGCTGCTGAAACCCGACGTTCCCCTGTCTTGTGGATAGCCTGTGCAATGAAACCAAGACCCCTACGGGTGCGGCAAGTTACCCGCCAAAACCTGAAGCGAGGTAGTCCCCACAGCATAGTGAATGGAACACCTGGCACTTCACGGAATCCGGTAAATTGAGCACCTCTCCTTGGGTCAACCTGTACCCCCTACGAGTGCGGCGAATAGTCTGCCAATTCTGAAGTGGGGCCCCTCTGCCTCTCAAAGCCATGAGATGCGGACCCGTTGCTTTCCCGAACCCGGCTATCCGTGCACTCCGTCTCGGGGCAAAACCTAGTACAGTAATGAAAAATAGTACAATAGGTACATCGACCGCAACCTGGTCGTGCCCCAAAAGAATATTATACAACAGGCAGTGACGGCTGTCCACAAGTTGGACGCTCGCCCCGCAATATCAAATGTACAAATAAACTCAGCATGTACTACCATTGCACACTGCTATCCATCACGACAAATCCGCAAACATCACAACACAACACAGAACATCAACGCGAATGTCACGTTCGCAAACCCGTCTAAAAGAACTATAGCAATCAGACGCAGTTTACCGATCAAATGACATTCCCGGTCGGAGATATAATGTAAGCACTGTAAACTAACGTGTTTAAATTACGATCGACCAAAGACCAAATTTCAAAAAGTGGGCCCCACTGCTTACTGGTGAACAGTAACAAAACCTGGGCCAAAACTGTATTTACCAAAAACCCCAAAATCCATCCAAGAACCCACAGAAAAAATTTAGGAGCACGTGCTCCTCACGTGGCCGCGGAAGCGCGGCCAATACAACAGGGTTGGCCGCGCTTCCGCGCCTCCATGGAGAGATCATGAGCCCATATTTTGTCGTGATTCTTAGAAAAGCCTGCTCGGATTTTTAAGACATACAGAAATCAATTTTGATACCGTTTAAAATCAACAGAAACTGTCGGCTTGGAAAATGCAGTTTTTAGTTTTCCGGTCGGATCGATGTTTTAAACGCGTTAGCACAAGTTAGTATAGCAAAATGGTTAGGCTCTGATACCACTGTAAGTCAAAAGCTGCTTCTTCTTGGCATCACTTCCACGCTAGCGCCCCGGCAGTCTACAGACGCCAAATGCGGAACAAAAACTTTTAACTGGCGCTATCGTATACTTTAACCCGGATCTGCCATTATTGCTAAACTAACATACTGTAAAGAGTGTAGGAATGTTATACCGAACGATCCGAGTCCTTCGTTCTTCAACCATCATCCCACGCTCCGTTGCGGCTGCTCCGATCTCGTCGATCTCCGATCTCCTCCGTCGAGGTGGCACCACATGATCGGTTCTTTAAACGGGCTCCCGCCTCTGACTCGAGGCAACTCGATCGTCAAGTTTGCCAAAAGAGACGACCAAGATTGATGTAGAGAATGAGTAGATGACTTTGTCTCACTTCGTCCAAATCCGTGGACGATCGGTTAATGAAGTTGCCGAGGGAATTGGGTGATGGAATGAAATGAGCTGTGGATTCCATACACCCAAAATCTATCATAATCTTTTTTTTTTCCAACCATGAAAAACTATCAAGTGAGAGTATATATGAGAAAGGAGGCCTTCCATTCATATATGAAGGAGGAGAGTGAGTGTAGGAGCAAAGGGTGACTATAAGAAAGCTTCTCACTCAAAACATCAAGAAGAAATATCCTTTGTTAAACAAAACTCATTAATGAAAACTATGAGTCACTTAAACACCTCATCATACCTTTAATGAAACCATTAATGCACTAATGAGTCATATGCCTCATCATCACTTCTAGAAGCTTCTAGAATGATGACTCACTCATATCAGAAGAAAAGATAAATCCGTTTTTAACCGAATGTTAAAAGACGGCTGATAGAAAACTGGAAACTGGCAACTTCCAAAAGTGATCCTGAAACGACTTTCAGGATAACCCCGAAACTGTATAAAAATACCCGCAGTTGTATTACGACCGAATACAAATGCAACCGAGACAAAGATATTATACCTACTCAATATAATACTCAGATCCGGCTTAAACCAAAGCCGACCAGTATCATCTGTCCGAAAATCGACACGTGCGTAAACGCACGTGCATTTTCCGAACCCTGCCATAAAACCATACGGCCTCTACAACGTTTCGCCCGAACTTGGGAAACTGTCTGTGGGGGACTCTAATGACTCGTCAGCACCCTGGCAGTGGGTTTAACCACAAACCGTCAGCGGCACTAGCAATGCGTAACGGCTGCCCATGGACTGACCTCAAGGGATGCCGATGAGCGCACTCATCCGGAAAACCCTACTGAGCCTAACAGTGACAATGTATATACAGTCCGGTCCGTTCGTCAATGAGTATCGCATATCCGTCTAGGGGGCTAGCAACGTCAGACCCCCAATAGCAGTATAAGTCATGTCGGAGTGAAGCCCAATTACACCCTGAGATACTACTGGAGTACCTACCAGTAAATCTCCTGCCACGGCCGTGGGCTTTGTGTAATGGCTCTCTTAGACACAGCACGACCTCGCCCCCAATACCGGAAGAGACGAATCCCCTGCCGATCCGCTCACGTGCCTCCATATGGCTCGGGACTGTACCCAAAAGCTACCTGTTTGCACGACTCCTTTCAGCCGTGGTAGGGTAGAAATCAAAGCACAGTGGGAACTCACACGAGACAAATGACGACCTCAGGTCGATGAACTAACCTGTACACATGTAACCAGGGAACTGCTATCTGACGGTAGATATTGTTAGTGTTTATGCCCTAGAAGGCCATTACTGTATCATACTAGCTTGTATATTACTTAATGGAAGCTTGGGATATTCACATGTATATAACAGTCTTGCTAAACATGGTAGTATGCTACTTGGTTTTTCTATCTTAATATGTGAGTATACGTATTGATAGAGCTCTTAGGATCTTGCTTGTCTACCAGCGTTGTGATGGCAGTCACACTAGTGGGGGCTGGGTAGTCTACAAGCACATCCTTATTCAGGTCCTTGGTCGTTGGATTATCGAGACAGAGCATCGATACTCCGGAGTAGACTAGTGTGTACGCTTCTCATCCCAGTTGGGGAGATGGTCTGTCCCACAGCCGTCAGTACGTCGTACTGGAGATAGTATACAGGTGCTCGTTAGGTTACGGGTACACCGGACAGGACTCACAGGGAACTGTTGGTTGGTTTGATACCAGTCGTCAGTAAACAGTTCCCAGGTGACATGAGTACAGCGTAGTCCGCAGACTTGACACTGCTACTTCGCCTCGAGTGTGTCCCACTGTTCTTAGATTGCTACCCTACCACGGCTCAAATGAGTCGTGCAAACAGGTGGCAGTTGGGTGCAGTCCCGAGCACTTGGAGGCAGTGGCGGTTAGACAGGATTCGTCCCTCCCGGTATTGGGAGTAGATATCGTGCTGTGTCAGAGAGCCATTACGCAAAGTCCCTGGCCAGGGCAAGCGAGATTTGCTGGTAGGTTCCAGCAGTTTCTCAGGGTGTAATGGGCTTCACTCCGACACGACTTATACCGCTATTAGGGGACTGACGCTTGCCGCCCCCCTAGGCCCGATATGCGATAGTCATGGACGAACGGACCGGACTGTATGGAGATTGTCACATCAGACTCAGTAGGAGTTCGGATGGGTTTACTCATCGGCCTTCTTATCGACAACTACCTGGGGACCGTTACGTACAGCTAGTGCCGCTTGCGGTCTGTGGTTAAACCCACTGCCAGCGTAGTAGTCGAGTCTCTAGAGTCCCACACAGAGAGTTTCCTACTCCAGGCGAAACGATATAGAGGTTGCATGGTTTTGCGACAAAGGGTTCGGACGCATACGTGCGTTTACGCGCGTACGACTTTCGGACAGTTTTTACCAGTCGGCTTTGGTTTAAGCCAGTTACTGGTATCCGGTTATTGGATTTATACAGTCTAAAGTTTTTCCGTATTTTTACGGATCGGAGGGGCGTTCTCGTAATTACTCGAGAAGCTTCTAGAAGATGTGACTAAGGAGGTTTCTTTTGGATGAGAGAGTGAGTCATAGTGGTGATTCATTCACTTCATTAATGCACATTTATTGCTTAATGACTCATGTTAATGAATCATCACAAGATATTTTGTGAAGCATGCTTATTCATTTCCTTTATTGATTTATTGAAAATAAGAATGCTTCATAATAATATGATACACTCTCTCTCTTCTCTCATTATCATATCACACATTCTCTCTCCTCAAGCTCTCATCTTCTAACCCTAATCCTTAATCCTCATGTGTTGAGATCAAAGGATTAGTTAGACTAAACAATCCATAACCTTCACTCTTTATCATTCTATCATCTTTGATTAGCAATCAAAGTTGATTAGTTACCTCAAGTTAGAGGTTTAGCTTGGAGTTTCGCTCTCGGGTGGATCGTCTACTACCTAGAGAAGGCCGAGGAGAACAAAGGAGGACGTAAAGAAGAAGGACCGGTTTCATTAGGTATAATCCCTAATCTTTTGTGAAAAGAAACTCATAGAATACGGTTTTTTAGAGTTTAGCTTCGATTCAAGCGGTTAGTCGATGTTCGTTGTTTAAACTTGATAAGTTTTTGTAAATTCCGCCTCCCCATAAGTACTGGGGTGTACTACATCGACTTCCAGTGGTATCAGAGCCTCGCTAAACACTAAATAACTTAATCGCAAATTTGTACGAATTTCGAACGAAAAAACGAACCCGGAAAACCCTAATTCTGTATAGTTTCTGTCGAACTTAAAATCAAGTCCTAAAATTTTTTTAATGTGTTCAGAGAGCTAGAAAGGGGTCCAGGAGAACACCCAAGAAATTCGAGCCCATGAATCGGCAACTCGGCCGCGGAAGCGCGGCGGATCGGTGGGATCCGCCGCGCTTCCACGGCGCTTTGGCCGAGTCATGGACTCGTCTTTCTTGTGTGGGTCCCCTGTGACATTTGGGGTTTTCTGGAATATTTAATTATTGCTCAGGTTACTGTTTAACAGAGCAGATTTTGGAGCAATATTGAAGTTGTTTATTCGATCGAAAAATACAGTATTTGCGTATTGGATTATATCTGTGATTGTTTAATGTGTTCGTAAACCTCCCCCAACTGCTAGTATGTCGGTTGGCAGGGGGTTGCACATTTCTGAAATGGTTATATCTGTATGTGCATATAAACTGTATTGGACTGTTGTGGTGTATAGGCGGGGTTAGCAAAGGGTTATTGTTTAATTCATTTGTTGTAAATGTAATTTGTTGTAATATTATTTTCGCGGGGCACTTCCAGGTTGCGGTTGTAGCCACCGTTGTATTATTTCATTTTACTGTTTTTGCTCCTAGGACTGACCCAAGGTGGGGTACACAGACTGCCGGGTGGGTAGTTTGCCGTACCCGTAGGGGTCGAGGGTGGGGTAAACGGCTATTCATCACAACTGTGTAATCTGTCTTTTCTTGCAGGCTCAAAAGAAATACAGATTGCTTGCAAATCCAATATTGTTTATCTGTGTTCTGGAATGAATATCATTGCGTCAGACGAATGTAAAATACCTATATTTATTATAGCTATTTAGACGTCACTTATGTTTTTCACCCGCGCTAGCCCAGCCCCCGCTCTGTCGTTAGTTAAGTAACCTAACGGGTGATGACGGGACCCCGTGGCGAATGCGGATGGCATAAGAGGACGTTATATTTTCGTTGTTTTCTGCAATGATAGGTTAATGATGGGACGCATTATCTATAATGCAAAGTAAAACAAACCAAAGTTTAAATCGTTGGAACAATTTAAAAGAAACCACTCGGTTATTTTTAAAACAGATATTTTTAAAATGCGGAGATTTAACCACTCCTTTTAAAAGCTATCAGGTTCCTTCGGTTATATCAAGTTCACTACGTTCACGGTTTCGCCAAAACCAGTCGTAGCCCTCCGTCATTTCTTATGAATGGTCAGTAGTATTCAAGCTATGTTTGTTTGGCCCTTAGTCAAGACATAGTGTTTGGTAGCTGCTGGGGTATTCATTTGTTGCATAGATAGATGAGTTGGTTTGGGACAGTCGTATTACTTTGTTTGGCCCTTAGTCAAGAGTATACGGATGGGTTCAAATCAACAGGATAATGATGGGCAGAACTTGACATGTGACTTATGATTTGTTGGCCCTTAGTCAAGATCATAAGAGCATGGGGCAAAAACTTATATCGGGAATTTCTAAAGAAACTGAAATTTGCAAAGAGATGCATACCATTTGGAGTTTGATGAATGTTGGTAGGATTCCTTCGACATTATCATACGATGATATTTGGATCCCGATCCTACTGTGAGTATATGCTACTTATCAGGATATTCGTCGCTTAACGATCAATGCTATAAACCTAGTAGGTGTCCAGAAAAGTGTCAGCGGGGTTACGCCCCCAGAGAAAAGAGGTTATTTAATTAAGGAACTTCGCGAAAGCGTTGGAAAACCTCCCTCGAAGTACCGACACCGGCCTGGCTGAACGGTTAAGCAAGTATTGTACGGTGAGAATAGTCTTGGCTAATTCTTCTTTTATGGTTTGAGGAAGGATTTGAGAAACAGTGGGAGCCATCCAGTTTAGATAAACTAAAAACCACTCTAAACTTGCAAGAGCATCATGCTAAAGAGTTTTCTTCTCTCTCTCCTAATTGCAGCGACCCTGAAAATGACTGGACTTAAGTTACTTTTAGAGAAAAATATACTGACGGGGCCAAACTATAAAGATTGGCTGCGGAATGTCAAGATGGCTTTGACCTATGACAAACTGGGGTACGTCCTCACCGCTACAGCACCTGCTGTCCTTGGTCCCAAATCCAGCAATGCGGATAAGGAAATCCGTAAAACCTGGGATTTAGATTGCGCGAGAGCCAAGTGCATCGTGCTTGCCTCGATGAACAATGAACATCAGAGGAGGCACGAGGATATGTCCCTAGATGGCATATTTCTCCATACAAAGGAACTTTATGGAGAGCAATCTCGTATAGCAAGATACGAGACCTCTAAGAAACTGTTTCGAGCGAGGTTGGCTGTCGGGTCATCAGTAGGTGAACATGTCCTACAGATGATCGGCTATATTGAAGAGCTCGCGGACCTTGGGACGACTTTGGATAATGAGCTCTATACAGACCTTGTTCTCCAGTCCCTTCCTCCCACCTACGCCCAGTTTATCCTCAACTTCAATCTTCAAGGAAAAGAAGTTGAACTTGCGGAACTCCTGAACATGTTAAGGAGTGCAGAGGGCACCTTGCAGAAGGCAAGGGAAACACCCGCTATGTTTGTTGGCGGTTCATCTTCTTCCGGGTCCAAGGCTAGGGTCAAAGGAAGGAAGAAGAAGGCCGCACCCAGACCTAGAGGAGGTGTTAGTAAGGTGGGAAAGAAGGGAAAGAAAAAGTTTACAGCACCGGTAGTTGGCCTGGATGAGTGCTTCCATTGTCACAGGAAAGGGCACTGGAAGAAGGATTGCAAGGCGTGGAACGCCAAGAACCAGGAACCGAAGCAAGCTGTGGCTTCGACTTCAGGTGTGTTTGTAATTGAGAATTGTCTGTCGATCAACTCTACTTCCTGGGTATTGGATACCGGGTCAGGATCTCATATTTGCAATTCATTGCAGGCACTGAGAAACCGTAAAGTGCTGAAGGAAGGTGATATGATCCTCAGGGTTGCTAACGGAGCTAGCGTGGGAGCTGCGTCCGTCGGGGATTATCACCTAGGATTGACGAGTGGACACATTTTGGTTTTACATAACTGTTATTTTGTACCCAGCTTAACGTGTAACATCATATCAGTTTCCTTGTTATCAAATAAAGGTTATGATTTCACGTTTGTAAGAGATGTTGTCAACATCCACCTTAATCATGGTTTGATTGGGTCCGGTACTCTAAATAACGGCATATATGTGTTAAACCAACTCCAAATTTTCAATGTCCAGAACACACTAAAAAGAAAGTCTCCAGATTTAAATAAAGCTTTCTTATGGCATTGTAGACTGGGTCACATCAATGAGAGAAGGTTGACTAAGTTGCATAGAGAAGGATATTTGGACACATTCGAATATCAAACTTATGACACTTGTCAATCTTGTCTCAAAGGAAAGATGACAAAGACTCCATTCACTGGACAAGGAGTAAGAGCGAGCGAGCTCTTAGGACTCATACACAGTGATGTATGCGGTCCAATGTCTACACATGCGAGAGGTGGTTATTCCTACTTCATTACTTTTACAGATGATTTCTCTAGGTATGGATATGTTTTCTTAATGAAGCATAAATCAGAGGCCTTTGAGAAATTCCTGGAATTTAAGAGTGAAGCGGAAAACCAAACAGGCAAAAGTATTAAGACACTTAGATCTGATCGAGGTGGAGAATACTTAAGTGCCGAGTTCCTAGGTTACCTAAAAGAGAAAGGAATTCTCTCTCAGCTTACTCCTCCATACACTCCACAGCACAACGGTGTATCGGAGAGACGGAATCGAACCCTATTAGATATGGTACGATCCATGATGAGTAATACTGAGTTACCGCGATCTTTCTGGGGTTATGCGCTAGAATCAGCGGCATATCTTTTAAACCAGGTTCCAACCAAGACTGTGCCTACCACACCATATCAGATGTGGAGTGGGAAGAAACCCTGTCTAAAACATTTTAGGACATGGGGGTGTCCAGCTTTTGTAAAAAAGCAGCATGTGGACAAGCTCGAGGCACGCTCAGTACTGTGTAAACTTGTGGGATATCCAAAGAACTCCAAGGGATATTATTTCTATTACGCAGAGGAACAAAAGGTTTTTGTTTCTCTTCATGCCCACTTCTTAGAAACTGAATTTTTGGAAAATCAGAAGAGTGGGAGCGAAGTAGAACTGGAAGAAATTCCAGAACCACAAGCTGTTACTGAAAGCTTTGTAGAACCAGTGGTTCAAGAAGAACAGAACATTCCCGCACCCCTCCGCAGGAGTAGTAGGCCGTCTCGTCCGCCTGAGAGATACTACGGTTTTCTCATAGACGGGGATAGAGAGGATTGCATCATAGATGATGATGAACCTACTGACTTCCAGCAGGCCATCCAGAGCGGCGACTCGGTACGATGGCTAGATGCAATGCGGACCGAAATGGAGTCCATGTACACCAACAAAGTATGGACTTTGGACTTTGCTCCAGATGGGGTAAAACCCATAGGATGCAAATGGATCTTCAAGAAAAAGATTGGTGTAGATGGACAGGTGGAAACCTATAAGGCTAGACTTGTTGCAAAGGGTTTTCGTCAAAGACCTGGTTTGGACTATGACGAAACTTTTTCTCCAGTGGCTATGCTCAAATCCATTCGGGTCCTTCTTGCTATTGCTGCCTTCCATGATTATGAAATCTGGCAGATGGACGTAAAGACGGCTTTTCTGAATGGAAATTTAGAAGAGAGCGTCTATATGGATCAGCCAGAGGGTTTCAATCAGAGTGGGAGCAGCGGGAAAGTATGCAAGCTGCTTAAGTCCATTTATGGACTAAAGCAGGCATCGCGGAGTTGGAACATCTGTTTTGATGAGACAGTCAAAGAATATGACTTTATCAAAAATCCAGATGAACCGTGCATATATAGTAAAGTTGTGGCCAGAAGTGTCGTATTCCTCGTCTTGTACGTGGATGACATTCTATTGATAGGAAATGACATTCCTATGCTACAATCTGTCAAAGGATTCTTGTCACACAGGTTCTCCATGAAAGACCTGGGTGATGCCTCTTACATTCTGGGGATCCGGATCTATCGTGATAGATCCAAGAGGATGTTGGGACTTTCGCAGTCCAGGTATATCGACACTGTACTGAAAAGATTCAGTATGGAAGATTCTAAGCGCGGTAATCTACCGGCTTGTCACGGAATCACCCTCTCCAAAGAGATGTCTCCCAAGACTGATTTGGAAAGGGAACGCATGTCTATTATACCCTACGCTTCTGCGGTAGGCTCTATAATGTATGCGATGTTGTGTACCAGACCAGATGTTGCTTACGCACTGAGCGTGGTAAGCCGGTATCAGTCAGACCCAGGGGAGAAACACTGGATAGCAGTAAAGAACATTCTCAAGTACCTGAGGAGGACTAAGGAGATGTTCTTGGTTTACGGCGGAAAAGACCTCAGGTTGGAGGCCTTTGCTGATTCCGGCTTCCAGAGTGATAAGGACGATTCCAAGTCCATGTCGGGTTATGTCTTTACCCTCAATGGAGGGGCGGTGTGCTGGAAGAGCTCCAAGCAGGACACCGTTGCAGACTCGACGATGGAAGCGGAGTATATAGCTGCTTGCGATGCCGCAAAAGAAGCAGTCTGGATGAAGAAGTTCCTAACAGAACTTCAGGTGGTTCCTACCATAGTTGATCCAATACCTCTGTATTGCGACAACAATGGAGCTATAGCTTTAGCAAAGGAACCAAGGTCCCATCAGAAGTCCAGACACATCTTGAGGCGGTATCACCTGATCAGGGAGATCATTGATCGTCAGGAGATCGAGGTTCGGAGAGTTGCTTCAGAAGAGAACATTGCTGATCCATTCACGAAGGCCCTTCCTCAGATTCAGTTCGAGAGGCTACTCGAGATCATTGGTCTGCGATATGCCAGTACATGGCCCTAGTGCAAGTGGGAGATTGTTAGTGTTTATGCCCTAGAAGGCCATTACTGTATCATACTAGCTTGTATATTACTTAATGGAAGCTTGGGATATTCACATGTATATAACAGTCTTGCTAAACATGGTAGTATGCTACTTGGTTTTTCTATCTTAATATGTGAGTATACGTATTGATAGAGCTCTTAGGATCTTGCTTGTCTACCAGCGTTGTGATGGCAGTCACACTAGTGGGGGCTGGGTAGTCTACAAGCACATCCTTATTCAGGTCCCTGGTCGTTGGATTATCGAGACAGAGCATCGATACTCCGGAGTAGACTAGTGTGTACGCTTCTCATCCCAGTTGGGGAGATGGTCTGTCCCACAGCCGTCAGTACGTCGTACTGGAGATAGTATACAGGTGCTCGTTAGGTTACGGGTACACCGGACAGGACTCACAGGGAACTGTTGGTTGGTTTGATACCAGTCGTCAGTAAACAGTTCCCAGGTGACATGAGTACAGCGTAGTCCGCAGACTTGACACTGCTACTTCGCCTCGAGTGTGTCCCACTGTTCTTAGATTGCTACCCTACCACGGCTCAAATGAGTCGTGCAAACAGGTGGCAGTTGGGTGCAGTCCCGAGCACTTGGAGGCAGTGGCGGTTAGACAGGATTCGTCCCTCCCGGTATTGGGAGTAGATATCGTGCTGTGTCAGAGAGCCATTACGCAAAGTCCCTGGCCAGGGCAAGCGAGATTTGCTGGTAGGTTCCAGCAGTTTCTCAGGGTGTAATGGGCTTCACTCCGACACGACTTATACCGCTATTAGGGGACTGACGCTTGCCGCCCCCCTAGGCCCGATATGCGATAGTCATGGACGAACGGACCGGACTGTATGGAGATTGTCACATCAGACTCAGTAGGAGTTCGGATGGGTTTACTCATCGGCCTTCTTATCGACAACTACCTGGGGACCGTTACGTACAGCTAGTGCCGCTTGCGGTCTGTGGTTAAACCCACTGCCAGCGTAGTAGTCGAGTCTCTAGAGTCCCACACAGAGAGTTTCCTACTCCAGGCGAAACGATATAGAGGTTGCATGGTTTTGCGACAAAGGGTTCGGACGCATACGTGCGTTTACGCGCGTACGACTTTCGGACAGTTTTTACCAGTCGGCTTTGGTTTAAGCCAGTTACTGGTATCCGGTTATTGGATTTATACAGTCTAAAGTTTTTCCGTATTTTTACGGATCGGAGGGGCGTTCTCGTAATTACTCGAGAAGCTTCTAGAAGATGTGACTAAGGAGGTTTCTTTTGGATGAGAGAGTGAGTCATAGTGGTGATTCATTCACTTCATTAATGCACATTTATTGCTTAATGACTCATGTTAATGAATCATCACAAGATATTTTGTGAAGCATGCTTATTCATTTCCTTTATTGATTTATTGAAAATAAGAATGCTTCATAATAATATGATACACTCTCTCTCTTCTCTCATTATCATATCACACATTCTCTCTCCTCAAGCTCTCATCTTCTAACCCTAATCCTTAATCCTCATGTGTTGAGATCAAAGGATTAGTTAGACTAAACAATCCATAACCTTCACTCTTTATCATTCTATCATCTTTGATTAGCAATCAAAGTTGATTAGTTACCTCAAGTTAGAGGTTTAGCTTGGAGTTTCGCTCTCGGGTGGATCGTCTACTACCTAGAGAAGGCCGAGGAGAACAAAGGAGGACGTAAAGAAGAAGGACCGGTTTCATTAGGTATAATCCCTAATCTTTTGTGAAAAGAAACTCATAGAATACGGTTTTTTAGAGTTTAGCTTCGATTCAAGCGGTTAGTCGATGTTCGTTGTTTAAACTTGATAAGTTTTTGTAAATTCCGCCTCCCCATAAGTACTGGGGTGTACTACATCGACTTACAGATATAATACTAACTAGCAGATTCCCGGCGAGTCCTGTCCGGTGTACTCATAACCCAATGAGCACCTCTATACATCTTAGGTGATCCAACTGACACCAGTGGCTTGTGAGACCGGCCACCGCCCCTCGTCGGGGTCTCGACTGTACACACTAGTCTACTCCGGAGTATCGATGCCCTATCTCGAAACTCCCACGACTAGGGACCACAATTAAGGATATGCATATAAACTACCCAACTCTCACGTATATGATCGCCATCATACAGTTGGTAGTAAAGCAAGATCCTAAGGGCTCTATCAAAGTGTAACATGCAATCAGTCACCTGAACATGTACACGACTGATAAAGGCAAACCAGATAGCATACTATCATCTTGAGTAAGACTGTCCTACCGGGATAGGTCCTCCGCAATCATTGCAATCACGTACCTGCGATCCAATAATTGACTATGAGGGCACTATCTCCAACATTCTTAACACCTCTATTAGGGTTTAGAAGCATCATACATGCTATAACAATAAAATTTTGAGGTGCTAAGAAAACTATACAAAGAATCGAACTAGAATATATAAAGTAACTATTAATAGTATCAACAATTAAGAGTTAAGTTATACTAAGTGATGAGACTACAACCTTTGTAGACCTCTTTGAAAGACTCCTTGGCTTTGAAAAGGTTCGCTTGATCAACTCCTCGTCCACGACGATCCACCCGAAGCACTTTGCCCTAAGCTTGATGCTTCCTTCGATCTTTGAAAAACTTGAAGCACAACACCCTACACAAGATAGGTAAGGTTGTTTAGGATGATGAAGTGGTTGCTATTCTTATTTAATACCTTTTCTTTTCTTTCTCTAACTCTATTTTAACATTTAAAAGAGAGCTAGGGTTTTGAGAAAGAAGATGGCTCTCTCTTTTCTTTTGGAGTGAAAATGATAATAATGAATAATGAAAATTAGAGAAAGAGAGAGATATCTTATCATAAGCATAACTATAGTTAAATATAATATCTAGATATTTCAATTTAGGTTAAAGGCAAAATGAAAAGAAACCATGGTTGAGTTAAATTCAACCATGGAAATGTGTAGAAAAGTGTAGAAGAAATGACTCATTAATCTTTTCTTTTGCCTTTAATCTTTATTGAAAATATCCATATATTATTTTATCTACAATATGATTCTTATATTGCCATCCTCTTTGTATCATCAACCATGATACTTTTCATGTATGTACGTATGTATGTATGCACATCATCATGTACATATACATGCATGTATCCATAAGAAGAAAAGGATTTAAATAAAAAATATAAAAGCCTTTATTAAATCAACACTTGATTTAATAAATTGGTCATATCTTATATGACCCGACTAATATTAAATGCCATTTTAAATACAGTATCATATACTAGTATTTAATCGAGACTCCGCACATATCTCATATGTGCACCACTTCGTTTCGCCGGAGCCGAGAAACTTCTATGTGGGACTCTAAGACTCGTCAATACGCCAGCAGTAGATGATGATCATATCAAACACCTACAAGTCGCAAGCGGTCAGCTAAACATAACGGCCACCCAGGTATTGAGCGATCAGAATAAGAACAAGCGAACCTGTCAAAACTCCTGTCAATCGATCCGGCAACACTAACCGTACAGTCCGGTCTCTTCGTTAGATATGCTGCATATCGAGTCTAGGGATGGAATCGTCGACCCCAATAACTCAATAAGTCATGCCGGTATATGGTCTATAACAGATCGAGAAACTTACTGATAACACTTATCAGTAATATCTCAGCAACCCTGGCCAGGGACTTCCCGTTATAGCTAATCGTGCACAGCACAGCATCAACCCCCAATACCGGGAGAGACGAAACCCCTCCTAACGCTCACTGCCTCCACATGCCTCGAGACTATACCCAAAATCCACCTGTTTGTACGACTCAGTAGAGCCGCAGTAGGGTGGAGATCAAAGTACAGTGGGAGGACACACAAGACTCTATGACGATCTCGGGTCTACAGACTAACCTGTACCAGTGTCACCTGAGAACTGCTATCCGACGTATGATATAATACCATATAGGAGTTCTCGGTGAGTCCGTTCAGTGTACCCAGTCTCACTGAGCACCCGTATACTATCTTCGGTGTCAACACACCAGACGGATATGGGATCATCCATCGCCCATCATATGGAACAAGAATGGTATACGCTAGTCTAAACTGGAATATCGATGCCCTGTCTCGATATACCTACGACTAGGAACATTTCAAGGATATGCTTATAAACTACAGATGTCCCACTAGTATGATCCACATCATAATGCCAGTAGTCAAGCCAATATCCTTCGGGCTTTATCAACATGCACCAAATGAATATAAACATGATCAAGTGAACATATGATAAAGTAAACCAGATAGCATACTATCATATCGAGCAAGACTGTCCCCCGAATATATATATATACATATCAGTACATACACTATCTCATAATGGCCTCAAGGGCATACATATATCCAACAATCTCCCACTTGCACTAAGGCCAGTTATTGGCATATCTCAAAAAGTCGCTCATGTTGTGGCTGAGGGAGGGCCTTGGTGAATGGATCCGCAGCGTTGTTCTTTGTGTCTACTCTCTTAATCTCGATCTCGTGGCGATTAACTATCTCCCGGATCACATGATATTGCCTCAGGATGTGTCTGGACTTCTGATGGGACCTGGGCTCTTTGGCCAACGCCATAGCCCCATTATTGTCACAATACAGAGGTATTGGATCAATAATGGTTGGAACTACTCCTAGCTAAGCGATGAACTTTCTCATCCAGACGGCTTCCTTGGCAGCATCATTTGCAGCAATATATTCAGCTTCCATCGTTGAGTCTGCAACGGTATCCTGTTTGGAACTCTTCCAACTCACCGTCCCTCCATTGAGGGTAAATGCAAACCCTGAGATAGACTTGCTGTCATCCTTGTCACTCTGGAAGCTCGAATCGGTAAAGGCCTCCATTTGGAGATCCCCATTACCATATACCAAGATCAATTCTTTAGTCCTTCGCAAGTACTTAAGAATGTTCTTTACAGCAATCCAGTGATTCTCCCCTGCGTTAGATTGATACCTGCTTACTACACTAAGTGCATAAGCAACATCAGGGCGTGTACATAACATTGCATACATTATCGATCCTACTGCCGAAGCATAGGGAATAATGCTCATGCGAGCTCTCTCTATTTCAGACTTTGGGCAATCGCCTTTTGAGAGAGTGACTCCGTGGCAAGCGGGTAAGGCACCCCGCTTGGAGTCTTCCATACTAAATCTCTTTAGGATGGTGTTTATGTACTTGGTTTGGGACAATCCCAATAACCGTCTGGATCTATGCCTATAGATCCGTATACCCAATATGTATGTGGCATCTCCCAGGTCCTTCATGGAGAACCTTTGTGATAAGAATGATTTGACCGACTGTAGCATAGGAATGTCATTTCCTATCAGAAATATGTCATCTACGTACAATAAGAGGATTGCGACATTTCTTCCAACAGTCTTCTTATAAACACAAGGTTCATCTGGATTTTTGATGAAATCAAACTCTTTGATAACATCATCAAAACAGATGTTCCAACTCTGTGATGCCTGCTTTAATCCATAAATGGATTTAAGTAGCTTACATGCTTTACCGCTGCTCCCACTATCAATGAATCCTTCTGGCTGATCCATATAAACGCATTCCTCTAAATCACCATTCAGGAATGCAGTTTTAACGTCCACTGCCAGATTTCATAGTCGTAGTGAGCAGCAATAGCAAGTAGGATCCGAATGGATTTAAGCATGGCTACCGGAGGGAAAGTCTCGTCATAGTCCAAACCTGGTCTTTGACGAAAACCTTTCGCTACCGACCTTGCCTTATAGGTCTCTACCTGTCCATCTACACCGATCTTTCTTTTAAAGATCCATTTGCATCCCACAGGTTTTATCCCGGAGGGTACATCTTCCAAAGTCCATACTTTGTTGGTGTACATGGACTCCATTTCGGATCTCATGGCATCCAGCCAATTCACAGAGTCACCACTCGTGATAGCCTGATGAAAACTGGCAGGATCATCATCATCCTTGATGCAATCTTCTCTATCACCATCAACGAGAAAACCGTAGTATCTCTCCGGTGGGCGAGAAGTCCTACCAGATCTACGGAGTGGCTGAGGTTCATTAGATTCTGTTATAACTTCAGGTTCAGCCAAGTTGTCATTTGTAACATGTGTTTCTAGAACTTCTTCTAGATCTACCACATTGCCATTTGTATTGTTTGAAAGAATCTCATCTTCTAAAAAGGTGGCATACTGAGAAACAAATACTTTTTGTTCATCTTTGTGGTAGAAAAGATACCCAAACGAATGTTTAGGATATCCTACAAATATACATTTGACTGATCGTGTCTCGAGTTTGTCTGGATTCTGGTTTTTAACAAAAGCCAGACAACCCCAAATCTTAACTCTTTTAAGAGATGGTTTCTTCCCATGCCATATCTCATATGGAGTGGCAGACACAGTCTTGGTTGGAACTTTGTTTAACAGAAAAGCTGCTGTTTCCAATGCATGCCCCCAAAACGAGAGAGGTAACTCAGAATCACTCATCATAGATCGTACCATATCTAATAGGGTACGGTTCCTTCGTTCTGACACACCGTTGTGCTGTGGTGTGTAAGGTGGAGTGAGTTGAGAGAGAATCCCATTCTCTTTTAGCAAGTTTAAGTACTCTCCACCTCGATCTGATCGAAGTATCTTGATACTCTTTCCTGTTTGGTTTTCTACTTCATGTTTATACTCCTTGAATTTCTCGAAAGCTTCAGATTTATGTTTTATCAAATACACATGACCAAATCATGAGAAATCATCAGTAAAAGTTATGAAGTATAAAAAACCGCCTCTTGCATGTGTAGACATTGGTCCGCATACATCACTATGTATGAGGCCTAGGAGCTCAGTAGCTCTTTCTCCGTGTCCTGTAAACGGGGTTTTGGTCATTTTACCTTTGATACAAGATTGGAAAGTTGCATAAGATTTATACTCAAATGAATTTAAATATTCATCTTTCTGAAGCTTGTTTAGTCTTGTTTGATTAATATGACCAAGTCTACAATGCCAAAGAAAAGCTTCATTTATCTCTGAAAATTTTCTTTTATTTTTGTGTTGTACGTTGAAAACTGTGTGTTGATTAAGGACGTATATCCCGTTATTTAATGTACTACAACCAATCAACTCTTGATTCAGTCTAATGTTCATAACATTGTGCTGCACAGCAAAATGATACCCTTCATTGTCTAACAAGGAAACAGATATAATATTACAAAGCATACTTGGTACAAAATAACACGGGTTCAAAACCAATATACAACCCGAAGGCAAACCTAGGTGATACTCTCCTACTGAAACTGCATTTACATTGGAACCATTTCCAACTTGGAGAGTATGATCACCTGTCTTCAGAACTCTGTTATTTCTCAATGCCTGCACATAATTGCAAATATGAGAACCCGAACCGGTATCCAATACCCAGGAAGCAGAGTTAATAGAAAAACAGTTTTCAATTACGAACACACCTGAAGCTGAAGCATCACCATGCTTCTTCTTGAGTGCTAGGTACTCAATACAGTTCCTCTTCCAGTGTCCCGTCTTCTTGCAATGGAAACATTCACCTTTCCCTGATGCCCCAACCTTGGACTTGCCTTTTCCCTTCACCTTTTTGACTCCACCCTTAGGTTTGGTGGGTTTCTTCTTCATCTTTCCCTTGGCCTTAGCCTTTGGGAAAGAGGAGGAGGATTGCCCAACACTCATAACGGGAGTCTTCACTGACTTCAGTGTGCTCTCTGCACTCCTTAACATATTAAGGAGTTCAGGCAGTTCCTTCTCCATGTTGTGCATGTTGAAGTTAACGATGAACTGAGCAAAGGTGGAGGGGAGAGACTGCAGAATAATATCTGTATACTGTTCATTGTCCATTGTCCACCCAAGGTCCTCAAGCTCTTCTATGAGAGCTATCATTTTCAGAACATGGTCTCCTACTGCTGTGCCAGCGGTCATGTGCATCTGAAACAGTTTCTTAGACGCTTCATATCGTAATACGCGGGATTGCTCTCCATACAACTCTTTTGTATGGAGGAATATGGCTTGTACGTCCATATTCTCATGCTGCTTTTGATGTGTGTTGTCCATCGATGCAAGCGCGAGGCATTTTGCCATGGCACAGTCAGCGTCCCATGTCTTGCGGATTTCCCTATCCGCAACTGAAGATTTAGGACCTAGGGGGGGCAAGGCTGGAGATGTAAGTACATATGATACTTTATCATAAGTCAAGGCTATGTTTAAATTCCTCAGCCAGTCTTTATAGTTGGTCCCATTCAGCTTGTTTTTATCTAATAAAAGCTTAAGTCCTGTCATGGGTATCTGCCATTAAGAGAGAGAAAAGAATACACTTAGCGAAAGCTCTTGCAAAGATCAGATTGGTTATTATCTTGTATAATCGATATCTCCCACTGTTTTTATCAAATTTTCTTTAAAACCTTTTAAAAAGAAAACTAGCCGGGATTAATTACATTCTACAACTTCGCCAACCTCTCAGCCAGGCCAGTGCCGGTACTCGAGGGAGGTTCCCCGTGCTTTCGCATGGACCAAATTAAAGTAAACCTCGTCTTGCCAGAGGCGTAGCCCTGTTTGGCACCTTTCTAGACACCTACCGAGTCAGCTAATTGTAAGGTGCAAAATTCTCCCGGGAGCAACATTTGCTCGCAGTGGGATCGGGATCCTACTATCATATAGAATATATACAATCTCATTGTAATTTTCAACTCTTGAAATTCCCGATATTATTTTTACCCCTAGTACTTATGACGTTAACTAAAGTCAACATATCATAAGTGCTAGTCAAGTTCTTCCCGTCATTTTGTGATTAACTAGACCCACTCATATGACCCTTAACTAAAGTCAACATAATCATATGAATGTCCTAACTAATCTGCATCATATGCAGTGTAGGAAGACATCACTCAGCTACCGTACACTGCGCCTTAACTAAAGTCAAAATACGCAGCACGAATACTAAGTACTCTACTTCCTAAATTAAAAGAGGGTTGCGGATAGTTTTTAAGAAAACTTTTGACGCTTTGAACTTGATATCGTTGTAGAATCTAATGGGTTTAAAAGGAGTGGCTTAAGCTCCGCATTTTGAAACTTGTTTTTTTACAAAAAGGCCGAGTGTGTTTCAAATCTGATTCTACAACATCTTTTTAGGTTCATTTATCTTTTACATTAATCTCATTAATGTAGTCCCATCATTTAAATCCTAAGCCATTACAGAAAGAAACGAAAATATAACGTACACTTATGCCACTCGCATTCGTCACAGTGTCCTGATATGCACCGTTAGTGTTGGAGATAGTGCCCTCAGAGTCGATTATTGGATCACAGGCACGTGATTGCAATGATTGAGGGAGGACCTATCCCGGTAGGACAGCCTTACTCGAGATGATAGTATGCTATCTGGTTTACCTTTATCATCGTGTACTGCTTTAGGTGACATGACAGGTCACTATTGCATGTTGATAGAGCCCCTAGGATTCTTGCTTGACTACCGGCAGTATGAGGGCGATCATATACGTGGGAGCTCGTAGTCTATAAGCACATCATTAAAAGGTCCCTAGTCGTGGGAGTTTCGAGATAGGGCATCGATACTCCAGAGTAGACTAGTGTATACTGTCGAGACCCCGACGAGGGGCGGTGGCCGGTCTCACAAGCCACTGGTGTCAGTTGGTTCACCTAAGATGTATACAGGTGCTCATTGGGTTATGAGTACACCGGACAGGACTCGCCGGGAACATGCTAGTTGGTCTTATACCTGACGTCAGATAGCAGTTCCCTGGTGACATGTGTACAGGTTAGTTCATCGACCTGGGGATCGTCATTTGCCTCGTGTGAGTTCCCACTGTACTTTGATTACTACCCTACCACGGCTCAAAGGAGTCGTGCAAACAGGTTTTAGTTGGGTACAGTCCCGAGCCACATGGAGGCAGTGAGCGGATCTTCATGGGTTCGTCTCTCCCGGTATTGGGGGTGAGGTCGCGCTGTGTCTAGGAGAGCCATTACACGAAGACCTTGGCCAAGGCAGGAGATTTACTGGTAGGTATTCCTGTAGTATCTCAGGGTGTTCTGGGCTACACTCCGACACGACTTGTACCGCTTTTGGGGGTCTGACTTTTACCAACCCCCTAGGCCCGGCATGCGATGCTCATAGACGAACGGACCGGACTGTACGGATATTATCACTGACAGGCTCAGTAGGGTGTCAGGATGAGTTCACTCATCGACGTCCCTTTTAGTCAGTAGCTGGTGGCCCGTCACGTATTGGCTTATACCTCTGACGTGATAGTGGTTAAATCCACAGCCATAGTATTGAAGAGTCTTTAGAGTCCACCACACTTTCAGTTACTCAAGTTTTCGGGTGAAACGCTGTAGAGGCCGTATGGAGATATGGCAGGGTTCGATCAGATACGTGCGGTATTGCACGGATCGTGATCGGACGGTTTTTACTAGCCGGCTTTGGCATAAGCCGGATCTTAGTATTTGATTGTGTAGTTTTGTCTCTTTGCATTTGTATTTCGGTCGGAATACAAATACGGGTTTGTATGCACAGTATCGGGGTTTTCCTGTAATTTATTACGGGACCAGTTTTCTGGAGTTGCCAGTTTGCTTTCCGTTCCGGCCGGTTTTCCTTCGTTCTTTCCCGGCCGGACTTTTCCGATAGAAGGGGTTATTTGCAGTTGTGCAAATAACTTTTGTGGAGGGGGGTTTCTTGCAATTGTATTCATTATGATAGGATTTGCATCCTTTGTTTTTCCTTCATCCATGATTTTGCATTAATGAGATTTGATGTGAATAGATGTATTAAGCATGGTTGATGTTTGTATATGATCACCTTCCACCTTTATCCTACAATCACCTTCCTTCACATCTTTGGTTCACCCTCCACCATTCTCACCATATATGTGGCCGGCCAAATTTTTGAGAGGGTGAGAGCTTTGATTTTGGTGGTGTGGCAAATTTCATTCATCTCATTTTGATACAAGGAAAAATGAAAGCACCATTTTTCATACCTTCATTCCTCCATCTTGAAAAGGCAACTAATACCCCAAAGTGAGACATGCACTCTACACTACATTCTATAGCACATCTTGGGCATGTCGACTTGCCAGCTTCATGCCCGAGTTGCCTCGGTATAGAGGCGGGAGCCCGTAAAAGATGCAGGCGACGTGGTACCCTTCCGGCGTGGAGATGGAGACCGGACATTCCGCGAGAGATCGGGACGACAACGAGAAGACCGGAGGACTCGGATCACTCGGTAAATCTCTAACCCGTCCTCTTGTTAGCTTAGACTTGTTAATGGTTACGATCCGGGTGTTTAGTGCGCGGTGGTGCCGGTTTGCTAAGTCCGCAAAAATTAAAGTTTATCACCGCTTCCGCATTTGGCCGTCGGGTTGACGGCCGGGGCGCCGCCGTGCACTTACAGTGGTATCAGAGCCCCGCCATTAGCTTCGTCTAGCTTCGTTTGATGTGTTTTTCAGTTCCGATCGACCAAAATACCAAAAACCAAATTTTAGTTCACGACAGTTTTCTGTTGAATTTTTTTGGTCTCCAAAAATTTTTCAGGTTGTATAAAATTGATGTACTGGAGACTATAAGACTACTGGAAAAATTCGATACATTCAGTCTTCGATTGGAGCGCGGAACCGCGGCCAAACCCCCCCTGGGGCCGCGGTTCCGCCGCGCATTGGAGTCTTCAATGCATCAATTTTTCCCAGTAGGGTTCTGGGCTATTTTTAGGGGTTTTGGAATATTAAAATTTGGCCCAGGTTTTCTGTGAGTGCTACAGTTTTGATTGGGGGCCCACTTGTTAATTTTTGATCGATCGGATATTTTAAACACTTCTTTCACAGTATTTACATTATATCTGAGACCGTGAATGTCACTTGATCGGTAAATCCAGTCTAACTGCTATAGCCCGGTTAGACGGATTTGCGAACGTGACTTTCACGTTGATGTTTTGTGTTTTTGCTGTGATGTTGCGGATCGGTCGTGGGGGATAGCCTGGATGCAATGCTAGTACAGTGCTGTTGTATTATGTACATTTGATATTGCGGGGCGAGCATCCGACATGTGGACTGCCGTCACTGCCCGTTTGTATTATTCTTTTGGGGCACGACCTGGTTGCGGTCGATGTACCCGGTGTATGTATATTTTACTTTCTGTACTAGGGTTACCCCGCGGAGGAGTGCACGGATAGCCGGGTTCTGGAAGGCAACAAGCCCGCATCTCATGGCATTGGGACGGAGGGGGCTTCACTCTGGGATTGGCGGGCTATTCGCCGCACTCGTAGGGGGTACAGGTTGACCCAGGAGGGGTGCCCAAGTTGCCGGATTCCGTGGAGTGCCGGGTGGTCCATTCACGTCGCTGAAGGGGGCTGCCTCGCTTTAGGTTTTGGCGGGTAACTTGCCACGCCCGTAGGGGTCTAGGATTTCATTGCACAGGCTATCCACACGACCAGGGGAACGTCGGGTTTCAGTAGTGGCTCTGTGAAACCCGGGGATCCCGGATATCTATATTGTTCTGTGATGCTGAACATTTCTGTGATGTTGCATTTCTTATCACGCCTTGAGCGAATATAATATATTGGTATATATATTAGTAGATGTTGTATATGTTTTTCATCCGCGCTAGTCCAGTCCCCGCTCTGCCGTTAGTTAGCTAACCTAACGGGTGATGACGGGACCCAGTGGCGAATGCGGATGGCATATACGTACGTCAGTATATTTTCGTTCTTTGTGGTGTGATAAATTGATGGGACTGCGTTGATTCGGATCAATGCAAGTTAAAACAAACCTATTCTGATATTGTTGGAACACTTTTCAAAAAGCTGTTATTGCAAGGACGTTCACTTTTGTTTTGCATCGTGGTATTCATTTGGAATACCCTGCTCCTCAGTCGACGAGGCAAGGGCCGAGATCCCTTCACCGGGAGTGACCCCTTGTACAGAAGTTTGCGTCGGGGCATTAACTTCACTATAGCTGATTACTTTTGCTTTGCATCGTGGTATTCATTTGGAATATCCTGCACCCCATTCTACGGGGAAAGAGCCGAGATCCCTTCACCGGGAGTGACCTCTTTAGTAAAGGTTTTCGTCACTATATTTTCTAAAAAGCTATCCGTTCCTTCAACGATATCAAGTTCATTACGTTAAAGGTTTTCGCCAGAAACCATTCGTAGCCCTCCGTCGTTTCATATGGATGGTCAATAGTATTCAAGCTGTGTATGTTGGCCAAAGTCAAGGCACAGTGTTTGGTAGCTGTTGGGTATTCATATGCAGCATAGATAGATGCGTTGGTTTGGGACAGTCGTACTGCCATTTTGGCCAAAGTCAAGGGTATGTACGAGTGGATTCAAATTAACCTGGAAAATGACGGGTAGAACTTGACATGTGACTTATGATATGTTGGCCAAAGTCAAGGTCATAAGAGCATGGGGTAAAAATCACATCGGGAGTTTCAAAAGTACTGAAACTTGCCAGATATGTGCATACCTTCTGGAGTGTGATACCGTGAGCGGATTCCGTCATGTTATCATGCAATGATAGTTGGATCCCGATTCCCACTGATGAGTTGGTTTACTCCTCGGGTGACCCCGACTAATTCTTCTTTCAGGTTTGGAGGAGAATTTGAGGTACAGTGGGGGGTTTCCTGATTAGAAAAAGTGATAACCATTCTGATCTAGGATAGAGTGCACGCTGAGTGATTCTTTTCTCTCTCTCTCTCTGGCAGCGACCATTGACCCGACCCTAGACTATGACTCAGTGACCAAGTTGACCGAACCTACTTAACACTGGCTTTTGGATTGTCAGAGTTGCAGACCTCGTTGCCACTCCTACTTTTACCCTTTTCTCCAGGACACCCCGTATTACTACGAACGTCCACTTCCATTGGACAAAACCATCGTATGGTTATATACGAACTCGAAGGACTTCAAGGATGGTTTCTGGTTCTGGAGAAAACGGATAGGACTATTCAGTTGTCTTTTCTTTTCACCTTCTCTCAGGCTGCGAGTACTCCTTGGTTTAGGAATAGTACACCTATTACGCAAATTAGATAGTCTTCTTCCAAACCATAGGCTGGTGCCGACCGGTAGGGAATGAAGAAAACCAGTTAGCCTAAACGGTGTACAGAAGGCAATAAGTTCAGACAAAGCAAGGGATTAGTAAGAGGGCAAAGTAAATTGCGACTGCTATTCACGACCAAACCAAGTATTTCTTCGCCAGTCCTAAATCACCTTTGTATTTCTCCAGGACACTCTGTATCACTACGAAGATCCCATTTTATTGGATAATCCATCGTATGGTTATATACGAACTCGAAAGGAACTTGTTCCAGTTCGGGGATGGATCCTGGTTCAGGAGAAATAGGAATAAAGTACATTCAGGTGTCTTTTATCTTCACCTTCTCTCGCGTTGCGAGTGCTCCTAGGATTAGGACAGTACACCCTTTATGCTTTTTGGATAGTCTTCTTCCAAACCATAGGCTGGTGCCGAACGGTAGGGAAGGAAGAAAACCATTTGGCCTAAAGGGGTGTACAGAAGGTAATGACTAAAGACATATAAAGGGATTTGGAGAGGTGGCAAAGAATTATACAGTTATAGTTGTGAATCTGGATAATGGAAGAGGCATTACTAGGAATACCAGGATACCCCATCGAAACATTTCAATTTTTCAGTTCAGCTGTGTACTGTTAAAAGAAAACTGATTTCCCGATTGGACACTTGCTCTAGGGTATGTATTTACCAGGTTTGATTCTCACATCTGTATGGTTTTATAGATGATGAGTGGGAGTAAGTTATTGGGAATTGGGTGATCATCCTCATTATATCGGGATTCGTTGGAATTGGTGATATTTGAGGAAGCCACCTGGGTTGTTTGCCGGTCGGCAAATATTTGGTTTTGAATATCCGTTGTTGTGCACCAATATCAAATTGATATATCTGTACATCTATTTTCATACAGTGAGATATACCTTTTGATATTATGTCGATGACATTTACTTATATCAGTGGATGGTTAGGTAAGGAACATTGAACAGCGGTGTAATTCTTCTTAACCAAAAGTACAGTTTTCAACCTACGACACACAGTGAATGAGTCACTAGACTCAAGGGACTTATACAGAGTATTGTATGTTGTCCAGGGTCCATCAGGACAGAGGGGTTGGTCCTAGTACTGTATTCTGTTTACTTATGACTTCTCTAGTTCTTAGACAGGTGTTTCGTAGAAACACAGGGTCGAAGTTTTGAGAAGTTATAGGTATAAGAATAAAGTAGAGAACCAGGTGTTGCAAGTATCGGGATTCTTCAAAGTGATCGAAGATGTAGATACTTGTGTATGGTATTCAGTTGATAGTAATGATTGAGAGAACTTGCTTCTCTTTCGGGTTACTCATAAATGGAAGTATTCCTAAGTTGAGTAACGCTGATCGGCCTCTCTCCATTTAGTTGACATGCACTGGAGATAGCTGCATGATTTGAATCTGGTTCAATTAAATCAGTGCCTCTGGTTCTATATTGGATATAGTACAGTTCATATCTTAACATTGTTAAGGTATGGGGAGTTGTCCGACTTATGATTAAAACCAGACTCTGGATAACTCAAGGCACGTTTCTGTAATGGCTGTTTGTGGGTTGACCCAGGCTATGACGAGGGTTGACTTTCTACCATCTGGAGATCAATAGAAATATTGTTCAAAACACGCCACAGTTTTATTAAAAATGGATTTTTTCAAAAACAGCAGTGGGAGTATGGTAGAACTGGAAGTGATTCCAGAACCGCAAACGATTACTGAAGATTTGATAAGGAACCTAAATATTCAATCTGATTTGACATTCCATTGGCCACTCCGCAGATAAGGTGGGTAACTTCAGGCACCCGAGAGGTACTCCGGTAGCCTCAAGGACGGTGACAGGGAAGTTCTTGTTTACCCACACTTGCCATTGTTGTTGTTCCAGGCTGCGAGACCCGGCAGGAGGATGAGTATAGCGTCGTTCTAAACTTGCTTTAGAAGTGCACGTCTATATGACTCTTCCAGAGGGTTGTCGTAGTCAGCGGGAGCAGCGGAAGCATTGGTGGATATCAGGCTTATGTCTATTTATAGACTAAAGCATATATAGCGGAGATAGATCATCTATTTCTGATGTGACAGTTATAGATTTGACTTCATCAGAATAGGGGATGGATCTGTTGAGAAGGTAGTAGGGTGTGATGTCATGGTATTTGGATGACATACACAGAGTAGGAAATGATACTCCTATACTACGATCGGTTATACTTTGGTCGTCACACATTGGTTTCTCCACATGGGACGAGGACATTATATCAGACATTATGGTTACTAGATCTATGGTTTTAGATCTAGATTTGGGTGGTTTCCTAATCTGGGTATCTTGACAGCATTCTATGAGTATTTAGAATGGACGACTCCTGGCACGGTAGTGTACCTGCAGGTGATGGAGTCACCCTCTCTAAAGGTGTCTTACAGACTAAAGGGGAGAGGGATACGCATGATTGGCAGATCACTTGCTTAGGCAATTGAGTCAATCATGAGATGTCAAGTACCACACCAGATGTTGTTCTTGCAGTAGATGCAATAAGATGATATTGATCCAATACTGGAGAAACAGTCGGAAGCAGTTTTAGAACATAAGTGTATGTTCTAGGGATTTGATAACGACAGCCTCTTTAAGGGAGACAGTTATCATTCCAGGCTTCCAAGGTGACCTGGACGACAAGGAAGTTGTCAGAGTTATAGTTATCCTTCTGACGAGGGGCAGTATTTTGGACAGATGGTCTAAGGTGATACTGAGGGTGGCTTGGCGCAGGATACTGATTAAGTTCAGTTGACGATACAGTCTAAGAAGTTTGGATTTGGAGTTCATTTATGAGCTAGGTCCCATCAGACATCCAGACACTCTAAGACAGGTATTGCTCATTTCGGGAGATGGCTTTCTCCGCGAACTTGAGATATAGAGAGACATAGAAAGAAACATCTAGGCGGATCCACACACTTAGGCAATTCCTCGACCGCAATAGTTTCACAAACGGGATTTGTGAGATTGACTAGTAGAGGAGTTGGGTGTTCGGTATCACACGGGCTGTGAGTATGCGACATCGCAATAATTAGCCTTGAGTGCAAGTGGGAGATTGTTGGAGATAGTGCCCTCAGAGTCGATTATTGGATCACAGGCACGTGATTGCAATGATTGAGGGAGGACCTATCCCGGTAGGACAACCTTACTCGAGATGATAGTATGCTATCTGGTTTACCTTTATCATCGTGTACTGCTTTAGGTGACATGACAGGTCACTATTGCATGTTGATAGAGCCCCTAGGATTCTTGCTTGACTACCGGCAGTATGAGGGCGATCATATATGTGGGAGCTGGTAGTCTATAAGCACATCCTTAAAAGGTCCCTAGTCATGGGAGTTTCGAGATAGGGCATCGATACTCCAGAGTAGACTAGTGTATACAGTCGAGACCCCGACGAGGGGCGGTGGCCGGTCTCACAAGCCACTGGTGTCAGTTGGTTCACCTAAGATGTATACAGGTGCTCATTGGGTTATGAGTACACCGGACAGGACTCGCCGGGAACATGCTAGTTGGTCTTATACATGACGTCAGATAGCAGTTCCCTGGTGACATGTGTACATGTTAGTTCATCGACCTGGGGATCGTCATTTGTCTCGTGTGAGTTCCCACTGTACTTTGATTACTACCCTACCACGGCTCAAAGGAGTCGTGCAAACAGGTTTTAGTTGGGTACAGTCCCGAGTCACATGGAGGCAGTGAGCGGATCTTCAGGGGTTCGTCTCTCCCGGTATTGGGGGTGAGGTCGCGCTGTGTCTAGGAGAGCCATTACACGAAGACCTTGGCCAAGGCAGGAGATTTACTGGTAGGTATTCCAGTAGTATCTCAGGGTGTTCTGGGCTACACTCCGACACGACTTGTACCGCTTTTGGGGGTCTGACTTTTACCAACCCCCTAGCCCGGACATGCGATGCTCATAGACGAACGGACCAGACTGTACGGATATTGTCACTGACAGGCTCAGTAGGGTGTCAGGATGAGTTCACTCATCGACGTCCCTTTTAGTCAGTAGCTGGTGGCCCGTCACGTATTGGCTTATACCTCTGACGTGCTAGTGGTTAAATCCACAGCCATAGTATTGACGAGTCTTTAGAGTCCACCACACTTTCAGTTACTCAAGTTTTCGGGCGAAACATTGTAGAGGCCGTATGGAGATATGGCAGGGTGCGATCAGATACGTGCGGTATTGCACGGATCGTGATCGGACGGTTTTTACTAGCCGGCTTTGGCTTAAGCCGGATCTTAGTATTTGATTGTGTAGTTTTGTCTCTTTGCATTTGTATTTCGGTCGGAATACAAATACGGGTGTGTATGCACAGTATCGGGGTTTTCCTGTAATTTATTACGGGACCAGTTTTCTGGAGTTGCCAGTTTGCTTTCCGTTCCGGCCGGTTTTCCTTCGTTCTTTCCCGGCCGGACTTTTCCGATAGAAGGGGTTATTTGCAGTTGTGCAAATAACTTTTGTGGAAGGGGGTTTCTTGCAATTGTATTCATTATGATAGGATTTGCATCCTTTGTTTTTCCTTCATCCATGATTTTGCATTAATGAGATTTGATGTGAATAGATGTATTAAGCATGGTTGATGTTTGTATATGATCACCTTCCACCTTTATCCTACAATCACCTTCCTTCACATCTTTGGTTCACCCTCCACCATTCTCACCATATATGTGGCCGGCCAAATTTTTGAGAGGGTAAGAGCTTTGATTTTGGTGGTGTGGCAAATTTCATTCATCTCATTTTGATACAAGGAAAAATGAAAGCACCATTTTTCATACCTTCATTCCTCCATCTTCAAAAGGCAACCAATACCCCAAAGTGAGACATGCACTCTACACTACATTCTATAGCACATCTTGGGCATGTCGACTTGCCAGCTTCATGCCCGAGTTGCCTCGGTATAGAGGCGGGAGCCCGTAAAAGATGCAGGCGACGTGGTACCCTTCCGGCGTGGAGATGGAGACCGGACATTCCGCGAGAGATCGGGACGACGACGAGAAGACCGGAGGACTCGGATCACTCGGTATATCTCTAACCCGTCCTCTTGTTTGCTTAGACTTGTTAATGGTTACGATCCGGGTGTTTAGTGCGCGGTGGTGCCGGTTTGCTAAGTCCGTAAAAATTAAAGTTTATCACCGCTTCCGCATTTGGCCGTCGGGTTGACGGCCGGGGCGCCGCCGTGCACTTACAGTTAGGTTACTTAACTAACGGCATACCGGGACGGGGCTAGTGCGGGTGAAAAACATAAGTAATGTCTAATATATATCATATATATATATATATATATATATAATATTTCACTCGTCTCAGATATGCATTAAAAGATCACATCAGATAATAAAAGCAGCAGAAGCACATAAAGGATATCTAGGAGGTCCATATTTTATATTTAGCCAGCAATAAAAATACGGATTCCACGGTCGCGATGAATAGCCAAGCCCACACCCCTAGACCTCTACGAGAGCGACAAGCGACCCTACCAATTCTGGAGTTTAGGAGACCCGGTCTCGACTCCTCGAGATGGCCTCCCACTGAACCCAAGAACCCGGTCACTTGTGCCCTCCACCTTGGGTCTATCCTAATGCGGAAAAGTAAATAATATACAACACTGGTGACAACAACCTCATCCCGGAAGTGCCCCAAATAAAAGAATATTACATACAATTTAATTTTACATGAATTAAAAGAATACTCTCATCTCACATAAAAAAAGAAAACCCCCGGCTATTTATTGCAACAATCCTGCATATCAAATCTCTTCGACACATAATATCAAATATCATCAACGTAAGTAAGTATGCATACACCGATCGTCATTGATGTATAGCAACGAAAACCAGTAATACATACTACACTTACGGTCACAGAGAAATAAAATGGAAAAAATACAACAAATGGAATCTTTAACTGCCTTTAGACAACACAAATCCGGAATATCACATATACAAGATTTCATGCCTAAATAATGTAAAGCTCGCATTTGGGTCTCATTCAAGAAAACACCTTTTCAAAACAAACAGGATAATTCAGCAAGATTTCCGTTTATCCCGAGACCGAACTGCTAGATTTACATGCAACAAACAAATTTGTAGATTTCAATTATTGTATCACAAACTATTAAACTAAGCGACGTTGAAACATCCGATCAAACGATTTAAACAACCACAGACTGCTCTGAAAGCTCGACACCTGAGCAGATTCTAAAAATACCAGTAACATCAGAAAACACATACGGGCCAGCACAAGAAAATACGGCCCATGAATCACCTACAGCACCACGGAACCGCCGCAACAAGGCCACTTTGGCCGCGGTTCCGCGGTCGTATGGTCGATTTAGGGCATCGTTTTTCTGGTGGGCCCATATATTTCCCTTCTTAATTTTTTACATATTTTTAATTTGAAAAATTCCAGGTTTTGAAAAAATTTCCAGAGAGCACCCCCCGGGTGTCGTTTTTTGTCCGTTCAATATTTTCAACGTCGTCTAGGTTACCACAAAGCTCTAGCTTGGCTCTGATACCACTGTAGGGTTTTCTTAACACCTCTATTAGGGTTTAGAAGCATCATACATGCTATAACAATAAAATTTTGAGGTGCTAAGCAAACTATACAAAGAATCGAACTAGAATATATGAAGTAACTATTAATAGTATCAACAATTAAGAGTTAAGTTATACTAAGTGATGAGACTACAACCTTTGTAGACCTCTTTGGAAGACTCCTTGGCTTTGAAAAGGTTCGCTTGATCAACTCTTCGTCCACGACGATCCACCTGAAGCACTTTGCCCTAAGCTTGATGCTTCCTTCGATCTTTGAAAAACTTGAAGCACAACACCCTACACAAGATAGCTAAGGTTGTGTCGGATGATGAAGTGGTTGCTATTCTTATTTAATACCTTTTCTTTTCTTTCTCTAACTCTATTTTAACATTTAAAAGAGAGCTAGGGTTTTGAGGAAGAAGATGGCTCTCTCTTTTCTTTTAGAGTGAAAATGATAATAATGAATAATGAAAATGAGAGAGAGAGAGATATCTTATCATAACCATAACTATAGTTAAATATAATATCTAGATATTTCAATTTAGGTTAAAGGCAAAAGGAAAAGAAACCATGGTTGAGTTAAATTCAACCATGGAAATGTGTAGAAAAGTGTAGAAGAAATGACTCATTAATCTTTTCTTTTGCCTTTAATCTTTATTGAAAATATCCATATATTATTTTATCTACAATATGATTCTTATATTGCCATCCTCTTTGTATCATCAACCATGATACTTTTCATGTATGTATGTATGTATGCACATCATCATGTACATATACATGCATGTATCCATAAGAAGAAAAGGATTTAAATAAAAAATATAAAAGCCTTTATTAAATCAACACTTGATTTAATAAATTGGTCATATCTTATACGACCCGACTAATATTAAATGCCCGATTAAAATACAGTATCATATACTAGTATTTAATCGAAACTCCGCACATATCTCATATGTGCACCACTTCGTTTCGCCAGAGCCGAGAAACTTCTATGTGGGACTCTAAGACTCGTAAATACGCCAGCAGTAGATAATGATCATATCAAACACCTACAAGCCGCAAGCGGTCAGCTAAACGTAACGGCCACCCGGGTATTGAGCGATCAGAATAAGAACAAGCGAACCTGTCAAAAGTCCTGTCAATCCATCCGGCAACACTAACCGTACAGTCCGGTCTCTTCGTCAGATATGCTGCATATCGAGTGTCACGACCCAAAGTTCCGCCAGTGACCGGCACTTAACCACGTAACGTCTACAGGCGTAACGCGACTAAGTAAGCCGAAAACCCAGAAATCAAACCAGTAAAAGTATAGAGTGATTTAAGCAATTAATAGAACCAATTACTAAGATAACAATATACGACGCCGTAGCGAAGAAAATGAGCAACAAGTGGGAAACATCACAGATAGAACAAACTGCATAAGTAAAGTCGGCTCACAACGTGCTCGACGCCAGAATACAAAATAATATACATCGTCCTCATAACTGGTCTCTAAGTCAATATATAAGTGGTAGATGGAGAGTACTAGATACAACAATGTACATAACTGAAAGATAACCAGATACCGCACAAAACCCACCTATCAGCAAAAGAGCTAGTACACCAACTTTAGGGGTATCTGTGTCAAAAGTTGCAAGAATGCATCCTGCCGCGACTACTCCGAAGGACAACCTGCAAACACTGTGGTACAACGGGGGTGAGTTGCCAACTCGTGAATAGAAGATAATATATAAAGGTAATCGCGAGTATGCACGTGCTACGATACTCTAACCTATATCAACAGATAACGTCTATATGATGAACTGGATGCTCAAACATGCAACAAGTGCGATCTAATAACATCTCCATGTGATGAGCAAGAAATGTGATGATCAGGTATAGCAATGCAATCTAACCACCCTATATAGAATGAACAGGGTATGCAATGATCAGGTATAGCAATGCAATCTAACAACCCTATATAGAATGAACAGGGTATGCAGTGATCAGGTATAACAATGTAATCTAACAACCCTATATAGAATGAACAGGGTATGCAGTGATCAGGTATAGCAATGTAATCTAACAACCCTATATAGAATGAACAGGGTATGCAGTGATCAGGTATAGCAATGTAATCTAACAACCCTATATAGAATGAACAGGGTATGCAGTGATCAGGTATAGCAATGTAATCTAAAAACCCTATATAGAATGAACAGGGTATGCAGTGATCAGGTATAGCAATGTAATCTAACAACCCTATATAGAATGAACAGGGTATGCAGTGATCAGGTATAATAGACACAGGATGAGATATCAATTACTACATACTGAGTAAGGGAAATATAACATCTACACGGAATGTCATCGTGGAAAGTATAATCGGTACTCATCAATGTACCCAAATCCCAATACTACTCAGGCGTCGTCATCCTCCTCGGTCCTCCAATCCTGTAAATCTCATATAACCGTGAGTGCCCAACATCGGCACCCAAAATATCAAGAAATACTCGTGCCAAGTATCGACACGCAAATCCTCCTGTATAGGGCATCCGTCAGTCCGGATCAGCCCACGGGCTCTGTCTGCGGTATCGGCCCTCGGCCCCGGCAGTACGAGTCATCCTGTATCCATCCATAGCCTCTGGTCGGTATCCTCCGGATAACCGCCAGGTCCAACCAATCACCGGTAGGTAGTAGTCCCTCTGCCAGGCTCACCGTCTACTACACAGCGAAACCGTTCTCGTCCCGGGGTACCATACCGGGTCCACCATGTACCCGTAATCGGCCTCATCCAACTCATCGATTCGGGTTCACATATATCACTGTAGTACCGAGAAAACACATGGTGGACGCACCGAAATATCATATCAAGGGAAACCGGGTTTTTAAATAATTAACTATTCTCTTTGAAATATCCACGGTTCCCCAAATCCAGAATTTACATGGAAACAACATATCTCAATGCGTAATCTAAGCAAGTATGAAGATATCGATATATGTGTGCACTGGCATGAATGTACAGTGTGCATGTGCGCAGGGATGAAGATATCAATATATGTGTGCACTGGTATGAATATACAGTGTGCATGTGCGCAGGCATGAAGATATCAATATATGTGTGCACTGGTATGAATATACAGTATGCATGTGCGCAGGTATGAAGATATCAATTTATGTGTGCACTGGTATGAGTATACAGTGTGCATGTGCGCAGGCATGAAGATATCAATATATGTGTGCATGTAGTACCAGTATGGGTATGTGATGCATGTGTGCCCAAATATGGACATAACATATGCTGTTATGCGGCAAATCATGACAACATCAATAAGGTAGAATCAGTATGATATATGATTTATAGCAATCCTATAATGTGAGTGTCATGGCAATCACTAACGGTGTGAGTGTAGCATATCAATCGTGCTCGTGCGACTTGAACCGTTAGTGACAGTGCAGTGTCCTATGCTATCATTTCTGTATGCAACAATAAGTTATGCTACGACAGTCCATATGAACATCTACAATCTAATATCCTGACTCGCCCAGACGGTTAACGCCATACGGGCGATTTCCCCGTAGATGTTAAATCTACTCACCTGGTCGTGCGCTACTCGTAGCCGACCACCAGCTTCCCTTTCTTAGCTTCGTCCGACGTACCCGCCTGCGAACCTGGAATTACACAAGAATCCATATATAAGCAACTATCTCGCAAAACGCGATATCGAAGTCAAACGATACGCTCGCGTCGCGAACTAAACGCGCGTGTGTACGATACGCTAAACGTGTGCACGCGTCTAAAACTAACCCCGATACACCACGATACGCTGAATCATGGAACCCTCTCGCGTATCTCGCGTATCGCGCGAACCAAACATACTAAAAATACGATATAACGTCCCAGATTCTACCCAGGCTAACAACTTACAAAACTATACATACCACTGGCCTAGAAATAACAACAGACTCCTACCCATCCAAACATCACCCAAAAATTCCCCTATCTGGCCGCAAATTGCGGCCAGAAAGATTAAATCGGCGGCCTCACTATGGGGTGGGGGTCTCGGGCTCTGGTGGTGTGGTCTATACCTTGTATACAAGCTCCAGTTAACTCAATTTCAACCTGAACTACTCGGGCCTATAGCAGATCACAGAAATCCAAAAAGTTCACTTAAAAACACTAAATTTGCACAATTAGAAACCCTATGGTATTTTGGTGTAATCTGGGGTCTAACTAGGTTTACATGGTCTTAATAACACCTAATTAGGCTAGGTTAACCAATATTAACAGCACTAAACCATAGGTCCACACCAATCACCATTTCAAGCACAAAATCTCACTTTTTACACAAACCGAAGCTAAACTACACATACGTTAAACAAACAAGAAGTTGAGCTCAGATTCTATACCTTACAAGACCCTAGGTGCAAGGAGAAAGGAGGTGGAGAAGATGGGAAGTGCTGCTGCAGCTGCTGGGGGCTACTGTTGGTGTTGCTGCTGCTGCTGCTGCCACTGCCTGCTGCTGCTGTTGTTATTGCTTGCTGCTGCTGCTGATGCTGCCTCTGCAGCTGCTGCCTCTCTCTCTCTCTCTCTCAGCTGAGTGTGTGTGTGTGTGAGAGAGAGTGGTGAGGAAAAATGAGGAAAGAAATGAGGCCCCAAGTCAAAACCCCCCTCTCTTTTTCCCTCTCTCTTCATTTAATGAGCATGGCTCAAGCCCTTTTGCCCATACTCCTTCTCTCTCATCAAGTCAACACAAGAAAAGAATTTCAAATAAACAAATCAACACACAAATAAATAAAACCCAATTAAATCCCAAAACACTTAATACAATTAGGTTAACCCTTCATGCTAGCTAATCATGGTTTAACCCCAAATCTAAACCATAGTTATCATGCACAAGTGTGTGTGTGCCTAGAAAAATCCTAATAAAATATTCATTAATTAGAATAAAACATCAGAAACTTAATTTGGTAAACTTTTTACCAAAAACTATCTAGTAAACTATAATTAACCCCTAAACACGACCTAAGGTGTTACATCGAGTCTAGGGATGGAATTGTCGACCCCAATAACTCAATAAGTCAAGCCGGTATATGGTCTATAACAGATCGAGAAACTTACTGATAACACTTATCAGTAATATCTCAGCAGCCCTGGCCAGGGACTTCCCGTTATAGCCAATCGTGCAGAGCACAGCATCAACCCCCTATACCGGGAGAGACGAAACCCCTCCTATCGCTCACTGCCTCCACATGCCTCGAGACTATACCCAAAATCCACCTGTTTGTATGACTCAGTAGAGCCGTAGTAGGGTGGAGATCAAAGTACAGTGGGAGACACACAAGACTCTATGACGATCTCGGGTCTACAGACTAACCTGTACCAGTGTCACCTGAGAACTGCTATCCGACGTATGATATAATACCATATAGGAGTTCTCGGTGAGTCCGTTCAGTGTACCCAGTCTCACTGAGCACCCGTATACTATCTTCGGTGTCAACACACCAGACGGATATGGGATCATCCATCGCCCATCATATGGAACAAGAATGGTATACGCTAGTCTAAACTGGAATATCGATGCCCTGTCTCGATATACCTACGACTAGGAACATTTCAAGGATATGCTTATAAACTATAAATGTCCCACTAGTATGATCCACATCATAATGCCAGTAGTCAAGCCAATATCCTTAGGGCTTTATCAACATGCACCAAATGAATATAAACATGATCAAGTGAACATATGATAAAGTAAAACCAGATAGCATACTATCATATCGAGCAAGACTGTCCCCCGAATATATATATATACATATCAGTACATACAATATCTCATAATGGCCTCAAGGGCATACATATATCCAACATAGGAGACCCGGTCTCGACACCTCGAGATGGTCTCCCACTGGACCCTAGAACCCGGTTACTTGTGCTCCCCGCCTTGGGTCTACCTAATGCGGAAAGGTAAATAATATACAATGGTGACATCTTCCGCAACCTGGAAGTGCCCCAATAAAAGAATATTACATACAAGTAATTTTACATGAATGAAAATGAAAAACTCTCATCTCACATAAAAACCCCAGCTATTCAAGACGCGACGATCCAATATAACATATCCAGCAACACATAACATCACATGTCATCAACGTAAGTAAATATGCGCATCCCAATTGTCCTTGACATACAGCAACGAAACCGGCGATATCACATATTACACTTACGGTCACAGAAAAGAAAGTGTAAAACTACAACAGTTGGAATCCGCAACCCCCTTCGACATCGCATGCCTAACCATCTGAGTTCCTTAAACATCACATGCCTAACAATTATATACCCCGCATTTTAGTCTCATTATCGAAAACTCTTTTCAATATCAAGTCGAGCAATTCAAGAAGATTCCCGACATCCTGATCGAATGCTCGTCGCAAACTTTAGTAGACGGCCGCACCACCGGATGCCTTCGACGAAGTGCACTAAGGCGGAACACCGCTGCCGCGAGCACCTAAACGGATGCTTTTGGCGACGGGGTTCTCCTACAGTCACTTGGTCGGGGCTATGGGGCGTGGCTGTATATTAAGTTCACCCGGCGAGTATCCGCGTATGCAACGTGATTGCGACGGACTTTTGATCGCATCAAAATTCCGTGGCAACCGATCAATTGAGACTAAAGTGCTATGTTTATAATATTCAAATCAGTTATCTCATAACAATTTGTGGATTCCAAATATTGTATCACATTCCAGACAAATAGACAATGTTAAACTTTTCGATCGAACATTCAAACACCCAAGTTTTCCCGAAATAGCTCAACACATGAAATAAGTTTAAAAACATTCACTTCATGCCACGGTACCAACGGTCCAGCCGTAGAAGGGTCAAGCCAACGCCTCACATGTGGCACGCCGTACTGCCCCAAACCCTAAGGTTCAATGGGCAGTTCAAGACGGTCACATAATCGAGTTAAGGTTTGTTGTCTTCTAGAGGGTCCATCGTGTTACTTGCACTACTTAGACGTTCTTAAACTACGCGAAAAATCCAACAATTGGAAATTTCCCGGCAGGAGAAAAAGTGGGTATTTATATCCGGTCGAACTTTTTAACATGTTCTAAAATTACCCGGAAAAACACATAGACGCAGTTAAAGTTTCGATCGAAACAACGAACTCCCCATACAACCCAGAAAACACAACTCTTGAGTATAAATCAAAAATACCCAGAAAACAGAGGAATTACAGATGGGCATTACTGTGCAAGGCACATGCCAAGATTCGTTTTTATGGCCGCGGAACCGCAGCGAAAGGTAGGGTGGGGCCGCGGTTCCGCGGCGCATTAGATGAATTAGAGGCACGTGCTCCACAGTAACTCCTAGAAAACCCTGCTGAATTTTTTGAATATTTTTAATTTAGAAAAAACCACATTTTCAGAAAATGTCCAGAGAAGGGTTTGAATTAGGGTTTCAGGGTTCGATCGGATTTCTAACATCGTCTACACTTCGCCTAAAGCTCTAGCTAGGCTCTGATACCACTGTAGGGTTACTAGGCACACTCATGAGGTTCCACAAGTCATCAACCATGCCAAATTCAAAAATTTATGTGCCGAGAAACCCTAATGAAGATCGTTAACTAGAGGATTGGCGAAAAACAACCAAGCAAACTACTTTGCTACTAAGTGAAAGGGATTACAACCTTTGTAGATCCGGTCCTCTACTTCATTAGCTTCATGTAGACGTCCCCATCGCTGCGATCGTGAACTCCGGACTCTTTAGAATCTCCACGAGAAGAACGAACGTGCTTGCTACATTGACTTCAAGGCCGAAGATGATCTACGTCGGGGATACACTAACTCAAGCTATTCCTTCACTAGGTCATAAAATTTGTGAAAAGAACACACTCTACTATATGGAAAGTGGTAGAGGATGAAGAAGTAGGAAGTGGGCTCACTTTAGAATTGATTTTCTCACTCTTTTGCTCAAGGCACCACTGGAGCTAGTAAGCTTTTGAATGGAGCTTGATGATTAAGAAGAAGAAAGAAAAATTCATCCAAATGAAAACTTATCCATATGAATTATTGCACCATGGTTGACTTAAGTCCTCATGCTTAACTTATGTAGAGAATTAACCAAGGCATTAGGTTAAAGGTTAGGTTAAAGAATATCCAATGAAATGACAAAATGGTGGACTTTGTCAAAGCTTCTCCAAGCTTCTTCAAGCTTGACAACTTTGACCAAGTTTAATCCTTTTGTTAAATCTTAAGATAAAACAATAACCCTAATATTAAACCTAATCTTGGTATGAGTCTCATACACCCATCTTGTGTGTATCATCAAGCATGATACATACATGTACACTTGCATATATCATATATAAACAATGTGTACATACTAGTGAGAAAATAAATCATAAGTGAGCTAATACTAGTTAATGCAATGTAATATATCAAATATATAATTATGAATTAAAATATTAAATCAACTCTTGATTTAATAATCCGGCTATAACCGACTAATATCAAAAGTAATAACTTATCGAATCAACACTTGATCCGATAACCCGGCTATATCACATAGAACCGATCAATGTTACAAATCGCGAGAATAGAATACGGTATCTCATATCGTATTAATCTCGGTCCCGCACATATCACATATATGCTCCTACTCCATTTCGCTTAAGCCAGGAAACCCCTGTGTAGGACTCTAAAGACTCGTCAATACGCCGGCAGTAAGTGATGATCATATCAATCACCCACAAGCCGTAAGTGGTGTGCTAAACATAACGGCCACCCAGGTATTGAGCGATCAGAAGATCAACAAGCAAGCCCGCTAGTTCTCCTGTGAATCCATTCAGTAACACTACCGTACAGTCCGGTCTCGTCGTCTGATATGTCGCATATCTCGCCTAGGGGTGGTAAACGTCAGACCCCAGTAGCTCGATAAGTCGTGTCGATATGAGGTCTATAACAGTTCGAGAAACTACTGGTAACACTTACCAGTAAATCTCAGCAACCCTGGCCAGGGATTTCCGGTTATAGCCAATCGAACACAGCACAACATCAACTCCCTATACCGGGAGAGACGAATCCCCTCCTATCGCTCATTGCCTCCATGTGATTCGGGACTGTACCCAAAAACCACCGTTTTGCACGCCCTCTTGGACGTGGTAAGGTGGAAATCAAAGCACAGTGGTAATCACACAAGACTCTATGACGATCTCGGGTCAACAGACGACTCTGTACCAGTGTCACTAAAGAACTGCAATATGACGTAAGGTATAATACCATCTGGGAGTTCTCGGCGAGTGCATCCAGTGTACCCAGTCTCCACTGAGCACCCATACACCATCCTTGATGTCAAACACCAATGGATATGGGATCATCCATCGCCTATCATATAGGTCAAGGTGCGTATACGCTAGTCTACTCTGGTGTATCGATGCCCTGTCTCGATACACCCTCGACTAGGAACAGTTATAAGATGTACTCATCGACTACCATGGCCCCACTAGTATGATCTCATCATAGTCCCAGTAGTCGAGTACATATCCTAATGGCTTTATCAACATGTAACATAGAGACAATCAGAGTACACGTTAAGATAAAGAGTAACCAGATAGCGTACTATCATGTCGAGCAAGAAAGTCCTCCCTATATATGTCCAAGCATCCACTACAATGTACATCGTATGTACAGTAATGGCCGCTAGGGCATACATATAACTAACAGCTGGCCCTGCCCCGCTCTGCCATTAGTACCTAACCTAACGGAGCAGACGGGACATCGAGGCGAATGCGGATGGCATAAGCGTACGTTATATTTATCTGTGATGTTTAAGTGGACTTAAATGATGGGACATTCATTAATGAGATTAATGAAAGAAAATAAACCTAAAAGATGTTGTGGAATCGAATTTCAAAATAAAACAGGTAGCTACAATTCTTGCTTTGCATCGCGGTGTTCCTTGTAGAACATCCTGCACCTTATTCGATAGGGAAAGGGCCGAGATCCCTTCACCGGGAGTGACCCCTTTAGAAATAACTGGCAGATGCTACAACCCTCGGTTTGCCTTTTGATTGCTTCTATAGTTTTTGCCTTGCACAGCGGTATATGTGATATATCCTGCACCTTATTCGATGAGGAAAGGGCTGACGATCCCTTCACCGGGAGTGACCCCTTTAGCAAAACTAGAAAAGCCTAAAAAACACTCCATTTAAAAACCATTTGATTCCACAACGAGATCATGTTCAAAGCGTTAAAGGTTTTCATAAAAACCATTCGCAACCCTCCGTCATTTTAGGAAGTAGAGTACTTAGTATTCGTGCTGTGTTTGTTGACCATAGTCAAGGCACAGTGTACGGTAGCTAAGTGATGTCTTCCTACACCGCATATGATGCGATTAGTTAGGACAGTCATGTGGCATTGTTGACCTTAGCCAAGGGTCATGTGGGTGGGTCTAATTAATCACAAAATGACGGGTAGAACTTGACTAGTGCTTATGATTTGTTGACCTTAGCCAAGGTCATAGGTGCTAGGGGTAAAAACCTTTATCGGGAGTTTCAAGTGTTGAAATTTGCAATGAGATTGCATACCTTCTATATGATAGTTGGATCCCGATACCCTCTGCGAGTAATTGTTACTCCTGGGAGAGTTTTGCACCTTACAATTAGCCGATCAAGTAGGTGTCTAGAAAGGTGTCAACGGGGTTACGCCCTTGGGAAAACGAGGTTTACTGTAATTAGGTCCGTGCGAAAGCACGGGGAACCTCCCTCAAAGTACCGACACTGGCCTGGCTGAAAGATTGGCGAACTTGTAGAGTGTAATTAATCCCGGCTAGTCTTTCCTTTTAGGGTTTTGAAGGAAGATTTGATAAAAACAGTGGGAGCCATCCTGATTAGATAAAATATATAACCAATCTAATCTTGTAAGAGCGCACGCAGAGTGTTTTCTTCTCTCTCTCTCCAGGTAGCGACCATATCACGCCTTAATCAAGATAATAATATGGATGTATTGACCGAACCCGCTTGTTATACTGAGCTGGGGAACATTGGACCCGCTCCAACTTATAATTGTTATAAGACAGAGCAGGAAATAGGGGAATACCAAGATTCCCATGCCGCCTAAACGAAGAAAGTGCATATGATGCATCTTCTTCGTGTGTGTTCATTACAAAGAACTGTTTCTCAGTATCCTCTGCGTCCAGGGTATTTGATACCGGATCAGGATCCCAGATATGTAATCTGTTACATAGGGCTAAAGAAAGGTAGAGAACTGAGAACGGGTGATAAGTTTCATGAGACAGAAAACGGTGCAAGTGTTGCAGCCAAGTCTGTTGGTCACTGTCACCCTGTATTTCCAAATACATTGGTTCTGAACAAATGCTATTAAATACCGAACCTGATATACAAAATCATATCTGTCTCTTTATTAGTAAAGAAAGAATACAATTTTGTATTGTTGGATAATGTTTTGAACATTTCCTATATCAATAGTTGATCGGTTCAGGCACGTTATCTAAAATCATTGACGTTCTAAATCAAACTACAGTTCCTAGTATACAGAACACACATAAGAGGAAGAGTTTAGAAATAAACGAATCCTTCTTAAGGTATTGTAGACTAGGTCATAACAAATGCGACCCGACTGGCTAAAGTTACATTTAGATGCATATTTAAATTAGTTTGAATTTACATCTTGTGAAACTTTCCAGTCATGTCACAAAGATAAGATGACCATAGCTCTGTTTAATGGAAACAGAGAAAGAGTTAGTGAACTCTTGGGACTGATACATAGTGATGTAGGTAAGGTCCCCTATCTACACATGCCAAGACTGGTTCTTAATACTTCATTACATTATCTGATAATCTCTCAAGATTCAGATATATGTTCCTGTTGAAACAAAAGTCCGAAACTTTTGAGATATTCACAGAATATAAGTTAGAAGTAGAGAACCAAAAACCGGGTATAAGTATTATGTCCTATGATAAGATCAGGGAGGAGAATACTTGGGCATAGAATTCTTGGACTATTCCAAAGGAGAATAAGATTCTCTCTCAGCATTACTCCTCCATATACACCACAGCACGTCGGTGTATCGGGGCGGAGCAATCGCACCCTATATGATATGGTGCGCTCTATGATGAGTACTACTGAGTTACCTATTTCCTTTTGGGGGTTGTGCACTTGAGTAGCTGCATACCTATTGAATTAGGTTCGAATCAGATCACTGCCTACCACTCCATATGAGATATGGTATGGAAAGAGCCCATCTCTTAAGTAAATTAAGATTTGGGATTGTCTGGCCGATGTCAAAAGCAAAAACCAGACAAGATCGAGGCAAGGTCAGTTCTGTAGAACTGGAAGGCGTTCCAGTTATATAAACTACAGCTGATGATTTGATAGAACCAAAGGATTCAATAGTCTCCGACGAACCTCAGCCTTTCCGCCGATCTGGTAAGGGTTCCTCATCCGCCTGAGAGACACTTCGGTTTCTCGATGACAGTGGGCGCGAGGATTGCATTATGAGATGATGACCTAACTAGTTTCGAGCTGGCCATCGAGAGTAGGGACTCTGTAAGAATGGATGGATGCTTTGAGATCTGAGATGGAATCCATGTACACCAACAAAGTATGGACTTTGGTTGCTATATCTGAAAGGTTAAATCCCCATCAGGAGCAAGTATATCTTGAGAAGATTACTTGGTGTAGATGGAAAAGTTGAGACTTTCAAAACTAGACTTGTTGAAGGTTTTCGTCATCAACCAGGCGTGGATAATGATGAAAGCTTTTTCAAGTGGCTATGCTTAAGTCCATCCGGATCCTACTTGCCACGGCTACATACCATGATTATGATATCTAGTGGTTGGGTGCCATGACTACTTTTCTAAATAATGATTTAGAAGAGAACGTCTATAAGTACAGAGCCAGAGGGCTTCGTAAACAGTGGGAGCAGCGGAAACGTGTGCAAGTTGCTTTACAGAATAAAGCAGGCATCGCGGAGTTGGAACATCTGTTTTGATGTGCTAGTCAAAGAGTTTGACTTCATCAAAATAGGTAGATGAACCTTGTATATACAAATGAATAGTAGGGAGTATGGTAGTGATCCTCGCAGAGTACGTAGATGACATACTCTTGATAGGAAAAGAGTTTCCAATACTACACACGGTCAATCTCCTCTTATGACAAGGATTCTCTAAATAGGATAAAGGTGATACCTCCTAAATCCTGGGATTTGGATCTATGAGATAGATCTAAATGGATGTTAGGCTTCTCACTAGGGTTTAGTGAGATGGTGTCAATCGATCCTGAGGAGAATCACTGGAAAGGTTCCAGGGTGATAAGGACGACTGAATGTCAGTCGCAGGCATTGTCTTTACCCTCAGTGGAGGGACGGTATGTTGGAAGAGTTCCAAGCTATATACCGTGGCAGACTAGACGATAAAGGCTGGTGACATCGCTATTAAAGATACGACCAAAGAGGCAGTTTGGGTGTATATTGGTTCATAAGATGAACTAGGTTCCTACCATTGTGTGACAATGGAAGTGTGGCTTTGGCCTAGGAACCCCGATCCCATCAGTGACCCAGACATATTCTGAGGCAGCATCACCTGATCATGGAGATAGTTGATCTCCAGGGTGATCGACGTTAGGAGAGTAGACTCAGAGGACAACATGGCGGATCCACTCACAACGGCCTTTTCCCAGAGAGAGACTTATACGGGATGGTTGAGTATGAGATACTGCAACCACTGCTATAGATGGCCCTAGTGCAAGTGGGAGATTGTTAGTTATATGTATGCCCTAGAGCCCATTACTATACAAGAGATGTATATTGTAGTGGATGCTGGGACATATATAGCTAGGACTTTCTTGCCCGACATGATAGTACGCTATCTAGTTGCTCTTTATCTTAACATGTATACTTGTTTTCTTTCCATTACATGCTGATAAAGCCCTTAGGATCTATACTCGACTTCCAGGACTGTGATGTAGATCATACTAGTAGGGCCTGGGTAGTCAATGAGTACATCCTTCAATGTTCCTAGTCGTGGGAATATCGAGATGGGGCATCGATATTCCAGAGTAGACTAGCGTATATCTTCTCGACCCATGTGATGGGCGATGGATGATCCCATATCCATTGGTGTTTGACATCAGAGATAGTATGCGGGTGCTCAGTGGAGACTGGTTACACTGAACGGACTCGCCGAGAACTCCCAGATGGTATTATACGTCACGTCAGATGGCAGTTCTCTGGTGACACTGGTACAACTTAGTCTGTTGACCCGAGATCGTCATAGAGTCTTGTGTGTCTCCCACAGTGCTTTGATTTCCACCCTACCATGGCTCTATTGAGTCATGCAAACAGGTGGTTTTTGGGTACAATCCCGATTCACATGGAGGCAATGAGCGATAGGAGGGGATTCGTCTCTCCCGGTATTGGGGGTTGATGTTGCGCTATGGTCGACTGGCCATAACTGGAAATCCCTGGATAGGGTTGCACTGATTTACTGGTTAGTGTTGTCAGTAGTTTCATGCGTGTTATGGACCTTACATCGGCATGACTTATCAAGCTACTGGGGTCTGACGTTTACCACCCCTAGGCGATATATGTGACATATCAAACGAACAGACCGGACAGTACGGTAAGTGTTACTGGTTGGATTCACAGGAGTGTGAGCGGGCTTGCTCGTTGATCTTCTGATCGATCAATACCCGGGTGGCCGTTACGTTTAGCAGACCGCTTGCGTCTTGTGGGTGTTTCATATGATCATCACCTGCTGCCGGCGTATTGACGAGTCTTTAGAGTCCTACACAAAGGTTTCCTGGCTCAAGCGAAACGAAATAGGAGCGCATATGAGATATGTGCGGGACCGAAAATAATACCAGTATGTGATATTGTATTATATTCTGGCGATTCGTATCATCGGATGGTTATATAAGATATAGCCAGGTTACCGAATCAAATGTTGATTCGATATATTGATACACATGATATTAGTCGGTTATATGCGTTATGACCGGATCATTAAATCAAGTGTTGATTTAATGATTTAATATATAATTATATAATTGATATATTACTTTACATTAACTAGTATTTGTTCACTTAAGATTGATTTTATCACTTGATGTGCACAAGTAGTATATATGATATATTTTTGTGCACTTGATTGTATCATGTTTGATGATACATGCAAACTTGGGTGTGTGTATGCTATACACCATGTTTAGTAAATGGTTAGGGTTTTATTTACCTTATTTATTTTTGGTTAAAAAGAAAAAACTAAATGGTTGCTTTTGTTTTATGCAAGAAGCTTCTTGATGCTTCATGCATCTTTGACAAAGTAACCATTTTGTTTTTATTCCTTAACCTAACCATTTCACCTAAACCTTAGTTTATTTTCTACATTAGTTACACTCACCCGTGGTTGCTATATGATAAGAATCACTTGATTTATTATTTTTTAGAATTCATTATTCATTTTCTTTTCTCCTTCTTCTTCTTCTTCATGAAGAGAAGAAAGCATTCTTGAAAATTTCCAAGTGATGAATCCAAGGGAGAAATCCAAATCCAAAGTGAACCCATTTCCTATTTCTTCATCCTCAACCACTTGCCATGTAGTAGAGTGTGTTATCTTCACAAGTTTTATGACCAAGTGAAGATGGATCTTGATCTTGAGTTGCCTCGACGTAGATCATCTTCGGCATCGAAGTCGACGACCTAGCCCGATCATTTCTCCGACGAAACCAACGCTAGAGTCCAGGATCCTGATGGTCGCAGTGGAGGGACGTCATCACGGAGCAAAAGAAGTGGAGGACCGGATCTACAAAGGTTGTAGTCACTTTCACTTTCAAGTAAAGTTGTTTGCTTGCATAGTTTCGCCTTATCTCTAGTTGACGATCTAGCATTAGGGTTTTTTGGCACATAGAAAATTTTGATTTTGGCATGGTTGATCAGTTGTGGAACCTCATGGGTGTGCCAAGGAACCCGACAATCATGGCCCTTGCCCATGAGCCATGGCATGAACCGAGCAAGCCCCTCCCACCTACTATAGTTTTCTGGGGAATCCCCTAGAAATGACCCTGGGGGTCCAAAGTGTCTCTGTGGCCATACAAAATTTCTCCATGGTGCCGGGCACGGTGGGTACAGTGCCGGGCATGGCACGGTTCGGCCCCGTGCCTGGTGCGGTTCAGCCCCGTGCCTGGTGCGGTGCAGCATCGTTCCTGGTGCGTTGCCCGTTTGCCGAGAATGCACCGAGAGCCTCCCACCTACAATAGTTTAGGAAGGAAACCCCTATAAATGACCCCGGGGGTCTAAAGTGTCTCTGTGGCCATACAAAATTTCTCCATGGTGCCGGGCACGGTGGGCATGGTGCCGGGCACGGTGTGGTGCGGTGCAGCAACGTGTCTGGTGTGTGCTGCATCGTGCCTGGTGCGTGTCGTACCGTGCCTGGTGCGTGCCAATAAGCCAATACATGCACCGAGCGCCTCCCACCTGCTATAGTCTAGGTAGGAAACCCCTACAAATGACCCCGGGGGTCCAAAGTGTCTCTGTGGGCACAAAAAATTCTCCGTGGAGCCGGGCACGTGCCTCGCGCGGTGCTGCACCATGCCTGGTGCGTGCTGCACCGTGCCTGGTGCGTGCCAATGAGCCAAGACATGCACCTCCCGCCTCCCGCCTGCTATAGTCAAGGTGGGAAACCCCGATAAATAACCCCGGGGGTCCAAAGTTTCTCTGTGGCCATACGAAATTTCTCCATGGTGCCGCACCCATGCTGAACCGTGCATGGTGCGGCGCGGCGCCGTGCCGGCGCCGTGCCATGGGACCATGAGCCAAGAAAGCACCTCTCGCCCGCTGTAGTTTAGGAGGGAAACCCCTTAAAATGACCGAGGATGTCCAAAGTGTCTCTGGGACCATACAAAAATTCTCCATAGTGATGGGTACGCCGCCGGGCACGGTACAAACCAATGCCGCGTCCTGCCCGGACTTTGTTGCGTCGTGCCAAGCACCGTGCCCGGTTCGGCTCCGGCGACGTGGAAACCCCTAGGAACTATGTTAGATGTCCTAGTACATTTTAAAACTTGCGCGAACAGGGCCTTGTATTCATCGGGGCTTGCGGTCTTGATTAGGCACTTGGGCCACCTTGGGCTTTGACTCGAAAACAACCATCTTTCTCTATTTTTTTTATAAATTTTTTTGGGCACTTTGCTGTTACTTTTCCATGAGCCGGTGGTCTTTCTTTGCATGTTGGAATAGTCACAAAGGGGTAATTCATAGCCCATATATCACATGCCACAACTCGAGCGAACCGGGCCTCGTTTGCGTCGTGCCTTCCTTCCATCGGGCCTATATAACATACATCATTTTGCGGTCTCGATTGGGTACTTTGGGGCATCTTGGCCTTTGAGTTGAAAAATAAACATAGTTCGGCACTCGAAATTCGAGACTTCTTTCATGGCTTAGCGGATCTCGAAATTCGAAGGCTGTCCGAAAACGATTTGCGTGCCCTGACTCGACATTTCCTTGGGCTTCAAACCATCTAAAAACCTGCAAGCGAAATCGCTGCTTGCCAGGCGGTCCGCGTCCACAGCATGTCAGGCTCCTATGCGGGCGCCGCGGCAATGCGCCGGGCTCCTAGCGTCTCACAAATATGGTCGAAACCCTTTGGAAAACTCACTCGGTGAGGTAGGGGCGAATCTGTGCGACGTGGGGCTGGATCTCAGTGGATCGTGGCAGCAAGGCCACTCTGCCACTTACAATGCCCCGTCGCGTATTTAAGTCGTCTGCAAAGGATTCGACCCGCCGACCGTTTGGAATTTCGCTTCAAAGTGGCCCCCGTGGCGGGTCCGCCGTGCGGGACGTGGCCTTCGACATGTGCCCATAGGGGCACTTGCGCGCCCCTACTCGGGGTCGGGACACGGTCGGTGGGCGAGGGCGCCGCTTCTCTAGCCTGGATTCTGACTTAGAGGCGTTCAGTCATAATCCGGCACACGGTAGCTTCGCGCCACTGGCTTTTCAACCAAGCGCGATGACCAATTGTGTGAATCAACGGTTCCTCTCGTACTAGGTTGAATTTGTTGGATATAGTACCCTCTAAGTCAATTATTGGATCGCAGATACGTGATTGCAATGATTGTGGGAGGACCGATACCGATAGAACAGTCTTACTCAAGATGATAGTATGCTATATGGTTTGTCTTTATCATCATATCTATATTGATAAAGCCCATTGGATTCTTGCTTGACTACCAGCAGTATGATGGCGATCATATATGTGGGAGCTGGGGTCTATAAGCACATCCTTAAAATGTCCCTAGTCGTGGGAGTTTCGAGACAGGATATCGATACTCCAGAGTAGACTAGTGTATACAGTCGAGACCCCGACGAGGGGCGGTGGCCGGTCTCACAAGCCACTGGTGTCAGTTGGATCACCTAAGATGTATACAGGTGCTCATTGGGTTATGAGTACACCGGACAGGACTCGCCGGGAACATGCTAGTTGGTACTATACATATCGTTAGATAGCAGTTCCCTGGTGACATGTGTACAGGTTAGTTCATCGACCTGAGGTCGTCATTTGTCTCGTGTGAGTTCCTACTGTGCTTTGATTTATACCCTACCACGGGTCAAAGGAGTCGTGCAAACAGGTATATTTTGGGTACAGTCCCGAGCCACATTGGAGGCAAGTGAGCGGATCGGCAGGGGATTCGTCTCTCCCGGTATTGGGGGTGAGATCGCGCTGTGTTTAGGAGAGCCATTACACGAAATCCCTGGCCAGGGTAATCGAGATATACTGGTAGGTATACCAGAAGTATCTCAGGGTGTTCTGGGCTGCTCTCTGACACGACTTATGCAGCTATTGGGGTCTGACGTTTACCGACCCCCTAGGCCTTATATGCGATACTCATAGACGAATGGACCGGACTGTACGGATATTGTCACTGTCAGGCTCAGTAGGGTTTATAGATGAGTTCGCTCGTCAGCTTCCCTTCCAATCAATACATAGGCAAACCGTTACGTACAGCTTGTACCTCTGACGTGCTAGTGGTTATACCCAGTGCCAATGTGTTGATGAGTCATTAGAGTCCTCCATGGACACTTTCCCAAGTTCGGGCGAAACGTTGTAGATGCCGTATGATTTTATGGCAGGGTTCGCAAAATGCACGTGCATTTTCGCTCGTGTCATTTTCGGGCAGATGATACTGGTAGGCTTTGGTTTAAGCCGGATCCCAGTATTATACTGTGTGGATATAATATCTGTCTCAGTTGCATTTGTATTCGGTCGTAATACAAAAGCGGGTATGTTTATACTGATACGGGGTTATCCTGAAATTCGTTTCAGGATCATTTTTGGAAGTTGCCAGTTTCCAGTTTTCTATCACCCGTATTTAACATTCGGTTAAATACGGATTTATCTTTTCTTGATGAGGTGAGTCAGAGTTCTAGAAGGTTCTAGAAATGGTGACTAGCTTCATGAGTCATTAGTTCATTAATGGTGCATTTAATGTTGTGATGACTTGCTTAATGATTCATCCTTTGCTTTAATTATGTTCACACTAGGTGTTTCATTACTCATTGTTTTCTTTCATGATAATGGTCGCCCCCCCTCTCCAACACTCACCTCCCTCCTCTCGTTTATATGGCCGGCCCCCTCTTGTGGGAATAGGCATGGTTGTTCATTTGATTTTTCCCTTTGAAAAGATTATGATAGTTTAGTGTATGGAAATTTCATAGTTCAATTTCCATTCACCCGATTCCAAATGGCAACTTCATTAACCGTTCGTTCATAGCCTTGGACGTAATGAGACAAAGTGTTCTTGTAACACATTGAATTTTCCGTTAGAATGTTTTCGTGTTAATTAGTATTCGTGCATGTTTTTATATATGTGTTTATAGGATTATTAGTTATAGTTAGTCGTGTTTAGCAAATTGGGAATTTTCTTGTGTTAGTGCACACTTGCACACTTAGCCATTTTTTTTGAGACTTAGGGTTTTTGGTAACATGTTAACCATTCTTTTGTGCATGGTTGCTAACTTATTCCCCACCATTTTAATCTTTCCAAAACCCTTTTTCATAATTCAAAATTCTATTAAACAAATGAGGCATGGGGGTTAGGTAAAAAGCTTGACTTTTGACCCATTTTTCCCTCTCTTCTCTCTCTCTTTCCCCACTCCAGAATTCTGGAGAATTTCCAGCAGCAAACCCTCCATTTTCCTCCATATTCTCTTCTCTTTTCATTCCCCTTTGATCCATACACAAAACCCTATAGATATCAACTCATTTTCTTCACGAAATCATGGAAAAGTGAGGTTTTTGAGGTGTTCAAAGGCAAATCTACACACTTGAGGGAAAAGCTGAGACTTTTGGTGTTTTACAAGGTTCTTAGAAGGTATTAACTCATATTAGCACTCCTTTTCCCTAAACTTGTAGTATTCTTTAGTAAAAATCTCTTTTTTTGTGCATTTTTAGTGATATTAAAGGATATTTGTGAAGTATATGTTAGATTGGTGTTCTCATAGTTTAGTTAGCTCTTTTAAGTGTTATTAGAGCTATTTTAACCAGGTTGTACTTCAGGTTTGCACAAAAATACGCTAAAGTTCCACTTTTGTGCAAAGTGTGGATTTTAACTAGAAATAAGGCTCTGTAGGATCTGCTGCTACCCGAGATATTTCAGAGTGAAACTAGAGGTTACTGTAGCATGTATGGGGGTATAGAGTGCACACACCAAACCTGGGAGCCCAATTCCCTACCCAGGCTGCCGAAATGTGCATTCTGGCCGCAAATTGCGGCCAGATGGGGGAGTTTTGGGTTGGGGTTTGGGGGTGTTGGTATCTGCTGCTATATGGGTTGTTTTGGTATATATAGTTTTACAATATCTTTTCTGTATCAAAATCTGGAGGTGATTACCTATTTTCCCGTATTTTTAGTCTTCGCGACACGCGTGATACGTGTTTGTGGGTTTTGGGTTTCTGCGTATCGCGACGCGCCGGAGTGACTTCAGACGCGTAATCACACGTTTTAGCGTATCGTGCACACGCGCGCTTGGTTCACGACACGAGTTACTAGTTCGGCTTTAATGTCGTGTTTGTGTGATGTCAAGCTTATGTATGATGTATTGCGTAATTCTAGGTTCGCAGGCGAGTACGGCGGACGCCGCGCAGAAGGGGAAACAAGTTGTTGGCTATACCTAGCGAGAGACTACTGTGAGTAGATTTCACATCTACGGGGATATCGCCCGCATGGCGTTCTACGTCAGGGCTGATAGGACTTTATAGTTTCCTTTGTATACATTGACTATTCATGGCTACTATTTAGTGCATGCTACATTCCCTGCTATATGGATATAAACTAGAATTGATAGAACACCGCACCATTACAAAAGGTCCATGTTGCACGAGCACTATTCTGCATGTTACACACACCGTTAGTAATTGCCATGACACTCACACTGTAGAATTCACATCGGATCATTATATTATAGCTTATCTATATGTGACTTGACATGCTATTCAAACTTGATGCATATATCACATCGGATCATTATATTGTTGCTTATCTATATGTGACTTGACATGATATTCATACTTGATGCATATATCACATCGGATCACTATATTGTGGCTTATCTACATGTGACTTGACATGCTATTCATACTTGATGCATATATCACATCGGATCATTATATTGTAGCTTATCTATATGTGGCTTGACATGATATTCATACTTGATGCATATATCACATCGGATCATTATATTGTAGCTTATCTTTATGTGACTTGACATGATATTCATACTTGATGCATATATCACATCGGATCATTATATTTTAGCTTATCTATATGTGACTTGACATGCTATTCATACTTGATGCATATATCACATCGGATCATTATATTGTAGCTTATCTATATGTGACATGACATGATATTCATACTTGATGCATATATCACATCGGATCATTATATTGTAGCTTATCTATATGTGACTTGACATGATATTCATATTTGATGCACATATCATATCAGATCTTTGACATGGATATTGGTTTGGATTACATGTGATTTCTGGATTTGGGAACCGTGGCTATTTCAAATATGTAATTATGTAAATACCCGGTTCCCTTGATATGATATTTCGGTGCGTCCACCATGTGTTTCCTCGGTGCTAAAGTGATATATGTGAACCCGAATCGAGGAGCTGGTTGAGGCCGATTACGGGTACATGGTGGACCCGGTATGGTACCCCGGGGCGAGAACGGTTTCGCTGTGTAGTAAACGGTGAGCCTGGCAGAGGGACTACTACCTACCGGTGATTGGTTGGACCTGACAGTTATCTGGAGGGTACTGATCAGAGTCTATAGATGGATGCGGGGTGATCCGTACTGATGGGGCCGAGGGCCGATACCGCAGACGGAGCTCGTGGGCTGACCCGGACTGACGGGGCCCGATGGATAAGGATTTGCGTGTCGATGCTGGACACAAGTATTTATGATATTTGGGTGCCGATGTTGGGCACTCGGGATTCTCAGAGATGTACAGGATTTGAGGGCCGATGAGAGTGCCGGCGCCTGAGCTATTTGGGGGATCTGGGTGCATTGATGGACACCGATTATATATTCCACGTTGACATTCCGTGTAGATATTATATTACCGCTGCTCAGCATTTACAATTGTACCTCATCCTGTAGTTACATTACCTGATAGAGTACTTGCATGATTATTGCACATACTGCTTATCACATATTGATATCATCTGTTGGCATATGATAGAGTAGCGCAGTACGTGCATGCTCGCGATTACCTTTATATGTTATCTCTATTCATGAGTTGGCAACACACCCCCGTTGTGCCACAGTGTTTGCAGGTTGCCTTCAGAGTAGTCGCGGCAGGCTGCTTTTGCATCTTTTGACACAGATACCCCCATAGTTGGTGTACCAGCTCTTTTGCTGATAGGTGGGTTTTGTGCGGTATCTGTTTATCTTTCAGTTATGTACATGGTTGTATCTAGTATTCTCCATCTACCATGTATGTATTTGACTTAGAGACAGTGTGAGGACGATGATGTATATTATTTGTATTCTGGTGTCGAGCTCGTTGTGAGCCGACTGTACTTGCAGTTTATCCTTTCTGTGATGTTCCCACTTATGGATCTTGATCTTCGCTACGGCGTCGTATATTGCTATCTTGATGATTGTTTACTTAGATTTCTTATCATGTTAGTAAGTGCTTTCATTTAAAACTTATAACACTCTATACTTTCACTGATTTGATTTCTGGGTTTTCGGTTCACTTAGTCGCGTTACGCCTGTAGACGTTATGTGGTTAAGTGCCGGTCACGGGCCAAACTTTGGGTCGTGACAAAGTTGGTATCAGAGCGTAGGTTTTACCTTTCAGAGTGTAGGATGACCCTGGTATGATGGAGTAGGTAGCTGCAGCAGGGTAGCGTAGCGTGTGTATGTTCCGCGGCATACTGACGACACGACACTCCGCCTACGCGACCTTAGGACTTGTTGATGTAAATTCCTTCTTGAGTATATACATTCTTGCGATTCGATTTCCGTATCCTTATCGAATCCTATTGTTCCTTTCAGCCATTATGCCGCCAAAGACTACGAGGGCGCAGAGAGCGGCCGCGAGGGCCGAGATTCGAGTTGACTCGTCCGAGACGAGGACTGGTCCGGGTAGTACACCGGTTGTGCCCGAGCAGGCTGTTCCTACCATGACAGATCAGATTGCTATGTTAGGGGCTGGTATGGAGGAGATACGCCAGACGATAGGATCCAGTATGCAGGAGATGCGCCAGATGATGGGATCTCTAGTTGAGACACTTCGAGCGCAGCGACCAGAGGTGGTTCCACCCGTTGCAGAGACCGCGGTGGTCCCCACAGTTCAGGCAGTTGCACCTGCGACTACAGAGGTTATTACAGTATCGCTGTCAGAGTTTAAGAGGCTGAAGCCTCCGGTCTTCACAGGCACCGATGTGGCCGAGGACCTACAGTCTTTCATTTATAGGATGGCACGGATATGTCGTTCACTTAGATGCGCGGATGCGAGATGGGTTGAGTTCGCGAGTTTTCGCATGGAAGGTCTTGCGCAGAAATGGTGCAAATCAGTCGAGAAAGGTAGAGCAGGAGGTCTTCCTCCTATGACCTGGACAGAGTTCGTGGCGCTATTCCTTGCCCGCTTTCATCCCCTGAGTATCAGAGATGCTAGAGCACGCAGGTTCGAGTCTTTACGCCAGACGCCAGAGATGTCAATGGCAGAGTACGATGTGCTGTTCACCGAGCTATCTGTTTATGCTCCGTATCTAGTGGCTACTGAGGAGTTGCGAGTAAAGAGATTTGTCCGAGGCTTGCTTACACCACTATTCCTTGCTATCAGCGCGCAGCATTACGAGACATACGCAGCAGCAGTAGATGCAGCATTATTAGTTGAGGAGCGCCTTGCTGAGACTTCGGCAGTTCCAGAGCCGAAGAGAGCTCGTGCAGATACGTCAGTGCATAGACGGCCTTTCCGGCGTCGTGACAGGCACCTTGCAGGTGGCAGAGATTCGAGACGAGGCCGATTGTTTAGCTCCTATCCCCAGGAGGGTCAGCGACCGTCATCGGGATGTTACCGTTGCGGGAGTTCTTATCACCGTGTGCGAGATTGTCCGGAGGTACCCCGGAGTGAGGCGGCAGCACCGCATGTCACATTACCCCCTTCACCACCCCAGACGGCATTGCCGATAGTACCTACTGTTACTCCGCGTCAGACGCATGCACAGAGAGGTAGTGGTCGCGGAGGATTTGTTCATAGAGGAAGAAGTGACCGAGGTAGAGGGCAGCCAGCGGCCAGCAGGGGACAGTTAGTTGCAGGTGGAGGACAGGCGTGAGTTTTTGCTTTGACACATCAGGACGCGCAGGCGTCCAATGCGGTGGTCTCAGGTATCCTTTCTGTATGTTCGGTTGATGCACACGTGTTATTCGATCCCGGATCCACGCACTCATACGTATCCACACACTTTGTGCCGAGTTTGGGTAGAGAGTCCGGTTTGCTTGACCAGCCGCTTGTTGTGACTACTCCTGTGGGAGAGTCGTTTGTTGCTAGACACGTGTTCCGATCCTGTACCGTCCGTATTGGCGAGAGAGAGTTGCCGGTTGATTTGATCCTTCTTGAGATGTTGGACTTCGACATTCTTTTGGGCATGGATTGGTTAGCCACGTGCTATGCTTCTGTTGACTGCCGCGAGAAGACAGTTCGATTTTGTTTTCCAGGCGAGTCGGTTGTTGTTGTGTTGGGGGACCGTGGTGCCGCCCCTCATAGTGTGATTTCTTCTTTTCGCGCTGGACAGCTTTTGCGGAAGGGATGTCAGGGATTTCTCGCATATGTTTGCGATACTAGAGCTACAGAGGTTCCTCTGGATCAGGTTCCGGTTGCTAGCGAGTTCCCTGATGTGTTCCCTGACGAGCTTCCTGGGCTACCGCCTGAGCGTGATATTTCTTTCTGCATTGACTTGGATCCGGGCATGGGGCCTATTTCTGTACCGCTTTATTGGATGGCCCCGACGGAACTTAGAGAATTGAAGGGTCAGTTGCAGGATTTGCTGGATAAGGGACTTATTCGACCAAGTGTTTCTCCTTGGGGTGCTCCAGTCCTGTTCGTCAAGAAGGACGGCAGTATGCGTTTGTGTATCGACTACCGCCGGCTGAACAGGGTGACAGTGCGGAACCGGTATCCTTTGCCACGCATCGACGATTTGTTCGACCAGCTTCATGGGGCAGGATACTTTTCGAGGATCGATTTGCGATCAGGCTACCATCAGCTGCGGGTTCGACAGGAGGACATTCCTAGGACAGCCTTCCGCACACGTTACGGCCATTATGAGTTTTTGGTGATGTCGTTCGGACTCACCAACGCGCCAGCAGCATTCATGGACTTGATGAACCGCATTTTCCGGCCGTATCTTGATCTGTTTATCATAGTGTTCATTGACGATATCTTGGTGTATTCTCGGAGTAGAGAGGAGCACGAGCAGCACCTGCGGATTACACTGCAGACCTTGAGGGAGCATCAGCTTTTCGCCAAATTCTCCAAGTGTTCCTTCTGGCTAGACAGCGTAGACTTCTTGGGGCACGTGATTACACGAGATGGTATATGTGTCGACCCGAGGAAGATAGAGGCAGTTCGGAGTTGGCCTAGACCCACGTCAGTGACGGAGGTTCGCAGCTTTCTAGGGCTGGCAGGCTATTACAGGCGATTTTTGCAGGAATTCTCTCGCATTGCTACACCTTTGACCGGGTTGACCCGGAAGGGAGTTCGCTTCGATTGGACGGAGGAGTGTGAGCACAGTTTCAAGCGGCTATGGGCTCTACTGACTACGACACCAGTGCTATCATTGCCTTCAGGATCAGACGGATTTGTGTTCTACTGTGATGCTTCACGAGTGGGACTAGGGTGCGTTTTGATGCAGCACGACAGGGTGATCGCGTATGCTTCGCGGCAATTAAAGAAACATGAACAGAATTACCCCACTCATGATCTGGAGATGGCTGCAGTGGTCTTTGCACTCAAGATCTGGCGACATTATCTGTATGGAGAGTCGTGCCAGATATTCACTGACCATAAGAGCTTAAAGTACATATTTCGGCAGCGAGACCTGAACCTTAGACAGCGCCGATGGATGGAGTTAGTGAAGGACTACGATTGTGAGACCTTGTATCACCCGGGCAGGGCGAATGTAGTGGCGGATGCTTTGAGCAGGAGGCCCGGGGGTAGTCTATCCTGTTTGAGCGCGGTACAGAGGCAGTCATCGGCGGACTGGCAAATCTTATGCGACAGCCGGGTACAGTTCGAGTTTACGACGATCGGAGGACATATTGCGCATGTTCGTGCACGCCCACAGTTGCTTGACCGTATACATGAGGCACAGCACAGTGATGACCGCTATGGGACAGGGTAGATTTTCCGAGTTCGTGATCGATGATCAGGGGATACTACGATTTGGAGCTAGACTGTGCATACCAGATGCTGAGGGATTGCGGCGCGAGATTCTTGAGGAGGCACATCGGTCGGTATATAGTGTTCATCCCGGTTCCACCAAGATGTACCACGATATGAGAGAAGTTTACTGGTGGGACGGTATGAAGAGGGACATTGCAGATTTTGTGTCGAGATGCCTGACTTGTCAGCAAGTCAAAGCTGAGCACCAGAGGCCCGCGGGAGAGCTACAGCCGTTACCCATTCCGGAGTGGAAATGGGAACAGATATCTATGGATTTCATTATGGGTCTACCCAGGACTAGTCGAGGGTATGACTCCATCTGGGTGATCGTGAATCGTTTGACGAAAGCGGCTCACTTCCTACCGGTGAAGACGACTTTCGGATTTGCTCAGTATGCCCAGATTTACATTGATGAGATTGTACGACTGCACGGAGTTCCGACATGCATCGTGTCCGATAGAGGCACCCAGTTTACCAGCCGTCTATGGCAGAGGCTTCAGGAGGCTTTGGGCACTCGCTTGAGTTTCAGCACAGCATTCCATCCGCAGACCGACGGGCAGTCAGAGCGGACCATTCAGACTCTCGAGGACATGCTCAGAGCATGCGTTTTAGACTTCGGAGGTAGCTGGGATCATCATTTTCCCTTAGTAGAGTTCTCCTACAACAACAGCTACCAGGAGACCATTCAGATGGCACCGTTTGAGGCTCTTTATGGGAGGAGATGCAGATCGCCCACCTGTTGGACGGAGCTCAGTGAGAGCAGTATCTTAGGGCCGCAGATTGTGGAGGAGACGACCGCGAAGATCCAGTTGATTCGCGATAGGATGAGAGCAGACCAGAGTAGTCAGAGGTCTTATGCGGACCGTCGTCGGCGCAGACTTGAGTTTTCCGTTGGTGATCATGTTTTCTTGAGGGTCTCCCCAATGAAAGGCGTGATGAGGTTTGGGAAGAAGGGGAAGCTTAATCCCAGATACGTGGGCCCCTTCGAGATCCTTGAGAGTATTGGTGCGGTTGCGTATCGATTAGCCCTTCCGCCCAGTTTTCCAGACGTGCACCCCGTATTTCACGTTTTGATGCCCTGCAGATATCTTCATGATCCTTCGCATGCGATTCAGCACCCGACGGTCCAGCTTGAACGCGACCTTTCCTATACAGAGCAGCCGGTGATGATCTTGGATCGGCAAGTGAAGAAACTGAGGTCAAAAGAGATACCGTCCGTCAAGGTTCTTTGGCGTGGCCAGAGCGGCGAGGAGGTCACTTGGGAGACCGAGAGCGAGATGAGGAAGAGGTATCCCTATCTTTTTGAAGGTGCGTATGATTAGATTTTTAAATTCGGGGACCGAATTTCTTTAAGGTGGGTAGATTGTAACACTTTGAATTTTCCGTTAGAATGTTTTCGTGTTAATTAGTATTCGTGCATGTTTTTATATATGTGTTTATAGGATTATTAGTTATAGTTAGTCGTGTTTAGCAAATTGGGAATTTTCTTGTGTTAGTGCACACTTGCACACTTAGCCATTTTTTTTGAGACTTAGGGTTTTTGGTAACATGTTACCATTTTTTGTGCATGGTTGCTAACTTATTCCCCACCATTTTAATATTTCCAAAACCCTTTTTCATAATTCAAAATTCTATTAAACAAATGAGGCATGGGGGTTAGGTAAAAAGCTTGACTTTTGACCCATTTTTCCCTCTCTTCTCTCTCTCTTTCCCCACTCCAGAATTCTGGAGAATTTCCGGCAGCAAACCCTCCATTTTCCTCCATATTCTCTTCTCTTTTCATTCCCCTTTGATCCATACACAAAACCCTATAGATATCAACTCATTTTCTTCACGAAATCATGGAAAAGTGAGGTTTTTGAGGTGTTCAAAGGCAAATCTGCACACTTGAGGGAAAAGCTGAGACTTTTGGTGTTTTACAAAGTTCTTAGAAGGTATTAACTCATATTAGCACTCCTTTTCCCTAAACTTGTAGTATTCTTTAGTAAAAATCTCTTTTTTTGTGCATTTTTAGTGATATTAAAGGATATTTGTGAAGTATATGTTAGATTGGTGTTCTCATAGTTTAGTTAGCTACTTTAAGTGTTATTACAGCTATTTTAACCAGGTTGTACTTCAGGTTTACACAAAAATACCTTAAAGTTCCATTTTTGTGCAAAGTGTGGATTTTAACTAGAAATAAGGCTCTGTAGGATCTGCTGCTACCCGAGATATTTCAGAGTGAAACTAGAGGTTACTGTAGCATGTATGGGGGGTATAGAGTGCACACACCAAACCTGGGAGCCCAATTCCCAACCCAGGCCGCCGAAATGTGCATTCTGGCCGCAAATTGCGGCCAGATGGGGGAGTTTTGGGTTGGGGTTTGGGGGTGTTGGTATCTGCTGCTATATGGGTTGTTTTGGTATATATAGTTTTACAATATCTTTTCTGTATCAAAATCTGGAGGTGATTACCTATTTTCCCGTATTTTTAGTCTTCGCGACACGCGTGATACGTGTTTGTGGGTTTTGGGTTTCTGCGTATCGCGATGCGCCGGAGTGACTTCAGACGCGTAATCGCACGTTTTAGCGTATCGTGCACACATGCGCTTGGTTCACGACACGAGTTACTAGTTCGGCTTTAATGTCGTGTTTGTGTGATGTCAAGCTTATGTATGATGTATTGTGTAATTCTAGGTTCGCAGGAGAGTACGGCGGACGCCGCGCAGAAGGGGAAACAAGTTGTTGGCTATACCTAGGGAGAGACTACTGTGAGTAGATTTCACATCTACGGGGATATCTCCCGCATGGCGTTCTACGTCAGGGCTGATAGGACTTTATAGTTTCCTTTGTATACATTGACTATTCATGGCTACTATTTAATGCATGCTACAATTCCTGCTATATGGATATAAACTAGAATTGATAGAACACCGCACCATTACTAACGGTCCATGTTGCACGAGCACTATTCTGCATGTTACACACACACCGTTAGTAATTGCCATGACACTCATACTGTAGAATTCACATCGGATCATTATATTGTAGCTTATCTATATGTGACTTGACATGCTATTCATACTTGATGCATATATCATATCGGATCATTATATTGTAGCTTATCTATATGTGACTTGACATGATATTCATACTTGATGCATATATAACATCGGATCATTATATTGTAGCTTATCTATATGTGACTTGACATGCTATTCATACTTGATGCATATATCACATCGGATTATTATATTGTAGCTTATCTATATGTGACTTGACATGATATTCATACTTGATGCATATATCACATCGGATCATTATATTGTAGCTTATCTATATGTTACTTGACATGATATTCATACTTGATGCATATATCACATCGGATCATTATATTGTAGCTTATCTATATGTGACTAGACATGCTATTCATACTTCATGCATATATCACATCGGATCATTATATTGTAGCTTATCTATATGTGACTTGACATGATATTCATACTTGATGCATATATCACATCGGATCATTATATTGTAGCTTATCTATATGTGACTTGACATGATATTCATATTTGATGCACATATCATATCGGATCTTTGACTTGGATATTGGTTTGGATTACGTGTGATTTCTGGATTTGGGAACCGTGGCTATTTCAAATATGTAATCATGTAAAAACCCGGTTCCCTTGATATGATATTTCGGTGCGTCCAACATGTGTTTCCTCGGTGCTAGAGTGATATATGTGAACCCGAATCGAGGAGCTGGTTGAGGCCGATTACGGGTATATGGTGGACCCGGTATGGTACCCCGGGGCGAGAACGGTTTCGCTGTGTAGTAGACGGTGAGCCTGGCAGAGGGACTACTACCTACCGGTGATTGGTTGGACCTGACAGTTATCCGGAGGGTACTGATCAGAGTCTATAGCTGGATGCGGGGTGATCCGTACTTCTGGGGCCGAGGGCCGATATCACAGACGGAGCCCGTGGGCTGACCCGGACTGACGGGGCCAGATGGATGAGGATTTGCGTGTCGATGCTGGACATGAGTATTTATGATATTTGGGTGCCGATGTTGGGCACTCGGGATTCTCAGAGATGTACAGGATTTGAGGGCCGATGAGAGTGCCGGCGCCTGAGCTATTTGGGGGATCTGGGTGCATTGATGGACACCGATTATATATTCCACGTTGACATTCCGTGTAGATATTATATTGCCCCTGCTCAGCATTTACTATTGTACCTCATCCTGTAGTTACATTACCTGATAGAGTACTTGCATGATTATTGCACATACTGCTTATCACATATTGATATCATCTGTTGGCATATGATAGAGTAGCGCAGTACGTGCATGCTCGCGATTACCTTTATATGTTATTTCTATTCACGAGTTGGAAACTCACCCCCGTTGTGCCACAGTGTTTGCAGGTTGCCTTCGGAGTAGTCGCGGCAGGCTGCTTTTGCATCTTTTGACACAGATACCCCCATAGTTGGTGTACCAGCTCTTTTGCTGATAGGTGGGTTTTGTGCGGTATCTGTTTATCTTTCAGTTATGTACATTGTTGTATCTAGTATTCTCCATCTACCATGTATGTATTTGACTTAGAGACAGTGTGAGGACGATGATGTATATTATTTGTATTCTGGTGTCGAGCTCATTGTGAGCCGACGTACTTGCAGTTTATCCTTTCTGTGATGTTCGCACTTATGGATCTTGATCTTCGCTACGGCGTCGTATATTACTATCTTGGTGATTGTTTACTTAGATTTCTTATCATGTTAGTAAGTGCTTTCATTTAAAACTTATAACACTCTATACTTTCACCGGTTTGATTTTTGGGTTTTCGGTTCACTTAGTCGCGTTACGCCTGTAGACGTTACGTGGTTAAGTGCCGGTCACGGGCCAAACTTTGGGTCTTGACAGTTCTACTCATTCTCTACATCATCTTGGTCCTCTCTTTTGGCAAACTTGACGATCGAGTTGCCTCGGTTCAGAGGCGGGAGCCTGTTTAAAGATCCGTCGACGTGGTGCCACCGGGAGGACGAGACTGGAGTTTCAGAAGATCGAAGCCGCCGCAATAAAGCGAGGGATGATGGTTAAAGACCGAAGGACTCGGATCGTTCGGTATAACAATTCTATCCTCTTTACAATTTGTTAGTTTAGCTTTAATGGCAGATCCGGGTTATAGTACGCTATAGCGCCAGTCGTAAAAGTTTTGTTCCGCATATTAGCGTCTGTTAGACGGCCGGGGCGCTGCCGTGGACTTACAGTGGTATCAGAGCCTCACCATTAAGCTAAACTAACTTCTGCTAACCCGTTTAAAACATCGATCTAAAGGATTTTCGAAAACCGCAAAATTCCATGTTCTGAGTTTCTGTCGATTTTTAAAAGAGTCTAAAAATAATTTTGCATATCACAGAAAGTCAAGCAGGGTTTTTTAAGTAAACGTAGAAATTTTGAGCACGTGATCCCACGTGACCGCCGCGAAACCGCGGTAGTACTGTGGGAACAATGCTTCAAAATTCTCCTGTAGGCTTATCTTGGGAAGTTATGGTTTCTGAAATGTTTCTTTTGGGCTCATATTTGGTTACTATACAGCAGATGATTGTGGGGCCCACTTTAGGAAATTTTGTCGATAGAAATTTTAAACGTATTAGTTTTACAGCACTTACTTTATATCTCCGACCGGGAATGTCAGCTGATCGGTAAACCGCGTCTGATTGCTATAGTTCTTTTAGACGGGTTTGCGAACGTGACATTCGCGTTGATGTTCTGTGTTGTGCTGTGATGTTGCGGATTTGTCGTGGTGGATAGCCGGGTGCAATGATAGTGCAGTTTGGATTTATTTGTACATTTGATATTGCGGGGCGAGCGTCCAACATGTGGACTGCCGTCACTGCCTGTTGTATAATATTCTTTTGGGGCACGACCGAGTTGAGGTCAATGTACCCGTTGTACATATTTTTATTTCTGTACTAGGTTTATCCCGTGAAGGAGTGCACGGATAGCCGGGTTCTGGAGGGCAACGGGTCCGTATCTCATGGCTTTGAGAGGCAAAGGGACCTCACTCTAGATTTGGCAGACTATTCGCCGCACTCGTAGGGGGTACAGTTTGACCCAAGGAGGGGTGCTCAATTTACCGGATTCCGTGAAGTGCCGGGTGTTCCATTCACTATGTTGTGGGGACTACCTCGCTTCACGTTTTGGTGGGTAACTTTCCGCACCCGTAGGGGTCTAGGTTTCATTGCACAGGCTATCCACGCGACCAGGGGAACGTCGGGGTTCAGTAGCGGCTCTGTGAAACCCGGGGATCCCAGATTATCTGTATTGTTATGTGATGCCTGTTACTTTTCTGTAATGTTGTATATTATCACGCCTGGAGCGATTATTGTATATTAGTATATATACTATTAGATGTTGTATATGTTTTACACCCGCGCTAGTCCAGCCCCGCTCTGTCGTTAGTTAAGTAACCTAACGGATGATGACGGGACCCAGTGACGAATGCGGATGACATATACGTACATTTTATTTCCGTTCTTTTATGGTGTGATTAATTGATGGGACTGCGTTGATTCTTATCAATGCAAGATAAAACAAACCTATATTTGATGTTGTTGGAACAAATTACAAAGATGTTTCCTTTTGTTTTGCACAGTGATATTCAGTTAGAATATCCTGCACCTTATTCGACGAGGCAAGGCCTGAGGTCCCTTCACCAGGAATGACCCCTTGGGTAGAAGTTTACGTCAGGGTAATAACTGAAATATAGTCGATCACAAGTTGCTTTGCATAGAGGTATTCAGTTAGAATATCCTGCACCTCATTCCACGAGAAAAGAGCCAAGATCCCTTCACCGGGAGTGACTTCTTTAGCAAAACGTTTTCGCCACTATATTTATCTATCAGGTTCCTTCAACGAGATCAAGTTCATTACGTTAAAGGTTTTTCGCCAAAAACCAGCCGTAATCCTTCATCTTTTCTTATGGATGGTCAGTAGTATTCAAGCTATGTTTGTTGGCCTACGTAAAGGCGTAGTGTTCGGTAGCTGCTGGGTATTCATTTGTTGCACAGATAGATGCATTAGTTTAGGACAGACGTACAGCCTTGTTGGCCTACGTCAAGGGCATGTACGATGACCTAAATTAATCAGGACAACGACGGGTAGAACATTGACATGTGACTTATGATTTGTTGGCCTACGTCAAGGTCATAAGAGCATGGGATAAAAATTATATCGGGAGTTTCAAACATACAGGAAACTTGCCAAAACTTAGGCATACCTTCTGGAGTATAATAACGTGAGTGGATACTGTCACGTTCTCATGCGATAAGAGTTGGATCCCGATTCCTACTGATGAGTTAGTTTACTCTTCGGGTGATCCCAACTAATTCTTCTTTCAGGTTTGGAGGAGAATTTGAGATTACAGTGGGAGGTTTCCTAATTAGATAAAGTGATAACCATTCTGATCTGGGTTAGTGTGCACGCAGAGTGTTTCTTTTCTCTCTCTCTTTGGCAGCGACTTTTGACCGACCCTAGACTATAACTCAGTGACCAAGTTGACCGACCCTAAACTATAACTCAGTAACCAAGTTGACCGAACCTTCTTAATTTACTGGCTTTTGGATTGTTTTTAGTTGCATAAGTCATTGCAGCTCCTTCTTTTACCCTTTGTATTTCTCAGAACACCCCGTATTACTACGGATATCCACTTCCATTAGATAGATCCATCGTATGGTTATATACGAACTCGAAGGGACTTCTTCGAGGATGGATCCATGTTCAGGAGAAATAGAATAAGGTTTATTCGGTTGTCTTTTATCATCACTTTCTCTCAAGTTGCGAGTACTCCTAGGATTAGGAGGGTACACCTATTATGCTTACTGGATATTCTTCTTCCAAACCATATGCTGGTGCCGAATGGTAGGGAAGGAAGAAAACCATTTAGCCTAATGATGGTGTACAGAAGGTAACGACTGAAGACAAATAAAGGGAATTGGAAAGATGGCAGGGAAATATATGGTTACAGTCATGAATTGGATTATGGAAGAGGCATTACTAAGAATACCAGGACACCCCTTCGAAACATTTTCATGTTTCAGTTACACTGTGCATTGTTAATTGAAATCTGATTTCCCAATTAGATACATACTCCACGGTATGTATTTACCAGGTATGATTCTCATATCTGTATAGTTTTACAAATGTTGAGTGGGAGCAAGTTATTGGAAATTAGGTGATCATCCTCATTATATCAGAATTCATTGTAATTGGTGATATTTGAGAAAATCGCCTGGGGACAGTTTTCAACCAACGACGCATAGGTTTTGAGTTATTCAACTCAGCGGACTTATACAGAGTATTGTATATTGTCCAGTGTCCATCAGGACAAAGGGGCTGTTCCTCGTACTATATTCTATTTACTTATGACCTCTCTAGTTTATAGACAAGTGTTTCGTAGAAATACAATGTCTAAGTATTGAGAAGTTGTGGGTATAAGAATAAAGTAGAGAACCAGGTATCGCAAGTATCGGAATTCTTCAAAGAAGTCGAAGATGTAGATTCTTGTGATAAGTATTCAGTTGATAGTAACGGCTTTGAGAAACTTGTTTCTCTTTCAGGTTACTCATAATTGGATGGATTCCTAAGTTGAGTAATGCTGATGTTGGAGATAGTGCCCTCATAGTCAATTATTGGATCACAGGTACGTGATTGCAATGATTGCGGAGGACCTATACCAGTAGGACAGTCTTACTCGAAATGATAGTATGCTATCTGGTTTGCCTTTATCAGTCGTGTACATGATCAGGTGACTGATTACATGTTACACTTTGATAGAGCGCTTAGGATCTTGCTTTACCACCAACAGTATGATGGCGATCATATACGTGAGAGTTGGGTGGTTTATACGCATATCCTTAATTGTGGTCCCTAGTCGTGGGCGTTTCGAGACAGGGCATCGATACTCCGGAGTAGACTAGTGTGTACAGTCGAGACCCCGACGAGGGGCGGTGGCCGGTCTCACAAGCCACTGGTGTCAGTTGGATCACCTAAGATGTATACAGGTGCTCATTAGGTTATGACTACACCGGACAGGACTCGCCGGGAACCTGTTAGTTGGTATTATACATATCGTCAGATAGCAGTTCCCTGGTGACATGTGTACAGGTTAGTTCATCGACCTGAGGTCGTCATTTGTCTCGTGTGAGTTCCCACTGTGCTTTGATTTCTACCCTACCACGGCTCAAAGGAGTCGTGCAAACAGGTAGTTTTTGGGTACAGTCCCGAGCCATATGGAGGCACGTGAGCGGATCGGCAGGGGATTCGTCTCTCCCGGTATTGGGGGCGAGATCGTGCTGTGTCTAGGAGAGCCATTACACAAAGTCCATGGCCATGGCAGGAGATTTACTGGTAGGTACTCCAGTAGTATCTCAGGGTGTTATTAGGCTTCACTCCGACACGACTTATACTGCTATTGGGGGTCTGACGTTACTAGCCCCCTAGGCAGATATGCGAAACTCATAGACGAACGGACCGGACTGTATATACATTGTCACTGTTAGGCTCAGTAGGGTTTTCCGGATGAGCGCGCTCATCGGCATCCCTTGAGGTCAGTCCATGGGCAGCCGTTACGTATTGCTAGTGCCGCTGACGGTTTGTGGTTAAACCCACTGCCTGGGTACTGACGAGTCATTAGAGTCCCTCACAGACAGTTTCCCAAGTTCGGGCGAAACGTTGTAGAGGCCGTATGGTTTTATGGCAGGGTTCGGAAAATGCACGTGCGTTTACGCACGTGTTATTTTTCGGGCAGATGATACTGGTCGGCTTTGGTTTAAGCCGGATCCAAGTATTATATTGAGTAGGTATAATATCTTTGTCTCAGTTGCATTTGTATTCGGTCGTAATACAAATGCGGGTATATTTATACAGTTTCGGGGTTGTCCTGAAATTCGTTTCAGGATCACTTTTGGAAGTTGCCAGTTTCCAGTTTTCTATCAGCCGTCTTTTAACATTCGGTTAAAGACGGATTTGTCTTTTCTTGAGATGAGTGTGGATTCTTCTAGAAGGTTCTAGATGAGGTGACTAGGATTAATTGGTGTTGAGTTTTCATTGGATGCTTTTAATGGTTCATTAATGCATGATGACTAGGTTTGTGAGTCATGCTTTAGCTTTAATGAGTTTTGTTAAGATTAAGATATTTTGTGAGAAGCTTCATGTCTTATGGTCACCCTCTTTCTCCTAGGGTCACCTCCCTCCTTCTATAAAGTGGCCGGCCCTCTCTCTCCTCCTCACTTCACTTGGTTGATTTCATTTTAGAGAGAAAAGATTATGATAGTATTTGGGGTGTATGGAATTTCACAGTTCATTTCATTCCATCACCCAATTCCCACGGCAACTTCATTAACCGATCGTCCACGGACTTGGACGAAGTGAGACAAAGTCATCTACTCATTCTCTACATCATTCTTGGTCGTCTCTTTTAGCAAACTTGACGACCGAGTTGCCTCAAGTCAGAGGCGGGAGCCCGTTTAAAGAATCGTCGATGTGGTGCCACCTCGACGAGGATATCGGAGATCGACGAGATCGGAGCAGCCGCAACGGAGCGTGGGATGATGGTTGAAGAACGAAGGACTCGGATCGTTCGGTATAACCTTTCTACACTCTTTACAGTTTGTTAGTTTAGCAATAATGGCAGATCCGGGTTAAAGTATACGATAGCGCCAGTTAAAAGTTTTTTGTTCCGCATTTGGCGTCTGTAGACTGCCGGGGCGCTAGCGTAGACTTACAGTGGTATCAGAGCCTAACCATTTTGCTATGCTAATTTGTGCTAACGCGTTTAAAATATCGATCAAACCGGAAATCGACAACTACAAAATTCCATGCTCACAGTTTCTGTCGATTTCAAATGATCTCGTAAAATTATTCTACAAGTCTCAGAAATGTGTGCAGGCTTTTCTAAGAACCCCCACCAAATTTGGGCACGTGACTCCACCAAACCGCCGCGGAAACGCGGTCAAACCCTTGGTTTGACCGCGCATCCGCGGCCACTTGGTGAGCTCATGCTCCCAAATTTGTACAGTAGGTTCTCTGTTGGATTTTGTGGTTTTTGGTAAATATCGTTTTGGCCCAGATTTTGTTACTGTTCACCAGTAAGTCGTGGGGCCCACTTTTTGATATTTGGTCGATCGAAATTTAAACATGTTAGTTTACAGTGCTTACATTATATCTCCGACCGGGAATGTCATTTGATCGGTAGACCGCGTCTGATTGCTATAGTTTTTTTAGACGGGTTTGCGAACGTGACATTCGCGTTGATGTTCTGTGTTGTGTTGTGATGTTGCTGATTTGTCGTGGTGGATAGCAGTGTGCAATGATAGTACAGTTTGTGTTTATTTGTACATTTGATATTGCGGGGCGAGCGTCCAACATGTGGACTGCCGTCACTGCCTGTTGTATAATATTCTTTTGGGGCACGACCAGGTTGCGGTCGATGTACCAATTGTACTATTTTTCATTACTGTACTAGGTTTTGCCCCGAGACGGAGTGCACGGATAGCCGGGTTCTGAGAAGCAACGGGTCCGCATCTCATAGCTTTGAGAGGCAGAGGGGCCCCACTCTAGAATTGGCAGACTATTCGCCGCACTCGTAGGGGGTACAGGTTGACCCAAGGAGGGGTGACCAAGCTTACCGGATTCCGTGGAGTGCTGGGTGGTCCATTCACTATGCTGTAGGGGGCTGCCTCGCTTCAGGTTTTGGCGGGTAACTTGCCGCACCTGTAGGGGTCTAGGTTTCATTGCACAGGCTATCCACACGACAGGGGAACATCGGGTTTCAGCAGCGGCTCTGTGAAACCTGGGGATCCCAGATTATCTGTATTGTTCTGTGATGCTTATTACTTTTCTGTAATGTTGCATATTATCACGCCTGGAGCGATTATTGTATATTGGTTTATATACTATTAGATGTTGTATATGTTTTACACCCGCGCTAGTCCAGTCCCCGCTCTGTCGTTAGTTAAGTAACCTAACGAGTGATGACGGGACCCAGTGACGAATGCGGATGGCATATACGTACATTTTATTTTCCTTCTTTTCTGGTGTGATTAAATGATGGGACTGCGTTGATTCTGATCAATGCAAAGTTAAAACAAACCTGTTTACAGTTGTTGGAACAAATTTAAAAAGTGTTGTTACAAAGACGTTTCCTTTTGTTATGCATAGCGGTATTCAGTGGAATATCCTGCACCTCATTCGACGGGGCAAGGGCCGATATCCCTTCACCGGGACTGACCCCTTGGGCAGAAGTTTGCGTCGGCGTAATAACTTCACTATAGTCGATTACAAGTTTCTTTGCATAGCGGTATTCAGTGGAATATCCTGCACCTCATTCCACGAGGAAAGAGCCGAGATCCCTTTACCGGGAATGACCTCTTTAGCAAAAGGTTTTCGCCACTATATTTTAAAAAGCTATCAGGTTCCTTCAGCGATATCAAGTTCACTGCGTTAAAGGTTTTTCTCCAAAAACCAGCCGTAGCCCTCCGTCACTTCTTTTGGGTATTCAGTAGTATTCAAGCTATGTATTTTGACCTAACGCCAAGGAATAGTGTTTGGTAGCTGCTGGGTATTCAATTGTTGCATAGATAGATGAGTTGGTTTGGGACAGCCGTTCTGCCATTTTGACCTAACGCCAAGGGCATGTGCGGGTGGGTTCAAATTAACAAGATAGTGATGGGTAGAACTTGGCATATGACTTATGACATTTTGACCTAACGCCAAGGTTATAAGAGCATGGGGCAAAAACTATATCGGGAGTTTCTAAAGAAACTGAAACTTGCCAAGTATGCGCATACCTTCTGGAGTATGAGTAACGTGGATGTATTCCATCACGTTATCATGCGATGAGAGTTGGATCCTGATTCCCACTGATGTGTTGGTTTACTCTTCGGGTAATCCCGATTGATTCTTCTTTAGGTTTGGAGGAGAATTTGACAGGACAGTGGGAGGTTTCCGGATTAGATAAAGTGATAACCATTCTGATCTAGGTTAGAGTGCACGCAGAGTGTTTCTTTTCTCTCTCTCTTTGGCAGCGACCTTTGACCGACCCTAGACTATGACTCAGTGACCAGGTCGACCGAACCTTCTTAAAATACTGGCTTTTGGATTGTCTGAGTTGCATAATTCATTGCCACTCCTTCTTTTACCCTTTGAATTTCTCAGAACACCCGTATTACTACGGATATCCACTTCCATTGGATAGAGCCATCGTATGGTTATATACGAACTCGAAGCGATTTCTTCGAGGATGGATCCAGGTTCAGGAGAAATAGAATTGGTTTATTCAGTTGTCTTTTATTATCACCTTCTCTCAGGTTGCGAGAGCTCCTTGGTTTAGGAGAGTACACCTATTACGCTTATTGGATAGTCTTATTCCAAACCATAGGCTGGTGCCGAAAGGTAGGGAATGAAGAAAACCAATTAGCCTAAGTAGGTTGTACAGAAGGTAATATGTAAAGACAAAATAAAGGGATTAGAAAGAGGGCAAAGTAAATTGCGACTGATATCATTCACGACCAAAACCGCGTACTTCATCGCCGCTCCTATTTCACCTTTAAAAGAATAATGTATTATTCAGTTGTCTTTTATCGTCACCTTCTCTCGAGATGCGAGTACTCCTTAGTTTAGGAGGGTACACCTATTATGCTTACTGGATAGTCTTCTTCCAAACCATAGGCTGGTGCCGAACGGTAGGGAAGGAAGAAAACCATTTAGCCTAATGATGGTGTACAGAAGGTAACGACTAAAGACAAATAAAGGGATTTGGAGAGATGGCAATAAAATATACGGTTGAAGTCATGAATTGGATTATGGAAGAGGCATTACTATGAATACCAGGATACCCCAATGAAACATTTTTATGTTTCAGTGCATTGTTAAAGAAAAACTGTTTTTCCCGATTAGACACTTACTCCAAGGGTATGTATTTACCAGGTTTCATTCTCATATCTGTATGGTTTTACAGATGATGAGTGGGAGTAAGATATTGGGAATTAGGTGATTATCCCCATTATATCGGAATTCGTTGTAATTGGTGATATTTGAGGAAATCGCCAGGGTACAGTTTTCAACCTACAACGCACAGGTTATGAGTTGTTTAACTCAGCGGACTTATACAGAGTATTATATGTTGTCCAGTGTCCATTAGGACAAAGGGGTAGGTCCTCGTACTATGTTCTGTTTACTTATAACTTCTCTATTATTTAGACAATTGTTTCGTAGAAATACAAGGTCTAAGTTTTGAGAAGTTGTGGGTATAAGAATAAAGTAGAGAACCAGGTGTCACAAGTATCGGGATTCTTCGAAGTGATCGAAGATGTAGATTCTTGTGATTGGTATTCAGATGATAGTGATGGTTTTGAGAAACGAGTTTTCTCTTTCTGGTTACTCATAATTGGATGGATTCCTAAGTTGAGTAATGCTGATTAGCCTCTTTCCATTAAGTTGATATGCACTGGAGACAGCTGCATGATTTGAATTTGGTTCCAATTAAATTAGTGCCAAAGTTTCTATATTGTATATAGAATAGTTCGTACCTTAAAAGATGTTAAGGTACGGGGAGTTGTCCAGCTTATGCTTAAAACCAGACTCTGGATAACTCAGGGCACGTTTCTGTAGTGGCTGTTTGTGGGTTGACCCTGGCTATGACGAGGGTTGATATTCTACCATTTGGAAGATCAATAGTGATATTGTTCTTGACTCGCCACAGTTTTAGTAAAATGGATCTTTTTCAGAAAACAAAAGTGGGAGTATGGTAGAACTGGAAGTGATTCCAGAACCGCGAACGATTACGGAAAATTTAATAGGACCTAAATATTCAATTAGGTTTGACATTCCAATAGCCACTCCGCAGATTTGGTGGGTAACCTCAGACACCCGAGAGGTACTTCGGTAGGCTCAAGGACGGTGACAGGGAGGTTCTTATCTACCCAGACTACACTACTGTTGTTTCAGGATATGAGACCCGGTAGGAGGGTTGTCGTAGTCAGTGGGAGCAGCGGAAGCATAGTGGGCAAGATGCTTATATCTATTTATAGACTTGAGCAGTTATAGCGGAGATAGATCATCTAATTTTGATGTGACAGTCATGGGTTTGACTTCAATCAGAATAAGGGATGGATCAGTTAAGAAGGTAGTAGGGTGTGATGTCATGGTATCTGGATGACATACACAGAGTGGGAAGTAAAATTCCTATACTACGATCGGTTGTACAGTGGTCGTCACACAGTTGTTTCTCCAGACAGGATATGGATATAATATTTGACATTCTGGTTTCTAGATCTATGGTTTTAGATCTGGATTTGGGTAGCTTCCCAATGTGGGTACTTTGACAGATATTCTAATGGTTTTTGGAATAGTTGACTCCTAGCATGGTGGTGTACCTGTAGGTGATGGAGTCACCCTCTCTAAAGGTGTCTTACAGACTAAAGAGGAGAGGGATGTGCATGATTGGCAGATCACTTGCTTAGGCAATTGAGTCAATCATGAGATGTCAAGTACCACACCAAATGTTGGTTTTGCACTAGATGCAATAAGTTTGTATTAATCCAATCCTGGAGAAACATAAGGAAGCAGTTTTAGAACATAAGTACATGTTCTACGGATTTGATGACGGCAGCCTCCTTCAGGAGACGGTTATCATTCCAGGCTTCAAAGGTGACATGGTTGACAGAGTGATTGTCAGAGTTATAGTTTTTCCCTCTGACGAAGAGGGACAGTATTATGGACAGATGGTCCAGGAGGATACTGTGGGTGGCATGGTGCCGGATACTGATTAGGTTCAGTGATCGATACAGTCTAAGAAGTTTGGATTTGGAGTTCATTTATGAACTAGGTCCCATCAGATATCCAGACATATTCTAATACGGGTATTACTCGATTCAAGAGATGGCTTTCTCCGCGAACTTGAGATTTAGAGAGATATAGAAAGAAACTTCTAGGCGGATCCACTCACTAAGGCTATTTCTCGAACACAATAGTTTTACAAACGGGCTTTGTGATACTGATTAGTAGACGAGTTGGATGTTCGGTTTCACATGGGCTGTGAGTAGTCGACATCGCAATAATTAGCCTTGAGTGCAAGTGGGAGATTGTTAGAGATAGTGCCCTCATAGTCAATTATTGGATCACAGGTACGTGATTGCAATGATTGCGGAGGACCTATACCAGTAGGACAGTCTTACTCGAAATGATTGTATGCTATCTGGTTTGCCTTTATCAGTCGTGTACATGATCAGGTGACTGATTACATGTTACACTTTGATAGAGCCCTTAGGATCTTGCTTTACCACCAACAGTATGATGGCGATCATATACGTGAGAGTTGGGTGGTTTATACGCATATCCTTAATTGTGGTCCCTAGTTGTGGGAGTTTCGAGACAGGGCATCGATACTCCGGAGTAGACTAGTGTGTACAGTCGAGACCCCGATGAGGGGCGGTGGCCGGTCTCACAAGCCACTGGTGTCAGTTGGATCACCTAAGATGTATACAGGTGCTCATTGGGTTATGAGTACACCGGACAGGACTCGCCGGGAACCTGCTAGTTGGTATTATACATATCGTCAGATAGCAGTTCCCTGGTGACATGTGTACAGGTTAGTTCATCGACCTGAGGTCGTCATTTGTCTCGTGTGAGTTCCCGCTGTGCTTTGATTTCTACCCTACCACGGCTCAAAGGAGTCGTGCAAAGAGGTAGTTTTTGGGTACAGTCCCGAGCCATATGGAGGCACGTGAGCGGATCGGCAGGGGATTCGTCTCTCCCGGTATTGGGGGCGAGATCGTGCTGTGTCTAGGAGAGCCATTACACAAAGTCCATGGCCATGGCAGGAGATTTACTGGTAGGTACTCCAGTAGTATCTCAGGGTGTTATTGGGCTTCACTCCGACACGACTTATACTGCTATTGGGGGTCTGACGTTACTAGCCCCCTAGGCAGATATGCGATACTCATAGACGAACGGACCGGACAATATACATTGTCACTGTTAGGATCAGTAGGGTTTTCCGGATGAGTGCGCTCATCGGCATCCCTTGAGGTCAGTCCATGGGCAGCCGTTACGCATTGCTAGTGCCGCTGACGGTTTGTGGTTAAACCCACTGCCAGGGTACTGACGAGTCATTAGAGTCCCCCACAGACAGTTTCCCAAGTTCGGGCGAAACGTTGTAGAGGCCGTATGGTTTTATGGCAGGGTTCGGAAAATACACGTGCGTTTACGCACGTGTTATTTTTCGGGCAGATGATACTGGTCGGCTTTGGTTTAAGCCGGATCCAAGTATTATATTGAGTAGGTATAATATCTTTGTCTCAGTTGCATTTGTATTCGGTCGTAATACAAATGCGGGTATATTTATACAGTTTCGGGTTGTCCTGAAATTCGTTTCAGGATCACTTTTGGAAGTTGCCAGTTTCCAGTTTTCTATCAGCCGTCTTTTAACATTCAGTTAAAGACGGATTTGTCTTTTCTTGAGATGAGTGTGGATTCTTCTAGAAGGTTCTAGATGAGGTGACTAGGATTAATTGGTGTTGAGTTTTCATTGGATGCTTTTAATGGTTCATTAATGCATGATGACTAGGTTTGTGAGTCATGCTTTAGCTTTAATGAGTTTTGTTAAGCTTAAGATATTTTGTGAGAAGCTTCATGTCTTATGGTCACCCTCTTTTTCCTACGGTCACCTCCTTGCTTCTATAAAGTGGCCGGCCCTCTCTCTCCTCCTCACTTCACTTGGTTGATTTCATTTTAGAGAGAAAAGATTATGATAGTATTTGGGGTGTATGGAATTTCACAGTTCATTTCATTCCATCACCCAATTCCCACGGCAACTTCATTAACCGATCATCCAAGGACTTGGACGAAGTGAGACAAAGTCATCTACTCATTCTCTACATCATTCTTGGTCGTCTCTTTTAGCAAACTTGACGACCGAGTTGCCTCAAGTCAGAGGCGGGAGCCCGTTTAAAGAATCGTCGATGTGGTGCCACCTCAACGAGGATATCGGAGATCAACGAGATCGGAGCAGCTGCAACGGAGTGTGGGATGATGGTTGAAGAACGAAGGACTCGGATCGTTCGTTATAACCTTTCTACACTCTTTACAGTTTGTTAGTTTAGCAATAATGGCAGATCCGGGTTAAAGTATACGATAGCGCCAGTTAAAAGTTTTTTGTTCCGCATTTGGCGTCTGTAGACTGCCGGGACGCTAGCGTAGACTTACAGCTGATTAGCCTCTCTCCATTAAGTTGATATGCACTGGAGAAAGCTGCAGGATTTGAATCTGGTTCCAATTAAATAAGTGCCTATGTTTCTATATTGGATATAGATTGCTTCATATCTTAACGATGTTAAGGTAAGGGGAGTTGTCCATCTTATGCTTAAAAACAGACACTGGAAAACTCAAGGCACGTTTCTGTAATGACAGTTTGTGGGTTGACCCTAGCTTTGATGAGGGTTGATTTTCTACCATCTGGAAGATCAATAGTGATATTGTTCTTGACTCACCACAGTTTCATTAAATATGGATTTTTTCAGAAAACAGTAGTGGGAGCATGGTAGAACTGGAAGTGATTCCAGAAACGCAAACGATTACGGAAAATTTAATAGGACCTATATATTCAATCAGGTTTGACATTCCAATAGCCACTCCGCAGATACGGTGGGTAACCTCAGACACCCGAGAGGTACTCCGGTAGCCTCAAGGACGGTGACAGGGAAGTTCTTGTTTACCCAAACTTGACACTGCTGTTGTTCTAGACTATGAGACCCGGCAGGAGGATATGTATAGCATCGTTCTAAACTAGTTTTAGAAGTGTACGTATATATTATTCTGCCAGAGGGTTGTCGTAATCAGTGGGAGCAGCGGAAGCATGGTGGGCAAGTAGCTTATGGCTATTTATAGACTTGAGCAATTATAGTGGAGACAGATCATCTAATTTTGATGTGACAGTCATGGGTTTGACTTCATCAGAATAGGGGATGGATTTGTTAAGTAGGTAATAAGGTGTGATGTCTTAGTATTTGGATGACATACACAGAGTAGGAAGTAAAATTCCTATACTACGATCGGTTATACTGTGGTCGTCACACAGTTGTTTCTCCACAAAGGATATGGATATAATATCTGACATTCTGGTTACTAGATCTATGGTTTTAGATCTAGATTTGGGCATTTTCCCAATGTGGGTACTTTGACAGTATTCTAATAGTATTTTAGAATAGTTGACTCCTGGCTTGTTGGTGTACCTGCTGATGATGGAGTCACCCTCTCTAAAGGTGTCTTAAAGACTAAAGGGGAGAGGGACGTACAAGATTGACAGATCACTTGCTTGGGCAATTGAGTCAATCGTGAGATGTCAAGTACCACACCAGATGTCGTTATTGCACTAGATGCGATAAGTTCATATTAATCCAATCCTGATGAAACATACGGAACCAGTTATAGAACATAAGTACATGTTCTACGGATTAGATGACGGCAGCCTCCTTCAGGAGACGGTTATTATCCCAGGCTTCAAAGGTGACATGGATGACAAAGTGATTGTCAGAGTTATAGTTTTCCCTCAGACGAAGGACAGTATTATGGACAGGATGTCTAAGAGGATACTGTGGGAGGTATGGTGCTGGACACTGAATAGTTTCAGTGATTGATATAGTCTAAGAAGTTTGGATTTGTAGTTCATTGATGAACTAGGTCCCATCGGATATCCAAACATATTCCAAGACAGGTATTACTCAATTCGGGAGATGGTTTTCTCCGCGAAGTTGAGATATAGAGAGATACAGAAAGAAACACCGAAGCGGATGCACTCACTGAGGCTATTTCTCGAACACAATAGTTTTGCAAACGAGTTTTGTAAAACTGATTAGTAGAGGAGTTGGATGTTCGGTATCACACGAGCTGTGAGTACACGACATCACAATAATTAGCCTTAAGTGCAAGTGGGAGATTGTTGGATATAGTACCCTCTAAGTCAATTATTGGATCGCAGATACGTGATTGCAATGATTGAGGGAGGACCGATACCGATAGAACAGTCTTACTGAAGATGATAGTATGCTATCTGGTTTGTTTTTATCATCATATCTATATTGATAAAGCCCATTGGATTCTTTCTTGACTACCAGCAGTATGATGGCGATCATATATGTGGGTGCTGGGGTCTATAAGCACATCCTTAAAATGTCCCTAGTCGTGGGAGATTCGAGACAGGGTATCGATACTCCAGAGTAGACTAGTGCATGCAGTCGAGACCCCGACGAGGGGCGGTGGCCGGTCTCACAAGCCACTGGTAACAGTTGGATCACCTAAGATGTATACAGGTGCTCATTGGGTTATGAGTACACCGGACAGGACTCGCCGGGAACATGCTAGTTGGTACTATACATATCGTCAGATAGCAGTTCCCTGGTGACATGTGTAGAGGTTAGTTCATCGACCTGAGGTCGCCATTTGTCTCGTGTGAGTTCCCACTGTGCTTTGATTTATACCCTACCACGGGTCAAAGGAGTCGTGCAAACAGGTATATTTTGGGTACAGTCCCGAGCCACAATAGAGGCAAGTGAGCGGATCGGTAGGGGATTCGTCTCTCCCAGTATTGGGGGTGAGATTGCGCTGTGTTTGGGAGAGCCATTACACGAAATCTCTGGCCAGGGTAATCGAGATATACTGGTAGGTTTACCAGAAGTATCTCAGGGTATTCTGGGATGCTCTCTGACACGACTTATGCAGCTATTGGGGTCTGAAGTTTACCGACCCCCTAAGCCTAATATGCGATACTCATAGACGAATGGACCGGACTGTACGGATATTGTCACTGTGAGGCTCAGTAGGGTTTATAGATGAGTTCGCTCGTCAGCTTCCCTTCCAATCAATACATAAGCAAACCGTTACATACAGCTTGTACCTGTGACGTGCTAGTGGTTATATCCAGTGCCAATGTGTTGATGATTCATTAGAGTCCCCCACAGACACTTTCCCAAGTTCGGGCGAAACGTTGTAGATGCCGTATGGTTTTATGGCAGGGTTCGGAAAATACACGTGCGTTTTCGCACGTGTCATTTTTCGGGCAGATAATACTGGTAGGCTTTGGTTTAAGCCGGATCCCAGTATTATACTGTGTGGATATAATATCTTTGTCTCAGTTGCATTTGTATTCGGTCGTTATACAAATGAGGGTATGTTTATACTGATACGGGGTTATCCTGAAATTCATTTCAGGATCACTTTTGGAAGTTGCCAGTTTCCAGTTTTCTATCACCCGTATTTAACATTTGGTTAAATACGGATTTGTCTTTTCTTGAAGTGGTGAGTCAGAGTTCTAGAAGGTTCTAGAAATGGTGACTAGCTTCATGAGTCATTAGTTCATTAATGGTGCATTTAATGTTGTGATGACTTGCTTAATCATTCATCCTTTGCTTTAATTATGTTCACACTAGGTGTTTCATTACTCATTGTTTTCTTTCATGATAATGGTCACCCCCCCTCTCCTACACTCACCTCCCTCCTCTCCTTTATATGTCCGGCCCCCTCTTGTGGGAATAGGCATTGTTGTTCATTTGATTTTTCCCTTTGAAAAGATTATGATAGTTTAGTGTATGGAAATTTCATTGTTCAATTTCCATTCACCAGATTCCAAATGGCAACTTCATTAACCGTTCGTCCACAGCCTTGGACGTAACGAGACAAAGTGTTCTACTCATTCTCTACATCATCTTGGTCGTCTCTTTTGGCAAACTTGACGATCGAGTTGCCTCGGTTCAGAGGCGGGAACCCGTTTAAAGATCTGTCGACGTGGTGCCACCTGGACGACGAGACTGGAGTTTTAGAAGATCGAAGCAGCCGCAACAAAGCGAGGGATGATGGTTAAAGACCGAAGGACTCGGATCGTTCGGTATAACAATTCTATCCTCTTTACAATTTGTTAGTTTATCTTTAATGGCGTATCCGGGTTATAGTACGCGATAGCGCCAGTCGTAAAAGTTTTGTTCCGCATATTGGCGTCTGTTAGATGGCCGGGGCGCTGCAGTGGACTTACAGAATTACTATGGCGGCGCGGTCATCAGTAGGGTAAAACTTGTTAGTGTATATGCCCTAGAGGCCATTACTGTATCATACTAGTTTGTATATTACTTAATGGAAGCTTAGGATATTCACCTTGTATAGACAATCTTGCTCAATATAGTAGTATGCTACTTGGTTTGTTTCTGCTTTAATATGTACATGTATTTATTTTAGTATATCACCTATACACATTAGTGGAGCCCTTAGGATCTTTGCTTGATTACCAGCGTTGTGATGGCAGTCACACTAGTGGGGGCTGGGTAATCCACAAGCACATCCTTATGTAGGTCCCTAGTCGTAGGACTATCGAGACAGGGCATTGATACTCCGGAGTAGACTAGCGTATGTGCTTCTCATCCCGGTGTGGGACACGGTCTGTCCCACAGCCGTCAATACGTCGTACTTGAGATAGTATGCGTGTGCTCGTTAGGTTACGAGTACACTGGACAGGACTTGTCGGGAACTGTTGGTTGGTACTATACCTATCGTCAGTTATCAGTTCCCAGGTGACATGAGTGCAGCTTAGTCCGCTGACTTGACACTGTCACTTCGCCTCGAGTGTGTTCCCACTGTACTTAGATTACTACCCTACCACGGCTCAAAGGAGTCGTGCAAACAGGTAGTAGTTGGGTGCAGTCCCAAAGCACTTGGAGGTAATGACGGTTAGACAGGATTCGTCTCTCCCGGTATTGGGGGTTGATATCGCGCTGTGTCTAGGAGATCCATTACACTATGTCCCTGGCCAGGGCAAGCGAGATAGATTGGTAGGTTTCCAGTGTTATCTCAGGTGTTTTGGGCTACACTCTGACACGAATTGTACCGCTAGTAGGTGACTGACGTTTACCGCCCCCTAGGCCCGCCATGCGATGTTATCAGACGAATAGACCGGACTGTACGGAGATTGTCACATTCAGACTCAGTAGGAGTTCAGATGGGTTTCACCTCGTCAGTTTTCTTGTCGGCATCTACCTTGGGACCGTTACGCACAGCTAATGCCGCTTGCGGTCTGTGGTTAAACCCACTGCCAGCGTAGTGTCGAGTCTTTAGAGTCCCACACAGAAAGCTAATCACCTTTAAGCAAAAGAGTAGAGGTCGCATGGATTTACGACAGGTCGCATGGTTTTGCGACAGGTCGCATGGTTTTGCGACAGGGTTCGGTCACATCCGTGCACTTGTGCACGTTTAGTGTCCGGACAGTTAACACTAGCGGGCTTTGGTTTAAGCCAGATCCTAGTGTACGTTTTAGGATTGGTTTTATCTCGTATGTATTCGTGTTCCTCGGAACACGGATGCGGGTGTGTATGCACAGTTGACAGAGAGACAGAGGCAGAGGATTCTCATTGGGGTTGTTGACTGTTGACTGTTGACTTTTTGCTAAACCCTAATGAGAATAAGAAATATGATTAACAATAATATTAATTAAGTATTATAGTGACATGGTTGTTGAGGGGTTGACTTTGTTGACCGGTTGACTAGGTTGGACTAGTTGACCATCATCATGACAATGGCTTTCATTTCATGGCAAAGACTTTTGCTTGCTTCTTTCTTTTTGGAAAATGAGTGCATGAAATGATATGGCCATTTTGACTTGATCCATCACATAATACTTGATTACTATTATTTGTTATGATGGTTTTGGGATTATGAGAGCTTGGATGGCAAGAGACTTACTCATTCTCTCATTTGCTTTCTCTCTCTTGCTTGAGCTCTCCCTCTTGCTCTTCCTCTTGCTCTCTCTCTAGCTCAAGGCAACTCCCTCTCATGAGTTGAGAAACATTGCCTTAGAGATAAAAGAAAACCAATATCACTTCTCTACTCATCCTAGTTCACAAGGTTTAGCGAACCAAGTGTTCTAGTTTCTTCAAGTTCGAAGAAGAAGCCAAAGGTAGAAGCTTTCAGGTGGATCCATCTTCGGCGCAAGGAGACGACGAGGTGAGACCGATCCGTACACCGCAAAGAGTTGAAGATGAAGGAGTTCAAGAAAGGTATAGCCCCCTAACCGAGTAGGTAAAACTCCTAGTTAGGTTGTTATGTAGTTGTTTAACAAAGATCCGTATTTTGAGTTCATGTTACCACCTCTTGAAAAATCGTTTTTCATCATTTCCGCAAGCTCGTAAGTACCGGGAGAGGTAACGTGGACTTACAGTGGTATCAGAGCCTAGTTAAACACTATCTAACATGTTAGCAAAGTAACTAGAAATTCGATCGGAGAAAAAGTCGCGAAATACGCCCGAAATGCCTACTTTCTGCCGAATTTTTTTCTATTACAAAAAATGATAAATCTTATCTTAAAATTCGGCTCAGGGTTTTTAGAAGAAACTGTAGAAAAATGGTCCACTGAACCGATCAACGCGCAGCGGAACCGCGGCGGGAGCCTGCTCCCGACGCGGATCCCGGCCGAGTTGACTCGGCCGTGGGCAATTTTTCTCACAGTTTGTTCAGTGGGGTATTTTGGGATTTTTACAATATGATTTTTCTGCCCAGATTTTCCAGAAAGCAAAATTTGTTTTTGGGGATTAAAAATCCGTATTTTGATCGAACTTCTAAAGACTTAAAGCTAACGGGTTATATCTGGTATGTGTATATGAATTAATTGGATTGTCGCGGATGAATAGCCGGGGGTTGTTAGATGAGAGTTTTTCCTTTTATCTTTCAATTCATGTAATATGTAAATTGATGTAATATTATTTGTATGGCCGCACAACCGGGTCGGGGTTGTAGCCGTCATTGTATAATTTCTTTTTACTGTTTTTGCTCCTAGGATAGGCCTAAGGTGGGGTGCACAAACTACCGGGTATCTCGAAGTGCCGAGTGGCCTACTCACGGTGTTGAGGGAGGTTGCTTCGCTGCGGGTACTTGGCGGGTAGTTTGTCGCACCCGTAGGGGTCTTGGGTGGGGTATTGGCTATTCACCGCGACCGTGTAATCCGCTTTTCGTTACAGGCTCGTACGAATTGCGGATTCCTAGTATATCCAATGTGTTCATCTGTGATCTGAAATGGCTATCATTGCAATATATCTATATATGATATTATTTATGCGTTGCTTATGTTTTGCATCCGCGCTAGTCCAGCCCTCGCTCTGTCGTTAGTTAAGTAACCTAACGGGTAATGACGGGGCCCCGTGGCGAATGCGGATGGCATAAGCATACGTCATATTTTGGTTGTTTTCTGCAATGGTAGGATTAAATGATGGGACACCTTAAATTTAATGCAAGAAAAATAAACCAAATAAAAGTCGTTGGAACACTTTGAAAACCACTCGGTTATTTTCAAAACCAAACTTTTAAATGCGGAGCATGAACCGCTCCTTTTGAAAGCTATCTCGTTCCATCACTTATATCAAGTTCACTACGTTCACGGTTTCGCCAAAACCATTCGTAGCCCTCCGTCGTTTCACATGAATGGTCAATAAGTATTCAAGCTATGTATGTTGGCCAAAGTCAAGGCATAGTGATTGGTAGCTATTGGGCATTCATGTGCAGCATAGATAGATGTGTTGGTTTGGGGCAGTCGTTCTACCATGTTAGCCAAAGTCAAGGGTATATGCGGGTGGGCTCAAATTAACCTGGAGAATGACAGGTAGAACTTGACATGTGACTTATGATATTTTGGCCAAAGTCAAGGTCATAAGAGCATGGGGCAAAAATCCACATCGGGAGTTTCAAAAGAACTGAAACTTTCTAGCACTGCATACCATTTGGAGTGTGATGATTCTGGTAGGATTCCTTCAGTTTTGTCACGCGAAGATATTTGGATCCCGATCCTACTGTGAGTATATGCTACTCCTCGGGAAATTTCTCACTTAACGATCAATGCTATAAACCAAGTAGGTGTCTAGAAAGGTGTTAGCGGGGCTACGCCCCCAGGGAAAAGAGGTTATTTAATTAAGGAACTTCGCGAAAGCGTTGGAAAACCACCCTCGAAGTACCGACACCGGCCTGGCCGAACGGTTAAGCAAGTATTGTACGGTGAGATTGATCCTGACTAATTATTCCTTTTTGGTTTGAGGAGGGATTCGAGAGACAATGGGAGCCATCCTGTTTAAACAAATTAAAAACCACTCTAAACTTGCAAGAGCATCATGCTAAAGTGTTTCTTCTCTCTCTCCTAATTGCAGCGACCAAACATCATGACCGGACTTAAGTTACTACTAGATAAAAACATACTGACAGGGCCAAAGTACAAAGATTGGCTCAGGAATGTCAAAATGGCAACCCCAATATCTCGATATCTCTGTATCACAGTCTCTGTACCTCAATATCTCGAAATCTCAATGCCTCAATCACAATATCTAGGGCGCCGTCATTCCAGATCGGCCCCTACCATCCATCTCAAGACCACGACGGTATCCTCCGGATATCCGATGCGTCGGGTAAAATCACCGGTAGGTAGTGCTCCCCTGCCAGGCTCACATCGTCATCATCACGCGCTTCTTGCCCCGGGGTACCTTACCGGGTCCACCATGTACCCGAAACGGTTCATCCTTCTCCTCGAATCGGGTCTCGAAATCCATCAGCAAACTCATGGTGGACGACTCATACATCATGGGAAAACCGCACTTTTTAATTTAAAAGAGAGAAAAGGTTTATTTATGTTTTTGCGGTTTTCCTCCAAATCCAGAAAATCTCATTGAAATCCGAATCCAAAACCTCAATAACACGTAAAATAGTGAATATATGCATGAGAATCCATGAATGCGGCATAATAATGAATAACAGTATGCATGAAGTAGCAGGTAATAACTACAATGTCTAAACTAGCATATATGGCAAGTACGCTAATATCATGTCTAAACTATTAGCTAACAGGCTATGTCAAGCAATAATATTTTCTAAGGTGTACGTGACATGGCAATTACCGATGAAGATGTGTGTGAGCCGGCAAGTAAGTGTACGTGGTACATACGCATCATCGGTAATGGTGCTGGTGTCCTAACAATATGATATCAACATTGCAATAAGAAATTATAGCATAAGTATGCGATGCGAAGCGAACCACAATAATAAGCGGGAGCTGAATACTAGACGAAACTGTAACTAACCCGCATTAATCTAATATAAGTCCTACAAATGGTGCCTTTTGAAATAACACGAATCATGGGGTTTTGAAAATAGGGGCTACGGTGTTTTTATGAAAAGATGCGTCCTTTGAAATATCCGTAGGATCCCTTGGGCTGTCTTTTAAAATACCCACGATTCGTTAGTTTTTGAAATAGGTAAGAATCAAATCTAATCTAACAACTAAACTAAACTAAAGGCTAAGCTAACAAGCTGGACTACAGGTAAGGAAACCGCCTAACATCTGAGTCGATCCATATATATACCTGTATATATATTAGTCGGTGATTCCGCCTCAATAATATCATATCCAATACCATATCTACAATCAGACATCCCAAGTCAAGAGTGCGGATCAATCATCAAGATATAGCTCGTACGTAAATCCGTCGTACGGCATCCCAAATCTGGGTACGGGTCAATATCATATTCATCACACTACTCATCCGGTATCCTCTTTATCAAAGATCATAGTCTAAGGTACTGACCTAGGTCTAGTATAATACTGATATCCTTAATATACTCATGATCTGACTACTGATCGACAATCTCGTACAAACCGATATCGCAACCTCAACACAAATCTCATCGACTCAGCTCAATCCCAAGTATCATCCTCAAATCCGTATGTGAACACATAGTCCCATACCCATGTGAACACATAACTATAAAGAATCCCCTGAGCATATATAAATAGGAAATGTATGCAAGTATGTATGTGTGTACGTGTAGTGCAACACTACCCTAGGGTTCACAACACTACAATAATCCAACACCCCAATATCCACCCTAAACATCTTTATTGATCCCAAATAACATATAATAATTGTTGGTGTGTATACGCATCCGTACACACCACCACGGACTGCGGGGGTGCTATACGCCATCCACCCGACTTCTCCCCATAGATATAAATCTACTCACCTGGTCCTCGCTCGCCGGTGCTGACGTCGCCACGCGCTTGCTTCTCGTCTCGAAGTCCACATGGGGTACCTACATATCATAACGCACCATAGCACATTAAAATCCGACTAATGACTAAAACGACACACGAATCCCACATAGGTCAAAACCTATGGTTGCTTTCACAAACCAACCCAAAAACCCTCGACGTCGGCGTACAAGCGCCAAACCATCGAGAAAGCTCCCAACACACTCATTTGTACAATTACAAGCACTAATTATAATATAAAATAGCTTAAAATTCACAAAAATCCCAATTTCACTTAAAAAGTCATTTTTCCGAAAATCTAGCAAGCACAAATCACCGTTTTATTACAAAACTTGATTTATAAACGAATCTAGCGGCCACAATATTCACTAAATATCTTAAATAAGTCATAAAAACAATTTCCATAATTTAATCTCGTTAAATTCCAAAAACCCTAAAATTCTAGTTTACAAAATACCTAAATTTTAACAATTTTATAGCAAAAATGCACAAACTACAATCTAGCTTGGATTTTCATGAACTAAAGTATTAAACTACACTTTAAAATGTTAATAATGCCATGAATACCCTAATTAGATTTTAATCTCAAATATATATGTATTTCACTAAACCTAGTTAGCAAAAATGCTTAGTTTGGATATTTTAAATGTTACAAATTTAGAAATTAACAACTAGATTAATTTTTCTATAGCTTAGCATGATAGCTACACCATTAAACCATGATCAATGATAAAAACCCTCACTTGGTAACAATTTCTCTTTTCTAGAATTTCAAGATTGGAGCTAGAACCCAAATTAAACAAAATGAAGTAATTAGCAACTCATTAACAATTTAGTTAGGAATTATACCTCACAAACCTTAAATCTAGCTTGCAACTTAACCATTCCAAAATGCTCTCTTGCTCCCAAAATCCACGCTTGAATGGCCAAGGATAATTGGATGAAGGTTAAGTAAAGAATTGGTGAGGTTTAGCATTTTTTTTTGGATGAATCTTATAGGATTTTCATGAAAATTGAAGTGGAAAAAATGGGGATTCGGGGGGCTTCCTTGCTCGGCCAGCAACAAGGTGAGGGGAGAGAGTGAGGTTTGAGTGTAGTAAAGAATTCCAAGTCAAAGAAAAGAAGGCCCATACTTCAATCACCTCACACCATACCTCATTTAAATCAATTCTTTAATCTTTTCTTCATTTTTTTCTTTTAAATTTGAGGAGAATGAAGTGGTGAAGTGAGGGGTGGGGGCTGCACTGTAGCAAGGCCGGCCAAGAAGTGGGGAAAGAGAGTGTGGGTATGTGTGGTTAATTGTAGAAAGCTTCATTATTACCTATTTTAATTTATTTTTCTTTTATTATCTACTTAGCATAAAACTAACTAGAACTTTGAGACAAGTTTCCAATTAAAACCTGTTACAAACTATGATTCCAACATGTCATGGTTCACTTTGTTAACTTCACCCGTTCCAATTTGTATTTATCACTAATTAAATGTAATAGTGACGGCTTAAAATAATATTAAAATAATTAATTTCGGTAAATTTTTCAGAAAATTTGAAATTTCACCAGTGGGTCAATAAACACCAAATACTAGCAATTACATAGCTAGAATATGTATATTTAATTTTTATAATAAGATATTTGTATTTTGACTTTTTACAGAAAACACCCTTATTTTACCGTTTTTTCGAAATTTCACTGAAACGATTTTCAAAACGTTACAGCATGTCACTGGCGTCGGCCTCTGGCTCTCTGAATGTACGTGACACATCTGATCCATGGTGCAATTATCATAACAGCAGTGTCCTGGAAGGAATCCTGCTCAAGGTCTCTTCCAATTCTCATCTCTGCCAATTGTCCGGAAGTCATCGTCCTTTACCATATCTGCTTCTTGCTTCGAAACGGCTGCATACTCATCGCGACTCCTTCTGGAAGGTATATCCAGTACTCTGCCTCGGCAGGCGCATCGCATCTCTGGTGTCGACGGAGTGGAACGTCGTCTCATCAAGACCTCGTACGAATCTCTTACTCTACTTTTCTCTAAAGCCAACTGCTTCGGACTTGTCTCGTCGTGGCTGCATGGACTGAGCTCCAATGGATATCCTCGTATCTGGAGTCTCCCAAGAAGTGCATCTCACCACCTAGCATCTGAATTAAGTTGAGCCATCTGATCGATTTGACAAAACCTCATAATCCGCCAAGAGCTCTTTATCTTGGGTACAGTATAATAGTATTGAGTACATACCACAGCATCGGTGGTCCATCCGTAGAAGGGCAAACCCAAGCCTTACTAATGGCGCCGCAGAACTTCCGCAAACCCTAAGGTTTAAAGGCTTTCATACGGTCATTATGTCGAGTTAGGGTTTTATTCTTCTAGAGGGACCATAGAATTGCCTGCATATCTTTCCGAATACTTTAAACTTGGAATAATAGGTTTCTGACATTCGATCGTCTCTGTCGACTCTTAATGTCTCCGTGTGAAGTCGTTTCTAGCTGGAATCAATCTATCTGATGACCTCGCATCGGGGTAGCGAACGATCCACATGTCCTAGTCATTCATCCTTGGTGACTAGCGACATTTTATCATCTCTTAGTTCAACCTCGTACTGTAATAGCGCCAACCTCTGGGGCGATATCTCATCGTGCGTAGCAAAAACTGGCTCGCTCGTCGGCACGCTGGACAGTGCCTCGGTTATCAGGAATAAGCCGTACATCAATGGTCATCAAAATCTGGCTGGCCTCTGTCAGTGGCTCAATCCTCTGGTGCTGATCCGCACGTCCGAGTAATCTCATAGAGCAATCCATCCACGCTCGTGGCGCGAAACACAGTAAAAAGACACTTCTCTACAATCGTGTGTCACCCAAAATTATGCCTCGGTCAGTCCTCGTTCGTGACGAGCTCATGCTGACCGCAGCTCTAGCCGTAGCTCTTCCTGCCCGTAATCGTGGCAGCAAAACCATAACTGGTACCGATGAGGCTAGATCATGAAGGGATATAATACTGAACAAGGAAATGTACATCCTAAGGCTTCTTAAGTGGAGTGGCGTATCGTAAATATGCCGCGGACATACCCACGGTACATCACTCTACTTTAGTCACCTATTCCATCAACCAAGGGTCATCCTATGCTCCGAAGGTAAAACATAACGCTCTGATACCAACTTTGTCACGACCCGAAAGTACGGAACATGACCGGCCCTTGGGCTACGAACGTCTCAAGGCGTACGTGCTCTAAGTAAGCCGAGCCCAGAAATCCAAACCAAGAAAAGTAGTGGAGTGAAGGAAAAACCATATGTAAATCAACCAGTTTGCAACATAATATACAACGCCTAAAGGCGAGGATCACAACAGAAAAGGGAACTCAACAGCATGAACCCCATAGAAATATAACGTGCGACTCTAAGGTCGAAAAAATGATCAATACTGGTCTTTATCTCAAATAAGTACATGTTTGGTTGATGGAACTTCTAGATACAACTGAAATATAATATACAAAGTATAATGATGGGTATGATACAAATAACCCACCTACTAGCAAGTCACCTGAAGATGCTGTGCCCGCAAAGCCGTAATGGAACCCGTACGGCAACACCTGCAAGAAACTGGGGCACAACGGGGGTGAGTTGCCAACACGTGAATAGAAACACACCTATGAACAGAAAATCGCATGTATGACGCAATCCTAGGTCATACGATCATAATATACAATACTCAAGTATATAACCAGTCTTCTATAACCATGACTAGGGTAACTATCTAACCCAATTATAATCCCATGTACCCGTGTTAATGTCAGTGCCTCAGGCAGCAATGTATCATATGAATGATGTATGAATGCATGAAATGTATGATCAATGTAATCAAGTCTGTATGTGACCAATGTCTGTATATAGGTGGATCCCGTCCACGTATCACCCAATGACAATAAGCATCATGCATGTAAATATGAGGATATAGTCAAAATCTTGAAAACACATCTTGAAACTTGTGCCCAGCATCGGCACGAAACATAGCCTCAATCTCAATATCTCAATATCTCAGATAAGTCTCACCATCTAGGGCGTCGTCAATCCAGACCGGCCCCTACCATCAATCTCAAGACCACGACGGTATCCTCCGGATATCCGACGTGTCGGGTAAAATCACCGGTCGGTAGTGCTCCTCTGCCAGGCTCAACGCCATCTCCTGCGATCTTCTTGCCCCGGGGTAACGCACCGGGCCCACCATGTACCCTCAATCGGCCTCATCCGCCTCCTTGAATCGGGTTTCACATGTCGCTCTCAGCACCGAGAAAACACATGGTGGACGCACTGAAACATCATATCAGGGGTAACCGGGTTTTTACAAAAATTACATAATCTCTTTGAAATACCTACGGTTCCCAAATCCAGAAATATCATAGAACAACATATCTCAATGAACATAATCAGAAAACATGATGTATGTGACATATCAATGAAGTGCAAGTATAACAGTATATCATGCAACATGGAATAATAGTATGCACATATCAGGGTCATATCCTGCAGCAATAATACTACTGTGTAGTGACATGGCAATTACCGATGAAGATGTGTGTGAACTTGCAAGTAAGTGTACGTGGTACATACGCATCATCGGTAATGGTGCTGGTGTCCTAACAGCATGATGTCAACAATAGAATATGAATCACAATAAGTATGCGATGCAGAACAACAATAATAAAAAGCTGAAGCTGAATACCAAATACCAGAATAACTAAACTGCAACTAATGTCATAAGAATCGTATAGCTACACCACTATAAGGCTGAGCTAAAGCTAACAGTAGGTAAGGGAAACCGCCTAACCTCTGAGTCGATACATATATATACATATAGTCGGTGATCCCGCCTCGATAATATCACATCCGATACCATATTGCTATAATAGGTTATCCCCAAGTCAAGAGTGCGGATCGAACTTCAATTACAGCTTGTACGTAAATCCGTCGTACGGCATCCCAAAATCTGGGTACGGGTCAATCTCACATTCGTCATGTCATTCATCTAGTATTCTCAATATCACATATCATAATCTGGGTACTGACCTACATCTAGTACAAAGCTAACATCATCATGATCTGACTACTGATCAACAGTCTTGTATGAATCGTTATCATCAGCACATTTCATTTCAAGGAGTAAACAACGTCCAAGGAGGCCTATCATAAATATCTTGTCATCTCATATCATATCATATCCTATCTTGTATCATAGTCACATGTCGATCATTTTATATATATCACTATTCCTATGGCATTATCATCCAAGACCCGCTAACATATCGGGACGTATATCAAGTACGAATCTTGCCAATCACCGATATCATAATCTTAGATCAACTCTCATTGACTCATCTCAATCCCAAGTATCATCCTCAAATCCGTATGTGAACACATGGTCCCATACCCATGTGAACACATATCTATAAGAATTTCATAACCACATATGTAATAAGGATGTATGCAAGTATGTATGTGTGAATATGTATGTGTAGTGCACCCACTACCCTGGGGTTCGTAACCTTTCACCAATCCAACACACTAATATCCATTAACATTATTACCGATCCCAAAAGACATATAATATTTGTAAATGTGTATACGCATCCGTATACATCACGACGAATTGCGGGGGTGCTATACGCCATCCACCCGACTTCTCCCCGTAGATATAAATCTACTCACCTTTCTTTATGCGTGTCGGTACCGATGTCGCCATTGCATCTCCAACGCCTCGACGCCACGTGGGGTACCTACAAGGATATCATATGCTAAAGCACATGAAAACCATGTCGGAAACCAAAATGGCGCACGCTACGCCCATAAGTAAAAACATGTGGCCTCGTGTTCAAACGCAGCCAATACCCACTGTCGTTGACGTCCAAACGCCACCCGACATAACGAATCATCTATACCAAAAACCCATACGAAAACAAGTCGTAAATCATACGCCAACTCAAGAAAATCAACCCAGATTTTACCCTAACTGGAATCAGTCAAAACTAGACATACCAGGGGTCAAGTTTACATGAAATAGGGCCGTGCACGCAAAACGATGCAGTTTCACCCTGGTCTGGCAGCAAATTGAGGCCAGAAGGGATATATCTGCGGCCTGGTATGGGTGTTGGGGGCTAGGGCTTTGTGGGATGGTTCCAGGGTGCCTGCACAGCCTACTGCCAAGTCAATTTTATATTAGGAGGTCCGGGTTGATAGCAGTTTCCAGAAAGGTCCAAAAGTCGACAAAATCGCTAAATTACGCCAAGTATAACAAATCTGGTATCTAACTGGAAATATGGGGAAATCTTGGTTAAACTGGTCTCAAATACACCAAATAAGGTTATACCAACCATCAAAACCAACACTTGGTCAAGTCTCTCTCAAAATCCCTAAACTAGCACTAGATTACAGATATATCAGTAAATTTCAGCTAACTACCCGTAACTGAGCAAGAAAAGAGTTGGGTTGCAAGATTATACCTCATGAGAGTGTCCTATGATGAAGGAGAAGAGAAGATGGAGGAAGGAGTGTTGCTACTGAAGTTCCTGCCTGAGGCTGATCTCTTTTCTGGTTGCAGTTGCTGATGCTGCATCTGCTGCTTGCAACTTCTCTTTTGTTTGTGTTTTCACTGTATGTTGCAGCAGCAGAAGTGTTGGGTTGTGGCTGTTGTTGCTTAGGTGTTGTGGGAATGGTTGTGATGATGTGGTGGTGTTGTTTCAAATGATGTTGCTGCTGTGGCTGCAGATGCTGAAGCTGATGGTGTAATATTGGGGCTGAAGCTGCTGATGTATGATGGGTGTGGGGCTGATGGTGGCTGAACTGATGATGTAGGTGTTGGATATGGCGCTAGGAGCTAGGGTGTGGCAGCTGATGCTAGTGGCTAGGGTGGCTGAAGTCAGTAATTGGTGTTAGTTGTATGTATGCCCTAGAGGCCAGTATTGTACAGATGATGTATATTATATTGGATGCTTGGACATATATAGAGATGACTTTCTTGCTCGATATGATAGTATGCTATCTGGTTGCTCTTTATATTAACATGTATACTAGTCTCTTTAAACTGTCTTATAATTGCATGTTGGTAAAGCCCTTAGGATGTGTACTTGACTACCTGGACTATGATGCAGATCATACTAGTGGGGACATGGTAGTCCATAAGTACATCCTTCAAGGTCCCTAGTCGTAGGTGTATCGAGACGGGGCATCGATATACCAGTGTAGACTAGCGTATACGCTCTCGACCCATCAGATAGGCGATGGATGATCCCATATCCATTGGTGTTTGACATCAGAGATGGTATACGGGTGCTCAGTGGAGACTGGGTACACTGGACGGACTCGCCGAGAAGTCCCAGATGGTATTATACCTCACGTCAGATGGCAGTTCTCAGGTGACACTTGTGCAGGTTAGTCTGTATACCCGAGATCGTCATAGAGTCTTGTGATTCCCACTGTTCTTTGATCTCCACCTTACCACGTCCATGAGGGCGTGCAAAACGGTGGTTTTTGGGTACAGTCCCGAGTCACATGGAGACAATGAGCGATAGGAGGGGTTTCATCTCCCCCGGTATTGGGGGTATATGTTGCGCTGTGATCGATTGGCCGTAACAGGGAAGTCCCTGGCCAGGGCTGATTCAGAGATTTACTGGTAAGTGTTACCAGTAGTTTCTCGACCCGTTATGTGCCTCACATCGGCACGACTTATCGGTTATTGGGGTCTGACGTTTACCACCCCTAGACTTGATATGCGACATATCAGACGAGGAGACCGGACTGTACGGGAAGTGTTGCCGATCGGCTCGATGGAAGTTGTAGCAGGTTCGCTTGTTCTCTTCTGATCGCTCAATACCCGGGTGGCCGTTACGTTTAGCTGACCGCTTGCGACTTGGGGGTGCTTGATATGATCATCACCCACTGCCGGCGTATTGACGAGTCTTAGAGTCCCACAATGGAGTTTCCTAGTCCAGGCGAAACGTTGTGGTGCGCGTATGCGATATGCGCTTGGACCCGATTAAAATGCGCGTATGGGATACCGTATATTGGTCGGGCGGCTTGCTTTTGGTAGGGGTCATATGTGATATGGCCGGATTGATTTATCATTTAACCATTGGCTTCTCACTTGAAATCCTTTCTTGAGTATGTTGGATGTATGCATGCATGTATAGTTTCTTTATTGATTCATGCACATATGGATGTACATATACACATACATACATATATACATCCTTCATGGTTGTACATACATGAAAATGGTGGCAATATAAGACTCACACCATGGTTTTATTTATGGATTAAATAGCATTTGATTTAAAACAAAAAGGAAAAGGAAAATGGTCATTATTGATTTGTTTTTACACTCTTCTCTTGACCTAACCATTCTCACCCACCTTTTGACCATGGGTTACTTTTCCTTTTGTGCTTTTAACTCAAGATCAATAATATCCTAACCATGGTTTGATATGAGAAGAGGAAAATATATATAGATATATTTTTCTATTTTCTTTTGTGAGTTGAACTTATCATCTTCTAAAATTGCCATCATCTTCTTCTTCCTCTCTCATTTTGCTCTCTATTTCTTTGTAGTGAGCAATATACTCATCAAGATTGGATTTTGAAGTGAGAAAGAGAACCATAACACCATTCTACACAAGTCTAGCCCACTTGTTTGGAGTGTTAGCTTGATTTCGTTCACTTGATCGGATAAAGTTGCAAGCTTGGACAAAGCGGACTCCGGGTGGATCATCGGTGACATCGAGGAGTTCAAGCGGAGCTTTTTCAAACCCTAAGTGGCCCAGGAGTCTATCGTAGCGAGCTACAAAGGTTGTACACTCTAAACCCTAGTTTTCCTTTCATATGATGATGTGAAAAATTAGAAACCCTAATTTTTCTAGGAACGATTCTAAGTTCGTTATCTTAGCACCCTAAAAATTCATTCTTTGGTTCATGTGATGCTTCCAAACCCTTCATGAGTTGCTAGGCTAACCTTTCACTGGTATCAGAGCCTAGCTAGAGCCTTAGGCGATGCGTTGACGGAGTTAAAAGTCTGATCGAACCGAAACCCTAACTCCAAAATGCTCTCCGGACATTTTTTAAAAACTGGGTTTTTTCCAGATTAAAAATTCTTTAAAATTTCAGCAGGAAGTTCTAAGAATTACGGTGCAAAAATGACCAAAGGATACGTCCAAACCGCGGCAGAAGCCTGGCTTCTGCGGCGGTTCCGCGGCCACCTGATGACGTCATCTTTCAATTTTTGCAAAGTAATTTGTTTCTTGAGGTGCTGAGTTTTCTGGGATTTTTTAATTTTCACTTAAGAGTTGAGTTTTCTGGGTTGTATTGGGGACTCGGTGTTTCGATCGGATTGTCTAATTTAGTCTGTGTGTTTTTCCGGATAATTTTAGAATATGTTAAAAGATTCGACCGGATATAAATACCCACTTTTTCCCCTTCCGGGAAATTTCCAATTGTTGGATATTTCCGTAGTTTAATGACGTTCTAAGTAGTGCAAGTAACGCGATGGTCCATCTAGAAGACAACAAACCTTAACTCGATTATGTGACCGTCTTGAACTGCCCTTTGAAACTTCGGGTTTGGGGCAGTACGGCGTGCCACATGTGAGGCGTTGGCTTGACCCTTCTACGTCTGGACCGTTGGTACTGAGGCATGAAGTGAATGTTTTTAAACTTGTTTCATGTGTTGAGCTGTTTCGGGAAAACTTGGGTGTTCGATTGTTCGATCGGAAAGTTTAACATTTTCTATTTATCTGAAATGTGATAAAATAATTGGAATTCAGAAGTAGTTATGAGATAACTTATATGAATGTTATAAACATAGCAGTTTAGTCTTACTTGATCGGTTGCCACGGAATTTTGATGTAATCAAAAGTCCGTCGCAATCACGTAGCGTACGCGGATACTCGCCGGGTAAACTTAATAGACGGCCTCACCCCATAGCCCCGACCAAGTGACTGTAGGAGAACCCCGTCGCCGAAAGCATCCGTTCGGGTGCTCGCGGCAGCGGTGTTCCGTCTTGGTGCACTTCATCGACGGCGTCGGGGGTGCGGCCGCCTACTAAAGTTTGCGACGAGCATTCGATCAGAATGTCGGGAATCTTGTTGAATTGCCCGACTTGATATTGAAAAGAGTTTTCGATAATGAGACTAAAATGCGGGGTTTATAATTGTTAGGCATGTGATGTCTAAGGAATTCATTGGTTTAGGCATGCGATGTCTAAGGAGGTTGCGGATTCCAACTGTTGTAGTTTTTCACTTTCTTTTCTGCGACCGTAAGTGTAATATGTGATATCGCCGGTTTCGTTGCTATATGTCAACGACAATTGGGATGCGCATATTTACTTACGTTGATGATATGAGATATTATGTGTTGCTGAGATATGATGTGCAGGATTGTCGCGATTGAATAGCCGGGGGTTTTATGTGAGATGAGAGTTTTATATTTTCATTCATGTAAATTCATATGTAATGTAATATTCTTTTATTTGGGGCACTTCCGGGTTGAGGTCGATGCCACCTGTGTTGTATATTATTTACTTTTCCGCATTAGGATGGACCCAAGGAGGGGAGCACAGGTGACCGGGTTCTGGGGTTCAGTGGGAGGCCATCTCGAGGAGTCGAGACCGAGTCTCCTAAACTCCAGAATTGGTAGGGTCGCTTGCCGCTCTCGTAGGGGTCCAGGGTGTGGGCTTGGCTATTCATCGCGACTGTGGAATCCGTATTTTCTATTTTGGCTAAATACTAAATACGGACGTCCTAGTATATCCCACATTATATCTATGTTTCTGCTGCGATATCTGTGATGTGATCATTTGATATGTTCTGATGGATACAGTATATAGTATACATGATATATTATATAGACGTTACTTATGTTTTGCACCCGCACTAGCCCTGCCCTGCTCTGTCGTTAGTTACCTAACATAACGATGCACGAGGGGACATCGAGGCAAATGCGGATGGCATAAGTGTACGTCGTATTTATCTGTGATGTTTAGGTAACTTAAATGATGGGACTTCATTAATGTGATTAATGAAAGAAAAGAAACCTAAAATATGTTGTAGAATCAAATTTTAAATAAAAAGGGGTAGCTACAGTTTTGCTTTGCATAGCGGTATATATGATATACCCCGCACCTTATTCGATGAGGAAAGAGCCGAGATCCCTTCACCGGGAGTGACCTCTTTAACGAAACTGGCAAATGCTACAACACTCGGTTTGCTTTTGATTGCTTTTGGAGTTTTTCTTTGCACAGTGATATATATGATATATCCCGCACCTTATTCGATGAGGAAAGAGCCGAGATCCCTTCACCGGGAGTGACCTCTTTAGCAAAACTAATAAAAGCCTCAAAATCAATACATTTCAAAACTTCACTTGATTCTACAACGATATCAAGTTCATTACGCTCATGGTAAACCTGCGTAGCCCTCCGTCAATTCAGATATGTAATATTTAGTTTTCGTGCTACGGTTGTTTGGCATGCGTCAAGGCGTAGTGTACGGTAGCTGATTATTACTTATTTGTAGCATGAGATGCGATTGGATTAAGGTATTCGTACGACGTTGTTTGGCATGTATCAAGGGTCGTACGGGTGGGTTTAATTCAATCACGAATTGTACGGGTTGAACTTGACTAGCGGACTATGGGTTGTTTGGCATGCGTCAAGGTCATAGCACGCTAGGGGCAAAATATTATCGGGAATTTCAAGTGTTGAGATTTGCAATGAGATTGCATACCTTCTATGAGATAGTTGGATCCCGATACCCACTGCGAGTAATTGTTACTCCCGGAAAAGTTTTACACAGGACAATTAGCCGATCAAGTAGGTGTCTAGAAAGGTGTCAACGGGGTTACGCCTATGGGAAAACGAGGTTTACTTTAATTATGTCCGTGCGAAAGCACGGGGAACCTCCCTCAAAGTACCGACACTGGCCTGGCTGAAAGATCGGCGAAGTTGTAGGGTGTAATTAATCCCGGCTAATCTTTCCTTTTAGGGTTTGAAGGAAGATTTGATAAAAAAAAAAAACCAGTGGGAGCCATCCTGATTAGATAAGATAATAACCAATCTGATCTTGCAAGAGCATACGCTAAAGTGTTTTCTTCTCTCTCTCTCCAGGTAGCGACCATGTCATGCCTTAATCAAGATAATAATATGGATGTATTGACCGAACCCGCATGTTATACTGTTCAGGGGAACGTTGGACCCGTTCTTTCTTACAAGAGTTATAAGACTGAACAGGGAATAGGAGAATATCTAGATTCTCAAGCCGCCCAAAAGAACATGCATGTTGATGCATCTTCTTCAGGTGTGTTGGTTATTGAGAACTGTTTCTCTGTTCACCCTACGTACTGGGTATTAGATACCGGATCAGGATCCCACATATGTAAAATGTTACATGGGCTACGGAAAGGTAGAGAACTGGGAAAAGGTGATCATTCCGTTCAAGTGGGGAATGTGGCAAATGTTGCAGCCAAAGCAGTTGGCGAGTATCACCTAGTATTACCAAGTGGTAATACACTGATTTTAAATGAATGCTATTATATACCAAACATGATGTGCAACATTATATCAGTTTCTTTATTAAGTAAAGAAGGATATAATTTTGTAGTAAAGGATAATGTTATGAACATATTCCTAGATCAAAAGTTGATTGCATCAGGCTCGCTATATAATGGCATATTCATTCTAAATCAAAATACAGTCCTCAATATACAAAACACACACAAGAGGAAAAGTTCAGAAATGAACGAATCCTTCTTGTGGCATTGTTGACTTGGTCACATCAATGCGACACGACTAGCTAAGTTGCATAAGGATGGATATTAAATCCGTTTGAATTTTCATCTTATGACACTTGCCAGTCATGTCTCAAAGGCAAGATGACCAAAACTCCGTTTACGGGACACGGAGAAAGAGTTACGGAACTCTTAGGGCTGATACATAGTGATGTATGCGGTCCCATGTCTACACATGCCAGGGACGGTTCTTCCTACTTCATTATATTCACTGACGATCTCTCTAGATACGGACATGTGTTCCTGATAAAACACAAGTCTGAAGCTTTTGAGAAATTCAGAGAATATAAGCATGATGTAGAGAACCAAACGGGCAAAAGTATTAGGATCCTTCGATCTGATCGAGGAGGAGAATACTTGAGCAATGATTTTCTGGATTATCTAAAAGAGAATGGGATTCTCTCTCAGCTCACTCCTCCTTATACACCACATCACAACGGTGTATCGGAACGGAGAAACCGCACCCTATTAGATATGGTGCGCTCAATGATGAGTACAGCTGAGTTACCTATTTCCTTCTGGGGATATGCGCTTGAGACAGCCATGGACCTATTGAATAGAGTTCTTACCAAATCAGTGCCTACCACTCCATATGAGATATGGAAAGGGAAGAGACCACATCTTAATTACATTAAGATATGGGGTTGTCCAGCCTATGTCAAAAGACAAAATCCGGACAAACTCGAGGCAAGATCAGTTTTATGTAAGTTTATAGGATATCCCAAAAATTCACAAGGGTATATCTTCTACCACCCCGAGGAACAAAAGGTGTTTGTTTCTCGACATGCCACTTTCTTAAAAAAAGGTTTTCTTATGAAACAGGAAAGTGGCATTGAGGTAGAACTGGAAGAGGTTCCAGCGACACAAACTATAACAGAAGACTTGGTAGAACCAGAGGATTCAGTAGTACCTGACGAACCCCAGCCGCTCCTCCGATCTAGCAGGGTTTCTCATCCGCCTGAGAGATACTACGGTTTTCTCATTGATGGTGGAAGCGAGGATTGCATCATGGAAGATGATGACCCAACTAGCTTCTAGCAGGCCATCACGAGTAAGGACTCAGTGAAATGGCTGGATGCAATGCGGTCTGAGATGGAATCCATGTACACCAACAAAGTATGGACTTTGGAAGTTGCTCCTGAAGGGGTAAAACACATTGGGAGCAAGTGGATCTTCAAGAAAAAACTTGGTGTAGATGGGAAAGTGGAGACTTTCAAAGCTAGACTTGTTGCAAAGGGTTTTCGTCAAAGACCAGGTGTGGACTATGACGAAACCTTTTCTCCAGTGGCTATGCTTAAATCCATCCAGATCATGCTTGCCATCGCTGCATATCTTGACTACGAAATCTGGCAAATGGATGTTAAGACCGCCTTTCTAAACGGTGATTTAGAAGAGTGCGTGTACATGACTCAGCCAGAGGGCTTCGTAGACAGTGGGAGCAGCGGGAAGGTGTGCAAGCTGCTTAAATCCATTTATGGATTAAAGCAAGCATCGTGGAGTTGGAACATTTGCTTTGACGTCGTTATCAAAGAGTTTGATTTCGTCAAAAATGTAGATGAACCTTGTATCTACAAGAAGGTGGCAGAGAGTAAGGTTGTCTTCCTCGTATTGTACGTCGACGACATACTCTTGATAGGAAATGATATTCCTATGCTGCAATCGGTCAAACTCTTCTTATCACAAAGATTCTCAATGAAAGATCTTGGTGATGCCTCCTGCATATTGGGAATTAGGATCTATAAAGATAGATCCAAACGGATACTGGGATTGTCCCAATCCAGGTACATTGCCACCATACTAAAGAGGTTTAGTATGGAAGAATACAAGCGTGGGAACTTACCCACGATCTCTGGAGTCACTCTCTCCAAAGAGATGTCTCCCAAGACTGATTTGGAGAGAGCTCGCATGCAAGGGATACCCTATGCTTTGGCTGTAGGCTCTATCATGTATGCGATGCTATGTACCAGACCCGATGTAGTATACTCACTAAGTGTAGTGAGTAGGTATCAAGCTGATCCTGGAGAGAGTCACTGGACAGCTTTGAAGAGCATTCTCAAGTACTTACGAAGGACTAAAGAGATGCTCTTGGTGTATGGTAACAGAGAACTCCAAGTGGAGTCCTTTACCGATTCGAGCTTCCAGAGTGATAAGGACGACTCTAAGTCGCAGTCGGGATTTGTCTTTAACCTTTACGGAGGGGCGGTTAGCTGGAAGAGTTCCAAGCAGGAAACCGTGGCTGACTCGACGATGGAGGCTGAATACATCACTGCCAACGATGCTGCCAAAGAGGCTGTCTGGATCAAGAAGTTCATTACTGAACTTGGAGTGGTTCCATCAATTGAGCATCCAATACCTTTGTATTGCGATAACAATGGAGCGGTGGCTTTGGCCAAGGAACCCAGGTCCCATCAGCGATCTAGGCATATTCTGAGGCGGTTTCACCTGATCCGGGATATAGTTGATCGCCGGGAAATCGAGGTCAGGAGGGTTGACACGAAGAATAACACAGCGGATCCACTCACGAAGGTCATTCCCCAGATACAGTTTGAGAGACTCTTCGGGATGCTCGTTATGCGATACTGCAGTAGCTGGCCCTAGTGCAAGTGGGAGATTGTTAGTTGTATGTATGCCCTAGAGGCCCGTATTGTACAGATGATGTATATTATATTGGATGCTTGGACATATATAGAGATGACTTTCTTGCTCGATATGATAGTATGCTATCTGGTTGCTCTTTATCTTAACATGTATACTAGTCTCTTTAAACTGTATTATAGTTACATGTTGGTAAAGCCCTTAGGATGTGTACTAGACTACCTGTACTATGATGGAGATCATACTAGTGAGGACATGGTAGTCCATAAGTACATCCTTCAAGGTCCCTAGTCGTAGGTGTATCGAGACGGGGCATCGATATACCAGTGTAGACTAGCGTATACGCTTCTCGACCCATCAGATGGGCGATGGATGATCCCATACCATTGGTGTTTAACATCAAAGATAGTATACGGGTGCTCAGTGGAGACTGGGTACACTGGACGGACTCGCCGAGAACTCCCGGATGGTATTATACCTCACGTCAGATGGCAGTTCTCAGGTGACACTTGTGCAGGTTAGTCTGTAGACCCGAGATCGTCATAGAGTCTTGTGTGATTCCCACTGTGCTTTGATCTCCACCTTACCACGTCCTTGAGGGCGTGCAAAATGGTGGTTTTTGGGTACAGTCCCGAGTCACATGGAGACAATGAGAGATAGGAGGGGTTTCCTCTCTCCCGGTATTGGGGGTTGATGTTGCGCTGTGCTCGATTGGCCGTAACAGGGAAGTCCCTGGCCAGGGCTGATTCAGAGATTTACTGGTAAGTGTTACCAGTAGTTTCTCGACCCGTTATGAGTCTCACATCGGCATGATTTATCGGTTATTGGGGTCTGACGTTTACCACCCCTAGACTTGATATGCGACATATCAGATGAGGAGACCGGACTGTACGGGAAGTGATGTCGATCGGCTCGATGGGAGTTGTAGCAGGTTCGCTTGTTCTCTTCTGATCGCTCAATACCCGGGTGGCCGTTACGTTTAGCTGACCGCTTGCGGCTTGGGGGTGCTTGATATGATCATCACCCACTGCCGGCGTATTGACGAGTCTTAGATTCCCACAATGGAGTTTCCTAGTCCAGGAGAAACGTTGTGGTGCGCGTATGCGATATGCGCATGGACCCGATTAAAATGCGCGTATGGGATACCGTATATTGGTCGGGCGGCTTGCTTGTGGTAGGGGTCATATGTGATATGGCCGGATTGATAAATCAAGTGTTGATTTATCATTTAACCATTGGTTTCTCACTTGAAATCCTTTCTTGAGTATGTTGGATGTATGCATGCATGTATAGTTTCTTTATTGATTCATGCACATATGGATGTACATATACACATACATACATACATACATCCTTCATGGTTGTACATACATGAAAATGGTGGCAATATAAGACTCACACCATGGTTTTATTTATGGATTAAATTGCATTTGATTTAAAACAAAAAGGAAAAGGAAAATGGCATTATTGATTTGTTTCTACACTCTTCTCTTGACCTAACCATTCTCACCCACCTTTTGACCATGGGTTACTTTTCCTTTTGTGCTTTTAAATCAAGATCAATAATATCCTAACCATGGTTTGATATGAGAAGAGGAAAATATATATAGATATATTTTTCTATTTTCTTTTGTGAGTTGAACTTATCATCTTCTAAATTTGCCATCATCTTCTTCTTCCTCTCTCATTTTGCTCTCTAGTTCTTTGTAGTGAGAAATATACTCATCAAGATTGGATTTTGAAGTAAGAAAGAGAACCACAACACTATTCTACACAAGTCTAGCCCACTTGTTTGGAGTGTTAGCTTGATTTCGTTCACTTGATCGGATAAAGTTGCAAGCTTGGACAAAGCGGACTCCGGGTGGATCATCGGTGATATCGAGGAGTTCAAGAGGAGCTTTTTCAGACCCTAAGTAGCCCAGGAGTCTAGCGTAGGGAGCTACAAAGGTTGTACTCTCTAAACCCTAGCTTTCTTTTCATATGATGATGTGAAAAATTCGAAACCCTAATTTTTCTAGGAACGATTCTATGTTAGTTAACTTAGCACCCTAAAAATTCATTCTTTGGTTCATGTGATGCTTCCAAACCCTTCATGAGGTGCTAGGCTAACCTTTCAATTGGGGGCTGAAAAGTGATGATGGGAGTGTGCCGGTCAGCTAGGGGCTGGTGTAGGGCTGCTGAATATTGTTGCTGATGTGTTGATATGGGGGCTGAAGTTGTGCTGATGTGGCTGATGTGTGGTGAATGAGAGCTAGAAATGTGAGAGAGATAAGGATAAAGATTTGAAGTGAAGTGAGGTTAACTCCCATCATCTTCACTCAACAATAAATGCAAGTCATGGCACATCCATCATGCCTCCTCTCTCCCTCTCTAGCCACAAGTCAACCCCAACCTAATCACCATTAATTAAGCTCAATTAATCCTAATCAAATGGTTAGACCACCATGGTCATCCTAGCATGGTTCAACCCTAGGCTTAACCCTAGCTACCATGCACTTGTGTGTGCAGCCCAGATAAAATTCTGATAAAATATCAATAAAACCAGATAAAATATTTAAAAGCCGTTTTGGTAAACTTTTTTACCAAAAACCCTACAGTAAACACAATTACCACTAAATAACATTTTTTTTTAATTTCCATAAATTTTGTCCAGAATTTTCCCAAAATAATATTATATTTTTCTGAAATGTTACAGTCTTCCCCCCGTAAAGAAATTCGGTCCCCGAATTTAAATTTAAACCCCCAAATTCTAAAACATTTCGATAAAATGTCCAAGTCAACGGGGCTCCGAAATCATCAAACCAAAGAACGCATCGTAGCGCAATACATGCGCATGCGTAACGAGCAGATAACTCGTAAACAAAACTCCGTCAAGCATCTCGCAATCATCGGAGTAAAGGTGAAAGTACGAATGCCAAATCCACGGCAAAACCGATATGCTAGAAATCAGAACAATACATGTAAATACCAAATCCGTACATGTAAATATCTTGAAGGGAATGCATGCCAAAAAATTTTAAAGTCAATGTGTAATGCACACAACACTGCACGGTGGCGGCCGTCTTTATAAGAAAATAGCCATATACGTATATACCTTTTGTTTAAGCATTCACGACCCGCCGTTTTAAAAACAATTTAGAAGGGTTCCCTCATTCCAAACGTCTCGTGTCGCATCGGACATGTATGTAAATAATGAAACTATAGCTCGCTTCTGAAAATCGCTTTGAAATCTACCAATGCATGCAAAATATATCCAGGCACTATCCTCTGACTAGTCCTGTTCAGTGCCAAAAACAAATCGCAATATCATAAAACGTACTGCTCCATAAGAAATCAACCCCAAAATGTGCATAAGAATATTACGTGCGTCCGGTGCGCACGGCAATCAAAATCCATAAATGCGCCATACATGCGCACAGAAACAACATCTAAGTGCATCGGGTGTGCACGAAGCATCTGTCATGGGCTACATGTGTGCCTGACAGCAAAAACAGGTGCATCTGATATGCACGAAGTATCCCCATTTAGTGCATCTGGTGTGCACCAAATCGCATCTCATAACATGCGCCCAACATACGCTAAAAGTTCAATTCCGGTGCATCCATCAAGCCAGAAATCATGAAATCCAATATCAAGCGCCGAACACGTGCAAATCCCATCAGGTGCATAGAATGCACAAAACAAATATTGAGCATCACCCTCGAAATCGAAGTCCAGTGCTTCCAAGTGCACAAAAATATATTTCACTGCACTGCAAGCGTATGTAAACTATACAAAGTGCAAAAACCAAGTCGTGTGCATGAATACGCATAAAATCAACTCAAATGCCTAAACCCATAAAATCACAAACATGTGAAACCAAGGCACGAAAACGATATCAAGTGCAACAACTGTGCAGAAATCGTAAATCCTCAATCGTCAAAATCAACTCATGCGAATAAATCACCCAAAATACCGAAATCAAGTATGGAGGACTAGTTCCGCTCAAGCACAACCTCCAAGAATCTCTGGCCAACTGTCGTGATCACTCATAGCACATCTCGTCGACGATCCTGAACTCTGGCCTACTAGTGTGCGTATCAAAGACCACTCCTGGGTCCAAGTCCTCCCTGTGGATTACCCATCTCTCGATTCATCGGCTCATCGGCCCTATCAGGTGTGCTAACGGGGATGATTCCGTTCTGGCACTTCTCTGGTCATCCCTCGGTCAATCATCGCGACCAGTCGTAAAGCCGCATGTCACTGGCGTCAGCCTCTGGCACTCGGAATGCACGTGACACATCCGATCCTGGATGCAAGTATCATTGCAGCAGTGTCCTGGAAGGAATCCTGCTCAAGGTCTCTTCCAAATCTCATCTCTGCCAATTGTCCGAAAGTCATCGTCCTTTACTATATCTGCTTCTGCTCCGAAACGACTGCATACTCATCGCGTCTCCTTCTGGATGGTATATCCAGTACTATGCCTCGGCATGCGTATCGCATCTCTGATGGCGACGGAGTGGAACATCATCATAACCAGGTCTTGTATGAACCTCTTACTCCACTTTTCTATAATGTCGACTGCTTCGGACTCTCCTCGTCGTAGCTGCATGGACTGAGCTCCAACGGCTATCCTCGTATCTGGAGTCTCCCAAGAAGTGCATCTCACCATCTAGCATCCGAATTAGTCGAGCCATCCGATCGATTTGTCAAGACCTCATAATCCCCCAAGAGCTCATTATCTTAGGTACATTATAATAGTATTGAGTACATACCACAGCATCGGTGGTCTAGCCGTAGGATGGCAAACCCAAGCCTCACTAATGGCGCCGCAGAACTGTCGCAAACCCTAAGGTTCAAGGGCTTTCACACGGTCATTAAGTCGAGTTAGGGTTTCATTCTTCTAGAGGGACCATAGAATTGCCTGCCTGTTTTTCCGAATACCTTAAACTTGGACTAATAGGTTTCTGACATTCAATCGTCTCTGTCGACTCTCAACGTCTCCGCCTGAAGTCGTCTCAGCTGGAATCAATCTATCTGATGACCTCGCATAGGGGTAGCGAACAAACCACACATCCTAGTCATTCATCCTTGGTGACTAGCGGCCTTCTATCATCTCTTAGTACACTCGTACCGCAATAGTTCCAACATCTGGGGCGATATCTCGTCGTTCGCAGCAATAACGGGCACACTCGTCTGCACGCTGAACCGTGCCTCAATCGTCATGAATAAGCCATACATCAACGGTCATCATAATCTGGCTGGCCTCTGTCAGAGGTCAATACTCTGATGCTAATCTGCACGTCCGAGTAATCTCATACAGCGATCCATCCAACGCTCGTGGCGCGAAAACACAGTAAAAACACACATCTTAGCAATCGTGTGTCGCCAGAATCATGCCCTGGTCAGTCCTCGTTCGTGACGAGCTCATGCTGACCGCAACTCTAGCCGTAACTCTTCCTGCCCGTAATCGTGGCAGCAAAACCATAACTGGTACCGATGAGGCTAGATCAGGAAGGGATATAATACTGAACAAGGAAATGTACATCCTAAGGCTTCATAAGTGGAGTGGCGTATCGTAAATATGCCGCGGACATACCCATGGTACATCACTCTACTTAATCACCTATTCCATCAACCAAGGGTCATCCTTTGCTCCGAAGGTAAAACCTAACGCTCTGATGCCAACTTTGTCACGACCCGAAAGTACGGAACATCACCGGCCCTTAGTCTACGAACGTCTCAAGGCGTACGTGCTCTAAGTAAGCCGAGCCCAGAAATCCAAACCTAGAAAAGTAGTGGAGTGAAGGAAAAACCATATGTAAATCAACCAGTGCGCAACATAATATACAAGCCTAAAGGCGAGGATCACAACAGAAAAGGGAACTCAACAGCATGAAACTCAGAGAAAAATAACGTGCGACTTTAAGGTCGAAAGAATGATCAATACTGGTCTTTATCTAAAATAAGTACATGTTTGGTTGATGGAACTTCTAGATACAACTGAAATATAATATACAAAGTATAATGATGGGTATGATACAAATAACCCACCTACTAGCAAGTCACCTGAAGAAGCTGTGCCCGTAAAGCCGTAATGGAACCCGTGCGGCAACACCTGCAAGAAACTGGGGCACAACAGGGGAGAGTTGCCAACTCGTGAATAGAAACACATCTATGTGCAGAAAATCGCATGTATGACGCAATCCTAGGTCATACGATCAAAATATACAATCCTCAAGTATATAACCAGCCTTCTATAACCATGACTAGGGTAACTATCTAACCCAATTATAATCCCATGTACCCGTGTCAGTGTCAGTGCCTCAGGTAGCAATGTATCATATGAATGATGTATGAATGCATGAAAAGTATGATCAATGTAATCAAGTCTGTATGTGACCAATGTCTATATATAGGTGGATCCCGTCCACGTATCACCCAATGACAATAAGCATCATGCATGTAAATATGAGGATATAGTCAAAATCATGAAAACACATCATGAAACCTGTGCCCAGCATCGGCACGAAACATAGCCTCAATCTTAATATCTCAATATCTCTGATAAGACTCACCATATAAGGTGCCGTCAATCCAGACCGGCCCCTACCATCAATCTCAAGACCACGACGGTATCCTCCGGATATCCGACGTGTCGGGTAAAATCACCGGTCGGTAGTGCTCCCCTGCCAGGCTCAACGCCATCTCCTGCGATCTTCTTGCCCCGGGGTACCGCACCGGGCCCACCATGTACCCGCAATCGGCCTCATCCGCCTCCTCGAATCGGGTTTCACATGTCGTTCTCAGCTCCGAGAAAACACATGGTGGACGCACTGAAATATCATATCAGGGGTAACCGGGTTTTTACAACAATTACATAATCTCTTTGAAATACCCACGGTTCCCAAATCCAGAAATATCATAGAACAACATATCTCAATGCGCATAATCAGAAAACATGATGTATGTGACATATCAATGAAGTGCAAGTATAACAGTATATCATGCAACATGGAATAATAGTATCCACATACAAGGGTCATATCCTGCAGCAATAATACTACTGTGTAGTGACATGGAAATTACCGATGAAGATGTGTGTGAACTGGCAAGTAAGTGTACGTGGTACATACGCATCATCGGTAATGGTGCTGGTGTCCTAACAGCATGATGTCAACAATAGAATATGAATCACAATAAGTATGCGATGCAGAACAACAATAATAATAAGCGGAAGCTGAATACCAAATACCAGAATAACTAAACTGCAACTAATGTCATAAGAGTCGTATAGCTGCACCACTATAAGGCTGAGCTAAAGCTAACAGTAGGTAAGGGAAACCGCCTAACCTCTGAGTCGATACATATATATACATATAGTCGGTGATCCCGCCTCGATAATATCACATCCGATACCGTATTGCTATAATCGGTTATTCCCAAGTCAAGAGTACGGATCGAACATCAATTACAGCTCGTACGTAAATCCGTCGTACGGCATCCCCAAATCTGGGTACGGGTCAATCTCACATTCGTCATGTCATTCATCTAGTATTCTCAATATCACATATCATAATCTGGGTACTGACCTATGTCTAGTACAAAGCTAACATCATCACTATCATCATTATCTGACTACTTATCAACAGTTTCGTATGAATCGATATCATCAGCACCTTTCATTACAAGGAGTAAACAACGCCCAAGGCGGCCTATCATAAATATCTTGTCATCTCATATCATATCATATCCTATCTTGTATCATAGTCACATGTCGATCATTTTATATATATCACTATTCCTATGGCATTATCATCCAAGACCCGCTAACATATCGGGACGTATATCAAGTACGAATCCTGCCAATCACCGATATCATAATGTTAGATCAACTCTCATTGACTCATCTCAATCCCAAGTATCATCCTCAAATCCGTATGTGAACACATGTTCCCATACCCACATGAACACATATCTATAAGAATTTCATAACCACATATGTAATAAGGATGTATGCAAGTATGTATGTGTGAATATGTATGTGTAGTGCACCCACTACCCTATGGTTCGTAACCTTTCACCAACCCAACACACCAATATCCATTAACATTATTATCGATCCCAAATGACATATAATATTTGTAAATGTGTATACGCATCCGTATACATCACGACGAATTGCGGGGGTGCTATACGCCATCCACCCGACTTCTCCCCATAGATATAAATCTACTCACCTTTCTTTATGCGTGCCGGTACCGATGTCGCCATTGCATCTCCAACGCCTCGACGCCACGTGGGGTACCTACAAGGATATCACACGCTAAAACATATGAAAACCATGTCGAAAACCAAAATGGTGCACGCTACGCCCATAGGTAATAACCTGTGGCCTCGTGTGCAAACGCAGCCAATATCCACTATCGTTGACGTCCAAACGCCACCCGATAGAATGAATCATTGATACCTAAAACCCATACGAAAAAAAGTCGTAAATCATACGCCAACTCAAGAAAATAAACCCAGATTTTACCCTAACTAGAATCAGTCAAAACTAGACATACCAGGGGTCAAGTTTACATGAAATAGGGTCATGCACGCAAAACGATGCAGTTTCACCCAGGTCTGGCCGCAAATTGCGGCAAGAAGGGATATATGGCCGCAAGTTTCACCCTGGTCCGGCCACAATTTCAAGAACTCTTTGACTTTCTTTTCAAAGTCCTTTTCATCTTTCCCACGCGGTACTTGTTCTCTATCGGTCTCTCGCCGCTATTTAGCCTTGGACGGACTTTACCGCCCAATTAGGGCTGCATTCCCAAACAACCTGACTCGCAGACAGCGCCTCGTGGTGCGGCAGGGTCTGGGCCGGACGGGGCTCTCACCCTCCCTGGCGCCCCTTTCCAGGGGATTTGGCCCGGTCCGTCGCTAAGGACGCTTCTCCAGACTACAATTTAGGCGGCGCAGCCACCCGATTCCCAAGCTAGGCTCTTCCCGGTTCTCTCGCCGTTACTAGGGGAATACTCGTAAGTTTCTTCTCCTCCGCTTATTGATATGCTTAAACTCAGCGGGTGGCCCCGCCTGACCTGGGGTCGTCGTCCGAGGGCGCTCGCTCGCGCCTGCCGACAAAGGGTTTTGCTTCCATGCGCCACTCGGCCACGGGTCTCGGCACGCGGCGTTCGGCACCATGCTTGTCCATCCACCACTTGCCGCGTCCGGCCAGGCCTGTGGCCCGCACTACGGCCCGCCGCGCCGCGAGGCACGGGGGGCCAATCTCCGCATCCGCACCTGCCGTGCTGTAACACCTTAGGTCGTGTTTAGGGGTTAATTATAGTTTACTACATAGTTTTTGGTAAAAAGTTTACTAAATTAAGTTTCTGATGTTTTATTCTAATTAATGAATATTTTATTAGGATTTTTCTAGGCGCACACACACTTGTGCATGATAACTATGGTTTAGATTTGGGGTTAAACCATGATTAGCTAGCATGAAGGGTTAACCTAATTGTATTAAGTGTTTTGGGATTTAATTGGGTTTTATTTATTTGTGTGTTGATTTGTTTATTTGAAATTCTTTTCTTGTGTTGACTTGATGAGAGAGAAGGAGTATGGGCAAAAGGGCTTGAGCCATGCTCATTAAATGAAGAGAGACGGAAAAAGAGAGGGGGGTTTTGACTTGGGGCCTCAATTCTTTCCTCATTTTTCCCCACCACTCTCTCACACACACACACACACTCAGCTGAGAGAGAGAGAGGCAGCAGCTGCAGAGGCAGCATCAGCAGCAGCAGCAAGCAATAACAACAGCTGCAGCAGGCAGTGGCAGCAGCAGCAACACCAACAGCAGCCCCCAGCAGCTGCAGCAGCACTTCCCATCTTCTCTACCTCCTTTCTCCTTGCACCTAGGGTCTTGTAAGGTATAGAATCTGAGCCCAACTTCTTGTTTGTTTAACGTATGTGTAGTTTAGCTTCGGTTTGTGTAAAAAGTGAGATTTTATGCTTGAAATGGTGATTGGTGTGGACCTATGGTTTAGTGCTGTTAATATTGGTTAACCTAGCCTAATTAGGTGTTATTAAGACCATGTAAACCTAGTTAGACCCCATATTACACCAAAATACCATAGGGTTTCTAATTGTGCAAATTTAGTGTTTTTAAGTGAGCTTTTTGGATTTCCGTGATCTGCTATAGGCCCGAGTAGTTCAGGTTGAAATTAAGTTAACTGGAGCTTGTATACAAAGTATAGACCACACTACCAGAGCCCGAGACCCCCACCCCATAGCGAGGCCGCCGATTTAATTTTTCTGGCCGCAATTTGCGGCAAGATAGGGGAATTTTTGGGTGATGTTTGGATGGGTAGGAGTCTGTTGTTATTTCTATGCCAGTGGTATGTATAGTTTTGTAAGTTGTTAGCCTGGGTAGAATCTGGGACGTTATATCGTATTTTTAGTACGTTTGGTTCACGCGATACGCGCGATACGCGAGAGGGTTCCGTGATTCAGCGTATCGCGGCGTATCGGGGTTAGTTTTAGACGCGTGCACACGTTTAGCATATCGTACACACGCGCGTTTAGTTCGCGACGCGAGCGTATCGTTTGACTTCGATATCGCGTTTTGCGAGATAGTTGCTTATATATGGATTCTTGTGTAATTCCAGGTTCGCAGGCGGGTATGTCGGACGAAGCTAAGAAAGGGAAGCAGGTGGTCGGCTATGAGTAGCGCACGACCAGGTGAGTAGATTTAACATCTACGGGGAAATCGCCCGTATGGCGTTAAGCGTCAGGGCGAGTCAGGATATTAGATTGTAGATGTTCATATAGACTGTAGTAGCATACCTTATTGTTGCATACAGAAATGATAGCATAGGACACTGCACTGTCACTAACGGTTCAAGTCGCACGAGCACGATTGATATGCTACACTCACACCGTTAGTGATTGCCATGACACTCACATTATAGGATTGCTATAAATCATATATCATACTGATTCTACCTTATTGATGTTGTCATGATTTGCCGCATAACAGCATATGTTATGTCCATATTTGGGCACACATGCATCACATACCCATACTGGTACTACATGCACACATATATTGATATCTTTATGCCTGCGCACATGCACACTGTATATTCATACCTGTAATGTTTTGAAAATCGTTTCGGTGAAATTTTGAAAAAACGGTAAAATAAGGGGGTTTTCTGTAAAAAATCAAAATGCAAATATCTTTATTATAAAATTAAATATACATATTCTTGCTATGTAATTGCTAGTAATTGGTGTTTATTGAGCCACTGCTGAAATTTCAAATTTTCTGAAAATTTTTCCGAAATTAATTATTTTAATATTATTTTAAGCCGGTAAGAAAATACATTAAATTATCGATAAATACAAATTTAAATGGCCTAATTTTAATCTTTAAAATCATGTTAATTAAAATCTAGTTGTAATATAATTTTTTAGTATTTTATTTCAAGTTTTAATTGATTTATTTTATGGAAAACAAAAATATAGTTATTTTGAACTAAAACTTGCAAATATGGTATTGTGGGGTGTCTTTTTGCATAGAATTTTTTTGTAAAGTCTCTCACACTCACCCTCACTCCCCTTGGCCGGCCCCACACTATTGTAGCAGCCCAAGAATTTTATTTCCCTCTTTTTGACCTTAAATCATGTGAGAAATGGGTTAAAATAATGTTTTTATATATAGTAAAGTAGGTGGGGGTATTATGGTAATTTGGGAGGGGCTTTGACTTGGATTCGTTTCCACAACTCCCCCACACCTCTCCCCACTCCCAACTCAGCCGAAATTCCTGCAATAAACAGCCCCAAAATTCCCCCTCTCATTTTTCTTCTAAACTCATCAAAATTCCATCAAAATTTCCATTTAAACTTCACAATTTCAAGCCCATCCTTCATCCATTCTTCTTAACCTTTCTTGCATGGATTTTGGATGCTAAGAGGCTATCTTTGGAGTCAAAATATCTTGCTAGATCTTTAGATCTAGAGGTATAATTCTTACCCATTTAAATTCTTATGGTTAGATTTCTTTAAATGAGTTGTTTTAGTGTTAATATTGGTGCTATTTTCATCTAGGATCTTCAAGAGAATGGTTTGAGTTAAACTAGGGTTTTTAGCACACCATTATTAAGTTAATTATTCTATTTTGCTATCTAGTGTTTTATACAAACCAAATCTAAGAGTTTAACTTGCTTTTTAGGCTTCAAATTAGTGCTAATTTAGTGTTTCATGTATAGTTTGGGTTGGATTTTTGTTAGTTATAAAATTCAAGAAAGGGTTTGAATGCAAGTTAGGGTTTTGTGAAATTGGTGTATGGTTGTGTAATGTATTAGGCTCTTATGTCTTGTTAAAACAAAGTTAGTAGCTAGTTGTTAATTGTTAGTTTAAAAATTATGATAATTACGCTAATTTGCTAACTAGCTATTTAAAATTGGTTAAATAATTGGGTTAAAAATGTAATTATGTTTTTATGACATCATTAATATTATTATGAGTGGTTTAATATCTTAGGTTATGCAAAACCAAGCTTAATTGTTGAATTGTGAATTTTGCTTTAAAAGGTGTTAAAAATTGATATTTTTGCAAACTAGGATTTTGGAATTTATGCAAATTGATGAGAATAAATTATAGGAATAGTTTATATGACTTTGTTATGATATTTAGTGAATATTGTGGATGCTAGGTTCGTTTATACATCGAGTTTTGTACTAAAACGGTGATTTGTGCTTGCTAGATTTTTCGGAAAAATGACTTTTTAAGTGAAATTCGGGTTTTTGTGAATTTTAAGCTATTTTATATTATAATTAGTGCTTGTAATTGTACAAATGAGTGTGTTGGGAGTTTTCTCGATGGTTTGGCGTTTGTACGCCGACGTCGAGGGTTTTTGGGTCGATTTGCGAAAGCAACCATAGGTTTTGACCTATGTGGGATTCGTGCGTCGTTTTGGTCATGAGTCGGATTTTAATGCGGTATGGTGCATTAAAATATGTAGGTACCCCATGTGGACTTCGAGACGACAAGCAAGCGCGTGGCGACGTCGGCACCGGCGAACGAGGACCAGGTGAGTAGATTTATATCTACGGGGAGAAGTCGGGTGGATGGCGTATAGCACCCCCGCAGTTCGTGGTGATGTATACGAATATGTATACACACATATATATATTGTTTATACATTGTTTGAGTATATTTATGATAATATGGATATTTGGTGTTCTTGGATATTTAGTGTCGCGAAACCCTAGAGTAGTGGTCGCACCACACATGCACACACCAACCCATACCGGCATACTTTATTCTTTCATTTGTGCTTACGGGAATATATAGTTATGTGTTCACATGGGTATGGGACTATGTGTTTACACACGGATTTGAGGATGATACTTGGGATTTATGATTAGTCGATGAGATTTGATTTTGAGGCCGTGAGATCGGTGATATAGCAGGGTTCGTATTTGAGATACGACATGACGTTGTAGCGGGTCCTTGACGTAGTGTTTCACACACGTGCATGCATACTCAGGCGGTATCTGTATCGTACTAGACGTAGATCAGTACCCCGATCATGATTTTGATAAAGAGGATACCAGGTGAATAGTATGAGGATTGTGATATTGACCCGTACCCAGATTTGGGGATGCCGTACGACGGATTTACGTACGAGCTATATTTTGATAATTGATCCGCACTCTTGACTTGGGATGTCTGATTATAGATATGGTATCGGATATGATATTATTGAGGCGGGATCACCGACTAATATATATACAGGTATGTATATGGATCGACTCAGATGTTAGGCGGTTTCCTTATCTGTAGTCCAGCTTGTTAGCTTAGCCCTTTAGTTTAGTTTAGTTGTTAGATTAGATTCGATTCTTACCTATTTCAAAAACTAACGAATCGTGGGTATTTTAAAAAAAAACAGCCCAAGGGATCCTACGGATATTTCAAAAGACGTATCTTTTCATAAAAACACCGTAGCCCCTATTTTCAAAACCACATGATTCGTGTTATTTCAAAAGGCACCATTTGTAGGACTTATATTAGATTAATCCAGGTTAGTTACAGTTGCGTCTAGTATTCAGCCCTCGCTTATTATTGTGGTTCGCTTCGTATCGCATACTTATGTTATAATTTCTTATTGCAATGTTGATATCATATTGTTAGGACACCAGCACCATTACCGATGATGCGTATGTACCACGTACACTTACTTGCCGGCTCACACACATCTTCATCGGTAATTGCCATGTCACGTACACCTTAGAAAATATTATTGCTTGACTTAGCTTGTTAGTTAGTAATTTGACATGATATTAGTGTGCCTGCCTTATATGCCAGCTTAACATTGTAGTTATTACTTGTCACTTCATGCATACTATTATTCATTGTTATGCCTATATTCATGGTTTTTTCATGCTATTGATGATTTGGATTCGGATTTCCATGAAATTTTCTGGATTTGGGGGGAAAACCGCAAAACTTATATAAACCGATTTCTCTCTTTTTAAATAAAAAAGTGCGGTTTTTCCCATGATGTATGAGTCGTCCACCATGAGTTTGCTGATGGATTTCGAGACCCGATTCGAGGAGACGGATGAACCGTTTCGGGTACATGGTGGACCCGGTAAGGTACCCCGGGGCAAGAAGCGCGTGATGATGACGATGTGAGCCTGGCAAGGGAGCACTACCTACCGGTGATTTTACCCGACGCGTCGGATATCCAGAGGATACCGTCGTGGTCTTGAGATGGATGGTAGGGGCCGGTCTGAACTGATGGTGCCCTAGATATTGTGATTGAGACATTGAGATTTCGAGATATTGAGGTACAGAGACTGTGATACAGAGATATCGAGATATTGGGATTACATTTTGTGCCGATGCTAGGCACTGTTTTATGCTGATTTCATTATGATACCTCATTTTAAAAATACAAAGGAAATCTCACTAAATTATGAAAACGGTTCTTCATTTACATGTATTCTGTTTTCATGCATTCATACCTCATTCATATGATATATTGCTACTTGAGGCACTGACACGGGCACATGAGATTACACTCGGGTTAGATATTTACCCTAGCCTTGTTATAGGCTACGTGTTATTCATATATTTGAGGATATATTATGATCATTGACCTAGGTTGCGTTATTTATGCGATTTCTGTGCGTAGATATTTTTCTATTCACGAGTTGGCAACTCACCCCCGTTGTGCCCCAGTTTCTTGTAGGTTTGCCGTACAGGTTTCTTTACGGCTTGCGGGCATAGTTTCCTTCGGGTGATTTGCTAGTAGGTGGGTTTACTTGTATCGTACCCCCATTTTATATCTTGTATATTATTATTCTGTTGTATCTAGAAGTTCCATCAACCAAGCATGTATTTATTTGAGATAGATACCAGTGATGTTTATTCTTTCGACCTTAGAGTCACGCGTTGTATTTCTGTGGTTTTCTTGTGGTTTTTGAGTTTCCTTTTGAATTTTGATCCTCGCCCTTGGCGTTGTATATTATATTGCATGTGTGGTTGTGACCATCGATTGACGAAGAGCTAGCTCCTGCTTGGGGATGCCTTTTTGTTGATTTCGTATACTATTCTTGTTGTATCCCATTTGGGGGCCAGTATTTACAAAGGAGATTCTGCCGAAATTTTCGGGAAATTTTTGATGTTTTTAAAACCGCCTAATTCGGCTTATGCTATTGAAACTACTTGCTTTAAGTTGGTTTTTCCTGCACTCTACATCTTTTCTTGGTTTGGATTTCTGGGTTTTCGGTTTACTTAGATTACGTATGCCTCGAGACGTTCGTAGTTTAAGTGTCGGTCATGTTCCGTACTTTCGGATCGTGACAAAGTTGGTATCAGAGCGTTAGGTTTTACCTTCGGAGCGTAGGATGACCCTTGGTTGATGGAATAGGTGACTAAAGTAGAGTGACGTACCGTGGGTATGTTCCGCGGCATATTTACGATACGCTACTCCACTTAAGAAGCCTCAGGATGTACATTTCTTTGCTCAGTATTATATTCATTCCGTTCTAGCCTCATCAGTACCAGTTATGGTTTTGCTGCCACGATTACGGGCAGGGAGAGCTACGGCTAGAGTTGCGGTCAGCACGAGCTCGTCACGAACGAGGACTGACCAGGGCGAAATTCCGGCGACACTCGATTGCGGAGATGTGTCTTTTTACTGTGTTTCCGCGCCATGAGCGTTTGGCGGATCGCCTTTATGAGATTTCTCGGACGTGCCGATCAGTATCAGAGGATTGGGCCACTGACAGAGGCCAGCCATATTTTGATGACCGTTGGTGTGTTTCTTATTCATGATGGTCGAGGCACTGTTCAGCGTGCAGACGAGCGAGCCAGTTATTGCTGCGAACGACGAGATATTGCCCCAGATGCTGGCGTTAGTGCAGAACGAGTTGTACTAAGAGATGATAGAAGGTCGCGAGTCATCGAGGATGAATGACTAGGACATTTGGATCGTTCGCCTACCCCGATGCGAGGTCATCAGATAGATTGATTCCAGCGAGAGACGACTTCACGCGGAGACGTTGGGAGTCGACAGAGACGATCGAATGTCAGAAACCTATTATTCCAAGTTTAAAATAGTCGGAAAGACATGCAGGCAATTCTATGGTCCCTCTAGAAGAATGAAACCCTAACTCGACTTAATGACCGTGTGAAAGCCTTTGAACCTTCGGGTTTGCGGCAGTTCCACGGCGCCATTAGTGAGGCTCGGGTTTGCCTTTCTACACCTTCAAGAATGAACCGGGCGCCTCCCACCTACTATAATTTAGGAGGGAACCCCCTAGAAATGACCCAGGGGGTCCAAAGTGTCTTTGTGGCCATACAAAATTTCTCCATGGTGTTGGGCACAGCATGGTGCGGTGCTGCACTGTGCCTGGTGCGTGCTTCACCATGCCCGGTGCGATGATGCACCGTACCTGGTGCGATGCCCAGGGCCTATGAGCCAAGGCATGCATCCGGCCGTCGCATGGGCCAGAATTCTCTCCGAACGAAGCCGGCGGAGAGCCGCCGCGTCAAGCCCACGCGCGCGCGAAGCGCTAAGGTGCGAAGGCGCGAATCCGCGTAAATCGCGACGCGGCACGGGCGGCCGCGCGCGTGTGGGGATTTTTAGGGACATTCCTCAAGACGCGAGCGCCCGCGGGGCAGTCTCGCGCCGTGCCGGCGCCGTGCCGGCGCCGTGCCACCGATGGATCGGGCCGTCGCGCGGTCCGGAATTCTCGACGAACGAAGCCGACAATGAGCCGCCGCGTCAATCCCGCGCGCGCGCGAGGCACTAATGCGCGAAGGCACGAATCAGCGTAAATCGCAACGAGGCGCGGGCGCGCGCGCGCGTGTGGTTATTTTTAGGGACATTCCTCAAGACGCGAGCGCCCGCGGGGCAGTCTCGCGCCGTGCCGGCTGTAGGGTTACTAAGCACTCTAATAAGGTTTAAGGAAGCATCAAACATGTCCGTTTAAAATTTTAGCCGTGCTGAATAACCCTAAAGAACATCGTTTCTAGAAAATTAGGGTTTCATATGCAAGTAAACTAAGTTTACAACTAAGTGAAAACGAAATACAACCTTTGTAGATCGGTCCTTCACTTCTATAGCTCCTTGTTGAAGTCCCTTCGCTGCGATCATTGTTCTCCCGGAACCTTGCATGGCTTCACAAGGCGATAGACGCGTCCTTGCTTGAAGTCTTCGAGGCCGAAGATGATCTACGTCGAGGGCATGCCAACTCAAGCTTCTACTTCACTAACTTGAGAATTAGTGAAGCAAACAGCCTAAACTAAAGTGCTAGTCTAGTAGAGGATGGAGAAATAAGAAGTGGGTTCTCTTTAGAATTTTATTTCTCACAAGCTTTCTCACTTTGGATCGAACCCTAGCAAGCTTTTTTCTCTTGAACAGAGAAAAAGAAGATGAACTAAAGAAAGGGATGAGGATAATGATCAAGTGAGTAGGCTAACCATGGTGAGTGAGTATCATATAATAACTCTTGTAGAGCCATAACCATAGCTAATTGATTATGGTTGGGTTAAGAAATATCCTTAGTAAAAACAAATTTAGTGAAATTAGTCAATGCATCCACAAGCTTCATGCATTGTGCTAATCCTCCACTAATTTTGTAATTACTTAAAATATAAAAACCCAACATAATCTATAGCATGGTGTAAGTCTCATACACCCAAGTCATGTGTATCATCAACCATGATACAATAAGAAAACACAATTTTAATATATATCATATATACATTAAAGTTGAGCTCATGTGAGAAAAACCCTAAAGTGAACAAGTGTTAGTTAATGCAAACTAGTATATAAAATATACAATTATACAATAAATTATTAAATCAACACTTGACTTAATAATCCGGTTATATCATATGTTAGAGATAGTGCCCTCAGAGTCAATTATTGGATCACAGGCACGTGATTGCAATGATTGAGGGAGGACCTATCCCGGTAGGACAGTCTTACTCGAGATGATAGTATGCTATCTGGTTTACCTTTATCATCGTGTACTGCTTTAGGTGACCTGAGAGGTCGCTATTGCACGTTGATAGAGCCCCTAGGATTCTTGCTTGACCACCAGCAGTATGAGGGCGATCATATAAGTGGGAGCTGGGGTCTATAAGCTTTTCCTTAAAAGGTCCCTAGTCGTGGGAGTTTCGAGACTGGGCATCGATACTCCATTAGTAGACTAGTGTATACAGTCGAGACCCCGACGAGGGGCGGTGGCCGGTCTCACAAGCCACTGGTGTCAGTTGGATCACCTAAGATGTATACAGGTGCTCATTGGGTTATGAGTACACCGGACAGGACTCGCCGGGAACATGCTAGTTGGTCATATACCAGACGTCAGATGGCAGTTCCCTGGTGACATGTGTGCAGGTTAGTTCATCGACCTGGGGATCGTCATTTGTCTCGTGTGAGTTCCCACTGTACTTTGATTACTACCCTACCACGGCTCAAAGGAGTCGTGCAAACAGGTTTTAGTTGGGTACAGTCCCGAGCCACATGGAGGCAGTGAGCGGATCTTCGGGGGTTTCGTCTCTCCCGGTATTGGGGGTGAGGTCGCGCTGTGTCTAGGAGAGCCATTACACAAAGACCTTGGCCAAGGCAAGGAGATTTACTGGTAGGTATTCCAGTAGTATCTCAGGGTGTTCTGGGCTACACTCCGACACGACTTGTACCGCTTTTGGGGGTCTGACTTTTACCAACCCCCTAGGCCCGCCATGCGATACTCATAGACGAACGGACCGGACTGTACGGATATTGTCACTGACAGGCTCAGTTGGGTGTCGGGGTGAGCTTCCTCAACGACGTCCCTTTTAGTCAATAGCTGGTGGCCCGTCACGTATTGGCTTATACCTCTGACGTGCTAGTGGTTAAATCCACAGCCATAGTATTGACGAGTCTTTAGAGTCCACCACACTTTCAGTTACTCAAGTTTCGGGCGAAACGCTGTAGAGGCCGTATGGAGATATGGCAGGGTCCGATCAGATACGTGCGGTATTGCACGGATCAGGATCGGACAGGTTTGTACTAGTGGCCGTATGGTTATATGGCAGGGTTCGATCAGATACGTGCGGTATTGCACGGATCAGGATCGAACGGATATTACTAGCCGGTTTTTGTTTAAGCCGGTCCTAGTTTAGTACAGTGTAGATTCTGTCTCATTGCATTTGTATCCGGACGGAATACAAATGCGGGTGTGTATGCACAGTGTGGGGTTATCCTGTAATTTATTACGGGACCAGTTTTCTAGGGTTGCCATTTTGTTTTCCGTTCCGGCCGGTTTTTCTTTGTTCTTTCCCGGCCGGACTTTTCCGATGGAGGGGGTAATTTGCAGTTTTGCAAATTACTTTTGTGGAGGGGTTTTCTTGCATAATGGATTGATTATGATAGCTTTCTTTTCTTTGCACCATGACTTACTTTGACTTGTGATTTGATGAGGGTATGGTTTGATTAAAGTGAAGCATGGTTGTATGCTTTCTTGTCCCTTGATATGGTCACCTCTTCCATTCTCCTACACTCACCTCCCTTAAGGTTTGCTATTACCTCCTCCACCATTCTCTTTTGCAAGGGGATCATTCATTATTCAAGAGAGAAAAAGAAAGAGAGAAGAAGAAGAAAAGAGAAGGAGAGAGCTTCATCTTTGAGAGAGTAGCATTCTTGATCTCATTTTTACATGCTAGAAAAATGCAAGCACCATTTTTCTTCTTGATTCCTCCATCATCTTTCAAATGGCAACCAACCCCAAAGTGAGACATACAATCTACACTATATTCCTACAGCAAATCTTGGACGCGTCGATTCGCCAGCTTCGCGCCCGAGTTGCCTCGGTATTGAGGTGGGAGCCCGTAAAAGCTACAGGCGATGTGGTGCCCTTTCCGACGAGGAGGAGACGGACGGAGATCCCGCGAGGAGATCGGAGTGGAGATGAAGACCGGAGGACTTGGATCGTCGGTATATATCTCTAACCCGTATTCTAGTTGCTAGAACTAGTTTAATGGTCACGATCCGGGGTTTAGTGCGCGGTGGTGTCGGTTTGCAAAGTCCGCAAAATTAAAAGTTTACCACCGTTTCCGCGTTTGGCCGTCGGGTTGACGGCCGGGGCGCCGCCGTGCACTTACAGTGGTATCAGAGCCTCGCCATTAACTTCGTCTAGCTTTTGTGTAATGTGTTTTACGTTTCCGATCGAACAAAATCCCGAAAACCCGTATTTTGTGCACATCAGTTTCTGTCGAATTTTTTTTAAGTCCAAAAATTTTTCTGGTTGTCTCAGTGTGATGTGCAGGGAATTATAAGGTTACTGTAAAAATTTGGTACCCCGATCTCACTATTCCGCCGCGGAAGCGCCGCGAAACCCCACCTCGTGCGGCGCTTCCGCCGCGGAATTTACTGTTCACCCCCCCAAATTTTTCCAGTATTTTCCTGAGTTGAAAATGTGGGTTTTAGGAAATTAAAGTTGGGCCAATTATTTCTGTGTGTGCTACAGTTTTCTTTGGGGCCCACTTGTTAATTGTTTGATCAATCGGAATATTTTAAAACACATTTTTCACAGTATTTACATTATATCTGCGACCGTGAATGTCACTCGATCGGTAAATCCTGTCTAACTGCTATAGCCCGGTTAGACGGATTTGCGAACGTGACTTTCACGTTGATGTTCTATGTTTATGCTGTGATGTTGCGGATCGGTCGTGGGGATAGCCTGGATGCAATGCTAGTACAGTGTTGTTGTATTATGTACTTTTGATATTGCGGGGCGAGCGTCCGACATGTGGACTGCCGTCACTGCCTGTCTGTATTATTCTTTTGGGGCACGACCTGGTTGCGGTCGATGTACCCGGTGTATGTATATTTTACATTCTGTACTAGGATTACCCCGCGGTGGAGTGCACGGATAGCCGGGTTCTAGAGGGCAACAAGCCCGCATCTCATGGCATTGGGACGGAGGGGGCTTCACTCTAGGATTGGCGGGCTATTCGCCGCACTCGTAGGGGGTACAGGTTGACCCAGGAGGGGTGCCCAAGTTGCCGGATTCCCTGGAGTGCTGGGTGGTCCATTCACGGAGCTGAAGGGGGCTGCCTCGCTTCAGGTTTTGGCGGGTGACTTGCCGCGCCCGTAGGGGTCTAGGATTTCATTGCACAGGCTATCCACACGACCAGGGGAACGTCGGGTTTCAGTAGTGGCTCTGTGAAACCCGGGGATCCCAGATATCTGTATTGTTCTGTGATGCTGTACATTTCTGTGATGTTGCATTTCTTTTCACGCCTTGAGCGAAATATAATATATTGGTATATATATTAGTAGATGTTGTATATGTTTTTCATCCGCGCTAGTCCAGTCCCCGCTCTGTCGTTAGTAAGCTAACCTAACGGGTGATGACGGGACCCAGTGGCGAATGCGGATGGCATATATGTACGTCAGTATATTTTCGTTCTTTGTGGTGTGATCAATTGATGGGACTGCATTGATTCGGATCAATGCAAGTTTAAAAACAAACCTATTCTGATGTTGTTGGAACACTTTTCAAAAAGCTGTTATTGCAAGGACGTTCACTTTTGTTTTGCATCGTGGTATTCATTTGGAATATCCTGCTCCTCAGTCGACGAGGCAAGGGCCGAGATCCCTTCACCGGGAGTGACCCCTTGGACAGAAGTTTGCGTCAGGGCATTAACTTCACTATAGCCGATTACTTTTGCTTTGCACCGTGGTATTCAGTTGGAATATCCTGCACCCCATTCTACGGGGAAAGAGCCGAGATCCCTTCACCGGGAGTGACCTCTTTAGTAAAGGTTTTCGTCACTATATTTTCTAAAAAGCTATCCGTTCCTTCAACGATATCAAGTTCACTACGTTAAAGGTTTTCGCCAGAAACCATTCGTAGCCCTCCGTCGTTTCAGACAGGTAGCACGTAGTATTCATGCTATGTTTGTTGACCTTCGTCAAGGCATAGTGTATGGTAGCTGCTTGTTACTTTTCTGCTGCATAGATAGATGCGTTGGTTTGGGACAGTCGTATAGCCTTGTTGACCTTCGTCAAGGGCTTGTACGGGTGGATTCAAATTAACCTGGATAATGACGGGTAGAACTTGACATGTGACTTATGATTTGTTGACCTTCGCCAAGGTCATAAGAGCATGGGGCAGAAATCACATCGGGAGTTTCAAAAGAACTGAAACTTGCCAGATATGCGCATACCTTCTGGAGTGTGATACCGTGAGCGGATTCCGTCACGTTATCGTGCGATGAGAGTTGGATCCCGATTCCCACTGATGAGTTAGTATACTCCTCGGGTGACCCCGACTAATTCTTCTTTCAGGTTTGGAGGAGAATTTGAGGTACAGTGGGAGGTTTCCTGATTAGAAAAAGTGATAACTATTCTAATCTAGGTTAGAGTGCACGCTGAGTGTTTCTTTTCTCTCTCTCTCTGGTAGCGACCATTGACCCGACTCTAAGACTATGACTCAGTGACCAAGTTGACCGAACCTACTTAACACTGGCTTTTGGATTGTCAGAGTTGCAGACCTCATTGCCACTCCTACTTTTACCCTTTTCTCCAGGACACCCCGTATTGCTACGAACGTCCACTTCCATTGGACAAAACCATCGTATGGTTATATACGAACTCGAAGGAATTTATTCGAGGATGGTTTCCGGTTCTGGAGAAAACGGATAGGATTATTCAGTTGTCTTTTCTTTTCACCCTCTCTCATGTTGCGAGTACTCCTTAGTTTAGGAGTAGTACACCTATTACGCAAATTGGATAGTCTTCTTCCAAACCATAGGCTGGTGCCGACCGGTAGGGAAGGAAGAAAACCAGTTAGCCTAAACGGTGTACAGAAGGTATTAAGTTCAGACAAAGCAAGGGATTAGTAAGAGGGCAAAGTAAATTGCGACTGCTATTCACGATCAAACCAAGTTTTTCTTCGCCAATCTTAAATCACCTTTGTATTTCTCCAGGACACTCCGTATCATTACGAAGATCCCATTTTATTGGATAATCCATCGTATGGTTAGATACGAACTCGAAAGGAACTTGTTCCAGTTCGGGGATGGATCCTGGTTCAGGAGAAATAGGAATAAAGTACATTCAGGTGTCTTTTATCTTCACCTTCTCTCGCGATGCGAGTGTTCCTAGGATTAGGACAGTACACCCATTATGCTTATTGGATAGTCTTCTTCCAAACCATAGGCTGGTGCCGAACGGTAGGGAAGGAAGAAAACCATTTGGCCTAAGGGGTGTGCAGAAGGTAAAGACTAAAGACATATGAAGGGATTTGGAGAGGTGGCAAAGAACTATACGGTTACAGTCGTGAATCTGGAAGAGGCATTATTAGGAATACCAGGAAACCCCAACGAAACATTTCAATGTTTCAGGTTCACTGTGTACTGTTAAAAGAAAACTGATTTCCTGATTAGATACTTACTCCAGGGTATGTATTTACCAGGTATGATTCTCACATCTGTATGGTTTTACAGATGATGAGTGGGAGTAAGTTATTGGGAATTGGGTGATCATCCTCATTATATCGGGATTCGTTGTAATTGGTGATATTTGAGGATGCCACCTGGGTTGTTTGCCGGTCGGCAAATATTTGGTTTTGAATATCCGCTGTTGTGCACCAATTTCAAATTGATATATCTGTACGTCTATTTTCATAGAGTGAGATATACCTTTTGATATTATGTCGATGACATTTACCTATATCAGTGGATGGTTAGGTAAGGAGCATTGAACAGCGGTGTAATTCTTCTTAACCATAAGTACAGTTTTCAACCTACGACACACAGTGAAAGAGTTGTTAGACTCAGCGGACTTATACAGAGTATTGTATGTTGTCCAGGGTCCATCAGGACAGAGGGGTTGGTCCTCGTACTGTATTCTGTTTACTTATGACTTCTCTAGTTCTTAGACAGGTGTTTCGTAGAAACACAGGGTCTAAGTTTTGAGGAGTTACAGGTATTTGAATAGAGTAGAGAACCAGGTGTAGCAAGTATCGGGATTCTTCACAGTGATCGAAGATGTAGATACTTGTGTATGGTATTCAGTTGATAGTAATTACTTCTCTTTCGGGTTACTCATAATTGGAAGCATTCCTAAGTTGAGTAACGCTGATCGGCCTCTCTCCATTTAGTTGACATGCACTGGAGATAGCTGCATGATTTGAATCTGGTTCAATTAAATCAGTGCCTCTGGTTCTATATTGGATATAGAACAGTTCATATCTTAACGATGTTAAGGTAAGGGGAGTTGTCCGGCTTATGATTAAAACCAGACTCTGGATAACTCAAGGCACGTTTCTGTAATGGCTGTTTGTGGGTTGACCCAGGCTATGACGTGGGTTGATTTTCTACCATCTGGATGAACAATAGCAATATTGTTCTAGACTCGCCACAGTTTTATTAAAAATGGATTTTTTCAAAAACAGCAGTGGGAGTATGGTAGAACTGGAAGTAATTCCAGAACCGCAAACGATTACTGAAGATTTGATAAGGAACCTAAAGATTCAATCTGTTTTGACATTCCATTGGCCACTCCGCAGATAAGGTGGGTAACTTCAGGCACCCGGGAGGTACTTCGGTAGCCTCAAGGACGGTGACAGGGAAGTTCTTGTTTACCCACACTTGCCATTGTTGTTGTTCCAAGCTGCGAGACCCGGCAGGAGGATGAGTATAGCGTCATTCTAAACTTGCTTTAGAAGTGTACGTCTATATGACTCTGCCAGAGGGTTGTCGTAGTCAGTGGGAGCAGCGGAAGCATTGGTGGACAGGTAGCTTATGTCTATTTATAGACTAAAGCAGATGTGGCGGAGATAGATCATCTATTTCTGACGTGACAGTCATGGGTTTGACTTCATCAGAATAGGGGATGGATCTGTTGAGAAGGTAGTAGGGTGTGATATCCTGGTATTTGGATGACATACACAGAGTAGGAAAAGAAACTCCTATACTACAATCGGTTATACTTTGGTCGTCACACAGTGGTTTCTCCACAAAGGACTTGGACATTATATTAGACATACTGGTTACTAGATCTATGGTTTTAGATCTAGATTTGGGTGGTTTCCCAATCAGGGTACTTTGACAGCATTCTAAGAGTATTTAGAATGGACGACTCCTGGCACGGTAGTGTACCTGCAGGTAATGGAGTCACCCTCTCTAAAGGTGTCTTATAGACTAAAGGGGAGAGGGACGTGCATGATTGGCAGATCACTTGCTCAGGCAATTGAGTCAATCATGAGATGTCAAGTACCACACCAGATGTTGTTCTTGCACTAGATGCAATAAGTTGATATTGATCCAATCCTGGAGAAACAGTCGGAAGCAGTTTTAGAACATAAGTGGCTGTTCTAGGGATATGATAACGGCTGCCTCTTTTAGGAGACGGTTATCATTCCAGGCTTCCAAGGTGACCTGGACGACAAGGAGGTTGTCAGAGTTATAGTTTTTCCCTCTGACGAGGGGCAGTATTTTGGACGGATGGTCCAAGGCAATACTGAGGGCGGCATGGCGCAGGATACTGATTAAGTTCAGTTGAAGATACAGTCTAAGAAGTTTGGATTTGGAGTTCATTTATGAGCTACGTCCCGTCAGACATCCAGACATTCTAAGGCAGGTATTGCTCATTTCGGGAGATGGCTTTCTCCGCGAACTTGAGATATAGAGAGACATAGAAAGATACATCAAGGCGGATCCACTCGCTGAGGCTATTCCTCGAACGCAATAGTTTCACAAACGGTTTTTGTGAGACTGACTAGTAGAGGAGTTGGGTGTTCGGTATCGCACGGGCTGTGAGTATGCGACATCGCAATAATTAGCCTTGAGTGCAAGTGGGAGATTGTTAGAGATAGTGCCCTCAGAGTCAATTATTGGATCACAGGCACGTGATTGCAATGATTGAGGGAGGACCTATCCCGGTAGGACAGTCTTACTCGAGATGATAGTATGCTATCTGGTTTACCTTTATCATCGTGTACTGCTTTAGGTGACCTGAGAGGTCGCTATTGCACGTTGATAGAGCCCCTAGGATTCTTGCTTGACCACCAGCAGTATGAGGGCGATCATATAAGTGGGAGCTGGGGTCTATAAGCTTTTCCTTAAAAGGTCCCTAGTCGTGGGAGTTTCGAGACTGGGCATCGATACTCCATTAGTAGACTAGTGTATACAGTCGAGACCCCGACGAGGGGCGGTGGCCGGTCTCACAAGCCACTGGTGTCAGTTGGATCACCTAAGATGTATACAGGTGCTCATTGGGTTATGAGTACACCGGACAGGACTCGCCGGGAACATGCTAGTTGGTCATATACCAGACGTCAGATGGCAGTTCCCTGGTGACATGTGTGCAGGTTAGTTCATCGACCTGGGGATCGTCATTTGTCTCGTGTGAGTTCCCACTGTACTTTGATTACTACCCTACCACGGCTCAAAGGAGTCGTGCAAACAGGTTTTAGTTGGGTACAGTCCCGAGCCACATGGAGGCAGTGAGCGGATCTTCGGGGGTTTCGTCTCTCCCGGTATTGGGGGTGAGGTCGCGCTGTGTCTAGGAGAGCCATTACACAAAGACCTTGGCCAAGGCAAGGAGATTTACTGGTAGGTATTCCAGTAGTATCTCAGGGTGTTCTGGGCTACACTCCGACACGACTTGTACCGCTTTTGGGGGTCTGACTTTTACCAACCCCCTAGGCCCGCCATGCGATACTCATAGACGAACGGACCGGACTGTACGGATATTGTCACTGACAGGCTCAGTTGGGTGTCGGGGTGAGCTTCCTCAACGACGTCCCTTTTAGTCAATAGCTGGTGGCCCGTCACGTATTGGCTTATACCTCTGACGTGCTAGTGGTTAAATCCACAGCCATAGTATTGACGAGTCTTTAGAGTCCACCACACTTTCAGTTACTCAAGTTTCGGGCGAAACGCTGTAGAGGCCGTATGGAGATATGGCAGGGTCCGATCAGATACGTGCGGTATTGCACGGATCAGGATCGGACAGGTTTGTACTAGTGGCCGTATGGTTATATGGCAGGGTTCGATCAGATACGTGCGGTATTGCACGGATCAGGATCGAACGGATATTACTAGCCGGTTTTTGTTTAAGCCGGTCCTAGTTTAGTACAGTGTAGATTCTGTCTCATTGCATTTGTATCCGGACGGAATACAAATGCGGGTGTGTATGCACAGTGTGGGGTTATCCTGTAATTTATTACGGGACCAGTTTTCTAGGGTTGCCATTTTGTTTTCCGTTCCGGCCGGTTTTTCTTTGTTCTTTCCCGGCCGGACTTTTCCGATGGAGGGGGTAATTTGCAGTTTTGCAAATTACTTTTGTGGAGGGGTTTTCTTGCATAATGGATTGATTATGATAGCTTTCTTTTCTTTGCACCATGACTTACTTTGACTTGTGATTTGATGAGGGTATGGTTTGATTAAAGTGAAGCATGGTTGTATGCTTTCTTGTCCCTTGATATGGTCACCTCTTCCATTCTCCTACACTCACCTCCCTTAAGGTTTGCTATTACCTCCTCCACCATTCTCTTTTGCAAGGGGATCATTCATTATTCAAGAGAGAAAAAGAAAGAGAGAAGAAGAAGAAAAGAGAAGGAGAGAGCTTCATCTTTGAGAGAGTAGCATTCTTGATCTCATTTTTACATGCTAGAAAAATGCAAGCACCATTTTTCTTCTTGATTCCTCCATCATCTTTCAAATGGCAACCAACCCCAAAGTGAGACATACAATCTACACTATATTCCTACAGCAAATCTTGGACGCGTCGATTCGCCAGCTTCGCGCCCGAGTTGCCTCGGTATTGAGGTGGGAGCCCGTAAAAGCTACAGGCGATGTGGTGCCCTTTCCGACGAGGAGGAGACGGACGGAGATCCCGCGAGGAGATCGGAGTGGAGATGAAGACCGGAGGACTTGGATCGTCGGTATATATCTCTAACCCGTATTCTAGTTGCTAGAACTAGTTTAATGGTCACGATCCGGGGTTTAGTGCGCGGTGGTGTCGGTTTGCAAAGTCCGCAAAATTAAAAGTTTACCACCGTTTCCGCGTTTGGCCGTCGGGTTGACGGCCGGGGCGCCGCCGTGCACTTACATCATATATAACCGACTAACATCCATTGTATCGTCTTATCGAATCAACACTTGATTCGATAACCCGGCTATATCATATATAACTGACCAATACAAAAAGTCGCAGAATTGAATACGGTATCACATACAGGCATCATTCTCGGTCTTGCACATATCACATATGTGCTCCTATTTCGTTTTGCCTGAGCCAGTAAAACCTATATGTAGGACTCTAAAGACTCGTCAATACGTCGGAAGTAGGTGATGATCACATCAAACACCCACAAGCCGTCAGCGGTACTAGCTGGACGTAACGGCTACCCGGGTATTGAGCGATCAGAAGATCAGCAAGCAAGCCCGCTCCAACTCCTGTAAAAGCCTGCCGGTAACACTTCCCGTACAGTCCAGTCTCCTCGTCTGATATGTCGCATATCAAGTCTAGTGGTGGTAAACGTCAGACCCCAATAACCGATAAGTCGTGCCGATGTGAGGCTCATAACGGGTCGAGAAACTACTGGTAACACTTACCAGTAAATCTCTAAAGCTGCCATGGCCAGGGACTTCCCTGTTACGGCCAATCGAGCACAGCGCAACATCAATCCCCAATAGCAGGAGAGACGAAACCCCTCCTATCGCTCATTGCCTCCATGTGACTCGGGACTGTACCTAAAAACCACCGTTTTGCATGCCTTCCTGGACGTGGTAAGGTGGAAATCAAAGCACAGTGGGAATCACACAAGACTCTATGACGATCTCGGGTCTACAGACTAACCTGCACAAGTGTCACCAGAGAACTGCCATCTTACGTGAGGTATAATACCATCTGGGAGTTCTCGGCGAGGCCGGGCAGTGTACCTAATCTCCACTGAGCACCTGTATACCATCTCTGATGTCAAACACCAATGGATATGGGATCATCCATCGCCCATCTCATGGGTCGAGAAGCGTATACGCTAGTCTACTCTGTTATATCGATGCCGTGTCTCGATACACCCACGACTAGGGACCATGAAGGATGTACTTATGGACTACCATGTCCCCACTAGTATAAACCGCATCATAGTCCAGGTAGTCAAGTACACATCCTAAGGGCTTTACCAACATGTAACTATAAAACAGTATAAAGAGACATGTGTACATGTTAAAGTAAAGAGAAACCAGATAGCATACTATCATATCGATCAAGAAAGTACTCTTTATATATGTCCAAGCATCCAATATAATATACATCATCTGTACAATACTAGCCTCTAGGGCATACATACAACTAACAATCTCCCACTTGCACTAGGGCCAGCTGCTGTAGTATCGCATACCAAGCATCCCGAAGAGTCTCTCAAACTGTATCTGGGGAATGGCCTTCGTGAGTGCATCCGCAGTGTTGTTCTTCGTGTCAACCCTCCTGACCTCGATCTCCCGGCGATCAACTATCTCCCGGATCAGGTGATACTGCCTTAGAATATGCCTGGATCGCTGATGGGACCTGGGTTCCTTGGCCAAAGCCACCGCTCCATTGTTATCGCAATACAAAGGTATTGGATGCTCAATGGATGGAACCACTCCAAGTTCAGTATTGAACTTCTTAATCCAGACAGCCTCTTTGGCAGCATCGTTGGCAGTGATGTATTCAGCCTCCATCGTCGAGTCTGCCACGGTTTCCTGCTTGGAACTCTTCCAGCTAACCGCCCCTCCGTAAAGGGCAAAGACAAATCACGACTGCAACTTAGAGTCGTCCGTATCACTCTGGAAGCTCGAATCGGTAAAGGACTCCACTTGGAGTTCTCCGTTACCATACACCAAGAGCATCTCTTTAGTTTTTCGAAAGTACTTGAGAATGCTCTTCACAGCTGTCCAGTGACTCTCTCCAGGATCAACTTGATACCTACTCACTACACTTAGTGAGTATGATACATCGGGTCTAGTACATAGCATCGCGTACATGACAGAGCCTACAGCCGAAGCATAGGGTATCCCCTGCATGTGAGCTCTCTCCAAATCAGTCTTGGGAGACATCTCTTTGGAGAGAGTGAGCCCTGAGATCGTGGGTAAAAACCCACGTTTGGACTCTTCCATACTAAACCTCTTTAGTATGGTGTCAATGTACCTGGATTGGGACAATCCCAATATCCTTTTAGATTTATCTCTATAGATCATAATTCCCAGTATGCAGGAGACATCACCTAGATCTTTCATTGAGAATCTTTGTGATACGAAGAGCTTCACCGATTGCAGCATAGGAATGTCATTTCCTATCAAGAGTATGTCGTCCACGTACAATACGAGGAAGACAACCTTACTTTCTGCCACCTTCTTGTAGATACAAGGTTCATCTGCATTTCTGACCAAATCAAACTCTTTGATAACGACGTCAAAGCAGATGTTCTAACTCCACGATGCGCAGCTTGCACACTTTCCCGCTGATCCCACTATCTACGAATCCCTCTGGCTGAGTCATGTACACGCACTCTTCTAAATCAACGTTTAGAAAGGCGGTCTTAACATCCATTTGCCAAATTTCGTAGTCATGATATGCCGCGATTGCAAGCATGATCCGGATGGATTTAAGCATAGCCACTGGAGAAAAGGTTTCTTCATAGTCCACACCTGGTCTTTGACGAAAACCTTTTGCAACAAGTCTAGCTTTGAAAGTCTCCACTTTCCCATCTACACCAAGTTTTTTCTTGAAGATCCACTTGCTCCTAATGGGTTTTACCCCTTTAGGAGCAACTTCCAAAGTCCACACTTTGTTGGTGTACATGGATTCCATCTCGGACCGCATTGCATCCAGCCATTTCACTGAGTCCCCATTCGTGATGGCCTGCTCGAAGCTAGTTGGGTCATCATCAACCATGAAGCAATCCTCTCTCCCACCATCCATGAGAAAACCGTAGTATCTCTCAGGTGGGTGAGGAACCCTACTAAATCTGCGGAGTGGCTGGGGTTCATCGGGAACTACCGAATCCTCTGGTTCAACCAAATCTTCTGTTGTAGTCTGTATTGCTAGAACCTCTTCCAGTTCTACCTCCAAGCCACTAATCTCTTTTTCAAGAAATTCCTTTTCTAAAAAGGTGGCATGTCGAGAAACAAACACTTTTTGTTCCTCGGTTTGGTAGAAGATATTCCCGCGCGAATGTTTGGGATATCCAATAAACTTACACAGAATGGACCATGCCGCGAGTTTGTCCGGATTTTATGTTTTTACATAGGCCGGACAACCCCATATCTTAACATAATTAAGACATGGTCTCTTTCCTTTCCATATCTCATATGGAGTAGTTGGCACATATTTGGTGGGAACCATATTCAATAGGTCTGCAGCTGTTTCCAGTGCATATCCCCAGAAGGAAATAGGTAACTCAGCTGTGCTCATCATAGAGCGCACCATATCTAATAGGGTGCAGTTCCTCCGTTCCGATACACCGTTGTGCTGTGGTGTATATGGAGGAGTTAGCTGAGAGAGAATCCTATTCTCTTTTAGGAAGTCCAGGATTTCATTGCTCAAGTATTCTCCTCCTCGATTAGATCGTAGGATTTTAATACTTTTTCCTGTTTGGTTCTCGACTTCCTGTTTATATTCTCTAAATTTCTTAAAAGCTTCTGATTTGTGTTTCATCAGGAACACATATCTGAATCTAAAGAGATCGTCAGTGAATGTAATGAAGTACACAGAACCATTCCTGGCATGTGTAGACATAGGGCCGCATACATCACTATGTACCAGTCTCAAGAGTTCTGTACTCTCTCTCCGTGTCCCGTAAACGGAGTTTTGGTCATCTTGCCTTTGAGACATGACTGGCAAGTGTCATAAGTTGAAAATTCAAACGGATTCAAATATCCATCCTTATGAAACTTGGCTAGTCGTGTCACATTGATGTGACCCAGTCTACAATGCCATAAGAAGGATTCGTTCATTTCTAAACTCTTCCTCTTGTGTGTGTTTGTTATGCTTAGAACCGTTGATTGATTTAGAACATAAATGCCATTGCACAACGTGCCTGATCCAACCAACTTTTGCTTAAGGAAAATGTTCATAACATTATACTGTAATACAAAATTATATCCCTCTTTACTCAACAAAGAAACCGATATAATGTTGCATATCAGGTTCGGCATGTAATAGCATTCGTTCAGAATCAATATATTACCAGTTGGCAATACAAGGTGATATTCCCCGACGGTTTTAGCTGCAACAATTGCACCATTTCCAACCCTTATGTCTTTATCACCTTCTCCAAGTTCTCTACCTTTTCTAAGCCCATGTAACTGATTACATATATGGGATCCTGACCGGGTATCTAATATCCAGGACGTAGAGCAAATGGAGAAACAGTTCTCTGAAACGAACACACTCGAAGAAAATGCATCAACATGTACTTTCTTCATTCGGGTGGCATGGGAATCCTGGTATTCCCTTATATCCTGTTCAGTCTTATTACTTTTATAAGAAAGAACGGAACCAACGTTCCCTAGCACAGTATAACATGCGGGTTCGGTCAATACATCCATATTATTATCTTGATTAAGGCATGATATGGTCGCTACCTGGAGAGAGAGAGAAGAAAACACTTTAGCGTATGCTCTTGCAAGATCAGATTGGTTATTATTTTATCTAATCAGGATGGCTCCCACTGTTTTTATCAAATCTTCCTTCAAACCCTAAAAGGAAAGACTAGCCGGGATTAATCACACCTACAACTTCGCCAATCTTTCAGCCAGGCCAGTGTCGGTACTTTGAGGGAGGTTCCCCGTGCTTTCGCACAGACCTAATTAAAGTAAACCTCATTTTCCCAGAGGCGTAACCCCGTTGACACCTTTCTAGACACTTACTTGATCGGCTAATTTTCCTGTGTAAAAATCTCCCGGGAGTAACAATTACTCGCAGTGGGTATCGGGATCCAACTATCTCATAGAAGGTATGCAATCTCGTTGCAAATTTCAACACTTGAAATTCCCGATAATATTTTTCCCCTAGCGTCCCATGACCTTGACGCAGGCCAACAAACCATAGTGCGCTAGTCAAGTTCAACCCGTCATTTCTTGATTGAATTAAACCCACCCGTACGACCCTTGACGCAGGCCAACAAAGTCGCACGACTACCCTAATCCAATCTGCATCATATGCATAAGCAGATAAATACTAGTTAGCTACCGCACACTACGCGTTGATGCAGACCAACAAACGTAGCACGAATACTAAGTATGACTTATCTGAAATGACGGAGGGCTACGACAGGTTTTTCTGAAAACCTATTGCGTAATGAACTTGATATCGTTGTAGAATCATGTGAATTTTGAAATGGAGTGATTTTGAGGCTTTTATTAGTTTTGCTAAAGAGGTCACTCCCGGTGAAGGGATCTCGGCTCTTTCCTTATGGTATAAGGTGCTGGATATATCATATACATCACTATGCAAAGCAAAACTCCAAAGGCAATCAAAAACAAACCGAGTGTTGTAACATCTGCCAGTTTTGCTAAAGAGGTCACTCCCGGTGAAGGGATCTCGGCTCTTTCCTCATCGAATAAGGTGCAGGGTATATCATATATACCGCTATGCAAAGCAAAACTGTAGCTACCCTTTTTTTAAAAAAAATTGATTCCACAACATCTTTTAGGTTTCTTTTCTTTCATTAATCACATTAATGAAGTCCCATCATTTATAGCACCTAAACATCACAGATAAATACGACGTACACTTATGCCATCCGCATTCTCCTCGATGTCCCCTCGTGCACCGTTGGGTTAGGTAACTAACGGTAGAGCGGGGCAGGGCTAGCGTGGGTGTAAAACATAAGTAACGCCTATATAATATATCATATATACTATATACAGTATTTATCACAACACATCACATGATCACATCACAGATATCGCGGCAGAAGAAACATATGAAATATTGGATATACTAGGACGTCCGTGTTTTATTTTGAGCCTCTATAAAACACGGATTCCACGGTCGCGATGAATAGCCAAACCCACACCCCTTGACCCCTACGAGAGCGGCAAGCAACCCTACCAATTCTAGAGTTAGGAGACCCGGACTCGACTCCTCGAGTTGGTCTCCCACTGGACTCTAGAACCCGGTTACTTGTGCTCTCCTTCTTGGGTCTATCCTTGTGCGGAAAAGTAAATAATATACAAAAGGTGACATCAACCTCATCCCGGAAGTGCCCCAATAAAAGAATATTGCATACATTTTAATTTACATGAATGAAAATAAAAACTCTCATCTCACATTAAAAACCCCGGCTATTCAGAACGCGACGATCCAATATAACATATCCAGCAACACATAACATCACTTGTCATCAACGTAAGTAAATATGCGCATCCCAATTGTCGTTGACATATAGCAATGTAACCGGCGATATCACATATTACACTTACGGTCACAGAAAAGAAAGTGTAAAACTACAACATTTGGAATCCACAATCTCTTTAGACATCGTAAATCCGAAATATCGCATACTTCGCATTCATGCCTAACCGTGTGAATTCCACATATTGTATCATATTCCAGATAAATAGACAGTATTAAACTTTCCGATCGAATAATCAAATACCCTAGATTTCCTAAATAGCTCAACACTTGAGCGGAGTTCAAAAATTCCAGAATACGTCACAGTAGCAACGGTCCAGCCGTAGAAGGGTCAAGCCAACGCCTCACATGTGGCACGCCGTACTGCCCCAAACCCTAAGGTTCAAAAGGCAGTTCAAGACGGTCACATAATCGAGTTAAGGTTTGTTGTCTTCTAGAGGGTCCATCGCGTCACATGCACGTTTTTCCGAAAGAATTAAACCCGAGAAAAATTCAACACTTGAATGTTTTTCATGTCCGGAAAAATTGAGTTAATGATATCCGTTCGAACATTTTAATACTTTCTAAATTATCCGGAAAAACTATATGAAATTAAATCTTCCGATCGAATTAACGAATACAAAAGGATCCCCAGAATACTCAACACTTGAGTCAGTTTAAAAATACCCATAAAATAGCACTATCAGATAAAAGTATTACTGTGCAAACCCCAAAGACAATGCACACAGTACGGCCGTGGATCCACGGCACAAGGAGGGTATTGCCGCGGTTCCGCGGCCATCCGTACGATTGACTTTGTCGTTTTTCACAGTAATTTCTAAAATTCCCTGCTGAATTTTTTAGGTATTTTTAATACTGAAAAATCATAGATTTTGAAAAAAGTCCAGAGAGGGGGTCGTTTTGTCGTTTCCGGGTTCGATCGGGGTTTTAACTTCGTTAACACATCGCCTAATGCTCTAGCTAGGCTCTGATACCACTTTAGGGTTACTAGGCACTCTAATAAGGTTTAAGGAAGCATCAAACATGTCCGTTTAAAATTTTAGCCGTGCTGAATAACCCTAAACAAGATCGTTGCTAGAAAATTAGGGTTTCATATGCAAGTAAACTAAGTTTACAACTAAGTGAATACGAAATACAACCTTTGTAGATCGGTCCTTCACTTCTATAGCTCCTTGTTGAGGTCCCTTCGCTGCGATCGTGGTTCTCCTGGACCCTTGCATGGCTTCACGAGGCGATAGACGCGTCCTTTCTTGAAGTCTTCGAGGCCGAAGATGATCTACATCGAGGGGATGCCAACTCAAGCTTCTACTTCACTAACTTGAGAATTAGTGAAGCAAACACCCTAAACTAAAGTGCTAGTCTAGTAGAGGATGGAGAAATAGGAAGTGGGTACTCTTTAGAATTTTATTTCTCACAAGCTTTCTCACTTTTGATCAAACCCTAGCAAGCTTTTTTCTCTTGAACAAAAAAGAAGAAGAAGAACTAAAGAAAGAGATATGGATAATGATCAAGTGAGTAGGCTAACCATGGTGAGTGAGTATAATATACTAACTCTTGTAGAGTCATAACCATAGCTAATTGATTATGGTTGGGTTAAGAAATATCCATAGTAAAAACAAATTTAGTGGAATTAGTCAATGCATCCACAAGCTTCCACAAGCTTCATGCATTGTGCTAATCCTTCACTAATTTTGTAATTACTTAAAATATAAAAACCTAACATAATCTAGAGCATGGTGTAAGTCTCATACACCCAAGTCATGTGTATCATCAACCATGATACAATAAGAAAACATAATTTTAATATATATCATATATACATTAAAGTTAAGCTCATGTGAGAAAAACCCTAAAGTGAACAAGTGTTAGTTAATGCAAACTAGTATATAAAATATACAATTATACAATAAATTATTAAATCAACACTTGACTTAATAATCCGGTCATATCATATATAACCGATTAACATCCATTGTATCATCTTATCGAATCAACACTTGATTCGATAACCCGGCTATATCATATATAACCGACTGATACAAAAAGTCGCGAGAATTGAATACGGTATCACATGCACGCATCATTCTCGGTCTTGCACATATCACATATGCGCTCCTATTTCGTTTTTCCTGAGCCAGTAAAACCTCTATATAGGACTCTAAAGACTCGTCAATACGCCGGCAGTAGGTGATGATCACATCAAGCACCCACAAGCCGTCAACGGTACTAGCTGGACGTAACGGCTACCCCGATATTGAGCGATCAGAAGATCAGCAAGCAAGCCCGCTCCAACTCCTGTAAAAGCCTGCCGGTAACACTTCCCGTACAGTCCAGTCTTCTCGTCTGATATGTCGCATATCAAGTTTAGGGGTGGTAAACGTCAGACCACAATAAACGATAAGTCGTGCCGATGTGAGGCTCATAACGGGTCGAGAAACTACTGGTAACACTTACCAGGAAATCTCTAAAGCAGCCCTGGCCAGGGACTTCCCTGTTACGGCCAATCGAGCACAGCGCAACATAAACCCCCAATACCGGGAGAGACGAAACCCCTCATATCGCTCATTGCCTCCATGTGACTCGGGACTGTACCCAAAAACCACCGTTTTGCACGCCCTCCTGGACGTGGTAAGGTGGAAATCAAAGCATAGTGGGATTCAAACAAGACTTTATGACGATCTCGGGTCTACAGACTAACCTGCACAAGTGTCACCAGAGAACTGCCATCTGACGTGAGGTATAATACCATCTAGGGGTTCTCGGCGAGTCCGTCCAGTGTACCCAGTCATCACTGAGCACCCGTATACCATCTCTGATGTCAAACACCAATGGATATGGGATCATCCATCGCCCATCTCATGGGTCGAGAAGCGTATACGCTTGTCTACTCTGGTATATCGATGCCCCGTCTCGATACACCCACGATTAGGGAACTTGAAGGATGTACTTATGGACGACCATGTCCCCACTAGTATGATCCGCATCA
>JASDDO010000031.1:193475921-193495921 GCA_030015575.1 Agapanthus africanus
GCCGGATTTTTCTGATGGAGGGGCTAATTTGCAATTTTGCAAATTAGCATTTGTGGAGGGGTTTCTTGCATTTGAGGGATTATGATGGTTTAAGCATCTTTGCTTTTTCTTGTGATCATTTCTTGCATTAATGAGATAAGAATGGATTAGAAATTGATATGACTTTGTTATCATCACTTTTGGATGTGGTCACCTCTTTTGATTCCTACACTCACCTCCCTTCATATATTATTCTTTTTCCCTCCACCATTTTGAGATAGAGGGGCCGGCCACTTTGGATGAGAGATAGGTTCATTTGTATGAGGGAAAATTTATCATCTCATTCCATGCTTGAAAAATGAGAGCTCCATTCTTTTTCAAAGATCATTTCTTTTCTCCTCCATCATCAAAGGCAACTTCATAAACCCCAAGAGACAATGCATTCTACACTTCACCTATAGCACCCATGGGAACGTCGACTCGCCAACTTCGTGCCCGAGTTGCCTCGGTCCAGAGGTGGGAGCCCGTAAGAGAACCCGGAGTTGTGGTGCCCGCTCCGACGAGAAGCTGAAGACCGGAGGTTCCGCGAGGAGATCGGAGTAGAGGCGAAGACCGAAGGACACGGTGTAAGTCTACGCTAGCGCCCCGGCAGTCTACAGACGCCAAATGCGGAACAAAAACTTTTAAACTGGCGCTATCGTATACTTTAACCCGGATCTGCTATTATTGCTAAACTAACAAACTGTAAAGAGTGTAGGAAGATTGTACCGAACGATCCGAGTCCTTCGTTCTTCAACCATCATCCCACGCTCCGTTGCGGCTGCTCCGATCTCGTTGATCTCCGATCTCCTCGTCGAGGTGGCACCACATGATCGGTTCTTTAAACGGGCTCCCGCCTCTGACTCGAGGCAACTCGATCGTCAATTTTGCTAAAAGAGACGACCAAGAATGATGTAGAGAATGAGTGGATGACTTTGTCTCACTTTGTCCAAATCCGTGGACGATCGGTTAATGAAGTTGCCGAGGGAATTGGGTGATGGAATGAAATGAGCTGTGGATTCCATACACCCCAAATCTATCATAATCTTTTTTCTAATGAAAATGAAACATCAAGTGAAGTGAGGAGGAGAGAGAAGGCCGGCCACTTATATATGATGGAGGGAGGTGACCGTAGGAGCAAGTGGTGACCATAAGCAAAAAGCTTCTCACTTCAAAATATCTTAACCAAAACAAGAATGCTTTAATACAAAGCATGACTCACTTAAACCTAGTCACCCTTTAATAAATGCAAAGATGAGTCACTTAGCCTTGTCACAAATTCTAGAACCTTCTAGAAGCACGACTCACTCTCATCCAAGAAAAGATAAATCCGCCTTTAACCAAATGTTAAAAGACGGCTGATAGAAAACTGGAAACTGGCAACTTCCAAAAGTGATCCTGAAACGACTTTCAGGAAAACCCCGAAACTGTATAAATATACCCGCATTTGTATTACGACCGAATACAAATGCAACTGAGACAAAGATATTATACCTACTCAATATAATACTCGGATCCGGCTTAAACCAAAGCCGACCAGTATCACCTGTCCGAAAATCGACACGTGCGTAAACGCACGTGCATTTTCCGAACCCTGCCATAAAACCATACGGCCTCTACAACGTTTCGCTCGAACTTAGGAAACTGTCTTTGGAGGACTCTAATGACTCGTCAGTACCCTGGCAGTGGGTTTAACCACAAACCGTCAGCGGCACTAGCTATGCGTAACGGCTGCCCATGGACTGACCTCAAGGGAAGCTGATGAGCGAACTCAAGGGAGGCCGATGAGTGAACTCATCCAGAAACCCTACTGAGACTAACAGTGACAATGTATATACAGTCCGGTCCGTTCGTCAATGAGTATCGCATATCTGCCTAGGGGGCTAGCAACGTCAGACCCCTAATAGCAGTATAAGTCGTGTCGGAGTGAAGCCTCAATACACCCTGAGATACTACTGGAGTACCTACCAGTAAATCTCCTACCATGGCCATGGATTTGTGTAATGGCTCTCCTAGACACAGCACGACCTCGCCCCCAATACCTGGAGAGACGAATCCCCTGCCGATCCGCTCACGTGCCTCCATGTGGCTCGGGACTGTACCCAAAAGCTACCTGTTTGCACGACTCCTTTGAGCCGTGGTAGGGTAGAAATCAAAGCACAGTGGGAACTCACACGAGACAAATGACGACCTCAGGTCGATGAACTAACCTGTACACATGTCACCAGGGAACTGCTATCTGACGGTAGATACAATACTAACTAGCAGATTCCCGGCGGGTCCTGTCCGGTGTACTCATAACCCAATGAGCACCTGTATACATCTTAGGTGATCCAACTGACACCAGTGGCTTGTGAGACCGGCCACCGCCCCTCGTCGGGGTCTCGACTGTACACACTAGTCTACTCCGGAGTATCGATGCCCTGTCTCGAAACTCCCACGACTAGGGATACAATTAAGGATATGCATATAAACTACCCAACTCTCACGTATATGATCGCCATCATACTGTTGGTAGTAAAGCAAGATCCTAAGGGCTCTATCAAAGTGTAACATGCAATCAGTCACCTGAACATGTACAGGACTGATAAAGGCAAACCAGATAGCATACTATCATCTCGAGTAAGACTGTCCTACCGGTATAGGTCCTCCGCAATCATTGCAATCACGTACCTGCGATCCAATAATTGACTATGAGGGCACTATCTCCAACAATCTCCCACTTGCACTCAAGGCTAATATTGCGATGTCGACTACTCACAGCCCGTGTGAAACCGAACATCCAACTCTACTAATCAGTTTCACAAAGCCCGTTTGTAAAACTATTGTGTTCGAGAAATAGCCTCAGTGAGTGGATCAGCCTAGAAGTATCTTTCTATATCTCTCTTAATCTCAAGTTCGAGGAGAAAACCATCTCCCGAATTGAGTAATACCTGTCTTAGAACATGTCTGGATATCTGATGGGACCTTATTTCATAAATGAACTCCATATCCAAACTTCTTAGACTGAATCGATCACTGAACCTAATCAGTATCGGGTACCTTGCTTCCCATAGTATCCTCTTGGACCACCTGTCCATAATATTGTCCCTCTTCGTCAGAGGGAAAAACTAAAACTCTGACAGTCACTCTGTCATCCATGTCACCTTTGAAGCGTGGAATGATAATCGTCTCCCGAAGGAGGCTGCCGTCATCAAATCCGTAGAACATGTACTTATGTTCTAAAACTGCTTCCTTATGTTTCTCCAGGATTGGATTAATACAAACTTATTGCATCTAGTGCAAAACCAACATTTGGTGTGGTACTTGACATCTCATGATTGACTCAATTGCCTAAGCAAGTGATCTGCCAATCATGCACATCCCTCTCCCCTTTAGTCTGTACGACACCTTTAGAGAGGGTGACTCCATCACCTGCAGGTACACCACCATGCTAGGAGTCAACTATTCTAAAAACCATTAGAATATCTGTCAAAGTACCCACATTGGGAAACTACCCAAATCCAGATCTAAAACCATAGATCTAGAAACCAGAATGTCAAATATTATATCCATATCCTGTCTGGAGAAACAACTGTGTGACGACCACAGTACAACCGATCGTAGTATAGGAATTTTACTTCCTACTCTGTATATGTCATCCAGATACCATGCCATCACACCCTACTACCTTCTTTACTGATCCATCCCCTATTCTGATTGAAGTCAAACCCATGACTGTCACATCAAAAATTAGATGATCTATCTCCGCTATAACTGCTCAAGTCTATAAATAGATATAAGCTACTTGCCCACTATGCTTCCGATGCTCTCACTGACTACGACAACCCTCCTACCGGGTCTCATAACCTGGAACAACAGTAGTGTCAAGTCTGGGTAGATAAGAACCTCCCTGTCACCGTCCTTGAGCCTACCAAAGTACCTCTCGGGTGTCTGAGGTTACCTACCATACCTGCGGAGTGGCTATTGGAATGTCAAACCTGATTGAATGTATAGGTCCTATTAAATTTTCCGTAATCGTTCGCGGTTCTGGAATCACTTCCAGTTCTACCATACTCCCACTACTGTTTTCTGAAAAAGATCAATTTTTACTAAAACTGTGGCGAGTCAAGAACAATATCACTATTGATCTTCCAAATGGTAGAATATCAACCCTCGTCATAGCCAGGGTCAACCCACAAACAGCCATTACAGAAACGTGCCCTGAGTTATCCAGAGTCTGGTTTTGAGCATAAGCTGGACAGCTCCCCGTACCTTAATATCTTTTAAGGTACGAACTATTCTATATCCAATATAGAAACTTTGGCACTTATTTAATTGGAACCATATTCAATGTATGCAGCTGTCTCCAGTGCATTTCTACTTAATGGAAAAGAGGCTAATCAGCATTACTCAACTTAGGAATCCATCAAATTATGAGTAACCTGAAAGAGAAACACGTTTCTCAAAACCATCACTATCATCTGAATACCAATCACAAGAATCTACATCTTCGATCTATTTGAAGAATCCCGATACTTGTGATACCTGGTTCTCTACTTTATTCTTATACCCACAACTTCTCAAAACTTAGACCATGTATTTCTACGAAACACTTGTCTAAAAACTAGAGAAGTTATAAGTAAACAGAACAAAGCACGAGGACCTACCCCTTTGTCCTGAAGGACACTTGGACAACATACAATACTCTGTATAAGTCCGCTGAGTTAAACAACTCAAAACCTGTGCGTTGTAGGTTGAAAACTGTACCCTGGCGATTTCCTCAAATATCACCAATTACAACGAATTCCGATATAATGAGGATGATCACCTAATTCCCAATATCTTACTCCCACTCATCATCTGTAAAACCATACAGATATGAGAATGAAACGTGGTAAATACATACCCTTGGTGTAAGTGTCTAATCGGGAAAAACAGTTTTTCTTTTAACAATGCACTGAAACATGAAAATGTTTCGTAGGGGTATCCTGGTATTCATAGCAATGCCTCTTCCATAATCAAATTCATGACTTCAACCGTATACTTTATTGCCGTCTCTCCAAATCCCTTTATTTGTCTTTAGTCGTTACCTTCTGTACACCATCGTTAGGCTAAATGGTTTTCTTCATTCCCTACCGTTCGGCACCAGCCTATGGTTTGGAAGAAGACTATCCAGTAAGCATAATAGGTGTACCCTCCTAAACCAAGGAGTACTCGCAACTGAGAGAAGGTGATGATAAAAGACAACTGAATAATACCTTATTCTTTTAAAGGTGAAATAGGAGTGGCGATGAAGTACGCGGTTTTGGTCATGAATGATATCAGTCGCAATTTACTTTGCCCTCTTTCTAATCCCTTTATTTTGTCTTTACATATTACCTTCTGCACACCCTACTTAGGCTAATTGGTTTTCTTCATTCCTTACCTTTCGGCACCAGCCTATGGTTTGGAATAAGACTATCCAATAAGCGTAATAGGTGTACTCTCCTAAACCAAGGAGACCTGAGAGAAGGTGATAATAAAAGACAACTGAATAAACCAATTCTATTTCTCCTGAACCTTGATCCATCCTCGAAGAAGTCCCTTCGAGTTCGTATATAACCATACGATGGCTCTATCCAATGGAAGTGGATATCCGTAATAATACGGGTGTTCTGAGAAATTCAAAAGGTAAAAGAAGGAGTGGCAATGACTTATGCAACTCAGACAATCCAAAAGCCAGTATTTTAAGAAGGTTCGGTCAACCTGGTCACTGAGTCATAGTCTAGGGTCAGTCAAAGGTCGCTGCCAAAGAGAGAGAGAGAAAAGAAACACTCTGCGTACACTCTAACCTAGATCAGAATGGTCATCACTTTATCTAATCCGGAAACCTCCCACTGTCCTGTCAAATTCTCCTCCAAACCTAAAGAAGAATCAATCGGGATCACCCAAAGAGTAAACCAACTCATCAGTGGGAATCGGGATCCAACTCTCATCGTATGATAACGTGATGGAATGCATCCACGTTACTCATACTCCAGAAGGTATGTACATACTTGGCAAGTTTCAGTTTCTTTAGAAACTCCCGATATAGTTTTTGCCCCATGCTCTTATGATCGTGACTAAGGGCCAGCCCACCATAAGTCACATGTCAAGTTCTTCCCATCATTATCTTGTTGATTTGAACCCACCCGTACTCGCCCTTGACTAAGGGCCAACAAGGCTGTACGACTGTCCCAAACCAACTCATCTATCTATGCAACATGTGAACACCCCAGCAGCTACCAATCACTATGTCCTAGCTAAGGGCTAGACCAATATAGCTTGAATACTACTGACCATTCATATGAAATGACGGAGGGCTACGGCTGGTTTTTGGCGAAAAACCTTTAGCGTAGTGAACTTGATATCGCTGAAGGAACCTGATAGCTTTTTAAAATATAGTGGCGAAAACCTTTTGCTAAAGAGGTCACTCCCGGTAAAGGGATCTCGGCTCTTTCCTCGTGGAATGAGGTGCCGGATATTCCACTGAATACCGCTATGCAAAGCAACTTGTAATCGACTATAGTGAAGTTATTACTCTGACGCAAACTTCTGCCCAAGGGGTCAGTCCCGGTGAAGGGATATCGGCCCTTGCCCCGTCGAATGAGGTGCGGGATATTCCACTGAATACCGCTATGCATAACAAAAGAAAACGTCTTTGCAATAACACTTTTTAAATTTGTTCAAACAACTGAAAACAGGTTTGTTTTACTTTGCATTGATCAGAATCAACGCAGTCCCATCAATTAATCACACAAGAAAAGAACAAAAATAAAATGTACGTATATGCTATCCGCATTCGTCACTGGGTCCCGTCATCACTCGTTAGGTTACTTAACTAACGACAGAGCGGGGACTGGACTAGCGCGGGTGTAAAACATATACAACATCTAATAGTATATAAACCAATATACAATAATCGCTCCAGGCGTGATAGTATGCAACATTACAGAAAAGTAATAAGCATCACAGAACAATACAGATATCTGGGATCCCCGAGTTTCACAGAGCCGCTGCTGAAACCCGACGTTCCCCTGTCGTGTGGATAGCCTGTGTAATGAAACCTAGACCCCTACGGGTGCGGCAAGTTACCCGCCAAAACCTGAAGCGAGGCAGTCCCCTACAGCATAGTGAATGGGACACCCGGCACTTCACGGAATCCGGTAAATTGAGCACCCCTCCTTGGGTCAACCTGTACCCCCTACGAGTGCGGCGAATAGTCTGCCAATTTTAGAGTAGGGCCCCTCTGCCTCCCAAAGCCATGAGATGCGGACCCGTTGCCCTCCAGAACCCGGCTATCCGTGCACTCCGTCTCGGGGCAAAACCTAGTACAGTAATGAAAAATAGTACAATAGGTACATCGACCGCAACCTGGTCGTGCCCCAAAAGAATATTATACAACAGGCAGTGACGGCTGTCAACAAGTTGGACGCTCGCCCCGCAATATCAAATGTACAAATAAACTCAAACTGTACTACCATTGCTCACTGCTATCCACCACGACAAATCCGCAACATCACAGCACAACACAGAACATCATCGCGAATGTCACGTTCGCAAACCCGTCTAAAAGAACTATAGCAATCGGACGCGGTTTACCGATCAAATGACATTCCCGGTCGGAGATATAATGTAAGCACTGTAAACTAACGTTTTTAAATTTCGATCGACCAAATATCAAAAAAAATGGGCCCCACGACTTACTGGTGAACAGTAACAAAACCTGGGCCAAAACGATATTTACCAAAAAGCCCAATTTCCATCAGAGAAACTACTGTAGAATTTTGACCAACTGATTCGACTTTACTGCGGCGGATCCGCGGCCAAACCCACGCTTGGGCCGCGGTTCCGCGGCTGAACAGTCGATTCACTTCGACGAATTTCTCCAGTATTCCGAAAAAACCCTGCACAGATTTTCAAGACATGTAGAATTCATTTTTGACACCGTTTAAAAACAACAGAAACTGTCGGGCAAGAAAATTGTGTTTTTCGATTTTCGATTCGATCGATGTTTTAAACGCGTTAGCACAAGTTAGCATAGCAAAATGGTGAGGCTCTGATACCACTGTAAGTCTACGCTAGCGCCCCGGCAGTCTACAGACGCCAAATGCGGAACAAAAACTTTTAAACTGGCACTATCGTATACTTTAACCCGGATCTGCCATTATTGCTAAACTAACAAACTGTAAAGAGCGTAGGAAGATTGTACCGAACGATCCGAGTCCTTCATTCTTCAACCATCATCCCACGCTCCGTTGCGGCTGCTCCGATCTCGTCGATCTCCGATCTCCTCGTCGAGGTGGCACCACATGATCGGTTCTTTAAACGGGCTCCCGCCTCTGACTCGAGGCAACTCGATCGTCAAGTTTGCTAAAAGAGACGACCAAGAATGATGTAGAGAATGAGTGGATGACTTTGTCTCACTTCGTCCAAATCCGTGGACGATCGGTTAATGAAGTTGCCGAGGGAATTGGGTGATGGAATGAAATGAGCTGTGGATTCCATACACCCCAAATCTATCATAATCTTTTTTCTAATGAAAATGAAACATCAAGTGAAGTGAGGAGGAGAGAGAAGGCCGGCCACTTATATATGATGGAGGGAGGTGACCGTAGGAGCAAGTGGTGACCATAAGCAAAAAGCTTCTCACTTCAAAATATCTTAACCAAAACAAGAATGCTTTAATACAAAGCATGACTCACTTAAACCTAGTCACCCTTTAATAAATGCAAAGATGAGTCACTTAGCCTTGTCACAAATTCTAGAACCTTCTAGAACCTTCTAGAAGCACGACTCACTCTCATCCAAGAAAAGATAAATCCGCCTTTAAACAAATGTTAATAGACGGCTGATAGAAAACTGGAAACTGGCAACTTCCAAAAGTGATCCTGAAACGACTTTCAGGAAAACCCCGAAACTGTATAAATATACCCGCATTTGTATTACGACCGAATACAAATGCAACTGAGACAAAGATATTATACCTACTCAATATAATACTCGGATCCGGCTTAAACCAAAGCCGACCAGTATCACCTGTCCGAAAATCGACACGTGCGTAAACGCACGTGCATTTTCCGAACCCTGCCATAAAACCATACGACCTCTACAACGTTTCGCCCGAACTTGGGAAACTGTCTGTGGGGGACTCTAATGACTCGTCAGTACCCTGGCAGTGGGTTTAACCACAAACCGTCAGCGGCACTAGCTATGCGTAACGGCTGCCCATGGACTGACCTCAAGGGAAGCTGATGAGCGAACTCAAGGGAGGCCGATGAGTGAACTCATCCAGAAACCCTACTGAGCCTAACAGTGACAATGTATATACAGTCCGGTCCGTTCGTCAATGAGTATCGCATATCTGCCTAGGGGGCTAGCAACGTCAGACCCCCAATAGCAGTATAAGTCGTGTCGGAGTGAAGCCTCAATACACCCTGAGATACTACTGGAGTACCTACCAGTAAATCTCCTACCATGGGCATGGATTTGTGTAATGGCTCTCCTAGACACAGCACGACCTCGCCCCCAATACCGGGAGAGACGAATCCCCTGCCGATCCGCTCACGTGCCTCCATGTGGCTCGGGACTGTACCCAAAAGCTACCTGTTTGCACGACTCCTTTGAGCCGTGGTAGGGTAGAAATCAAAGCACAGTGGGAACTCACACGAGACAAATGACGACCTCAGGTCGATGAACTAACATGTACACATGTCACCAGGGAACTGCTATCTGACGGTAGATACAATACTAACTAGCAGATTCCCGGCGAGTCCTGTCCGGTGTACTCATAACCCAATGAGCACCTGTATACATCTTAGGTGATCCAACTGACACCAGTGGCTTGTGAGACCGGCCACCGCCCCTCGTCGGGGTCTCGACTGTACACACTAGTCTACTCCGGAGTATCGATGCCCTGTCTCGAAACTCCCACGACTAGGGACACAATTAAGGATATGCATATAAACTACCCAACTCTCACGTATATGATCGCCATCATACTGTTGGTAGTAAAGCAAGATCCTAAGGGCTCTATCAAAGTGTAACATGCAATCAGTCACCTGAACATGTACACGACTGATAAAGGCAAACCAGATAGCATACTATCATCTCGAGTAAGACTGTCCTACCGGTATAGGTTCTCCGCAATCATTGCAATCACGTACCTGCGATCCAATAATTGACTATGAGGGCACTATCTCCAACACACGGATCGCCTCGGTATAGCTTTCTACTCCTTTTCTAGTTTTCTAGGATTAGGTTAATGGCCCGATCCGGGTTGGTAGTGCGCGGTGGTGCCGGTTTCTAAGTTCTAGAAAAGTTTTCGTTTCCGCATTCCGGCGTCGGATTGACGGCCGGGGCGCCGCCGTGCACTTACAATGGTATAAGAGCCACGCCATTAACCTAGTCTAGCTTGCTATAACGTGTTTACAAGTTCGATCGATCGGATTTTCCAAAAACCACATTTCCATGTCGCACTTTCTGTCGAATTTTTTCTTGCTCTAAAAATTATTTGGTACATTGGAAAATTACGTGCAGGGTTTTTTATGAATTCTGTGAAAATTTGGTACACTGATGTTACTGTAGTGCGGCGGTTTAGCGGCCAAAACCATGTTTTGGCCGCGGAACCGCCGCCGTTTTGTGGCCAAACCGTACCAAATTTCTACAGTGGTTTACTGACATGGAAATAGGGTTTCTGGAGTATTCTTTTTGGGCCCAGATGTTTTTGAGTGCTACAGTTGTGCTTGGGGCCCGCTTCGGTAAATTTGATCGATCGAAAATTTTAAATATGTTAGTTCACTGTATTGACATTATATCTGCGACCGTGAATGTCATTCGATCGTTAAATCCAGTCTATCTGTTATAGCCCTTTTAGACGGATTTGCGAACGTGACATTCACGTTGATGTTCTGTGTTGTGCTGTGATGTTGCTGATAGGTCGTGGGGGATATCCTGGATGCAATGGTAGTACAGTTTGGTTATTTATGTACATTTGATATTGCGGGGCGAGCGTCCGACATGTGGACTGCCGTCACTGCCTGTTTGTATATTATTCTTTTGGGGCACGACCGGGCTGAGGTCGATGTACCCGTTGTATGTATATTTTACTTTCTGTACTAGGATTACCCCACGGAGGGGTGCACGGATAGCCGGGTTCTAGAGGGTAACGAGCCCGCATCTCATGGCTTTGAGACGGAGGGGGCATCACTCTAGAATTGGCGGGCTATTCACCGCACTCGTAGGGGGTACAAGTTGACCCAGGAGGGGTGCCCAAGTTACCGGATTCCGTGAAGTGTTGGGTGGTCCATTCACGTTGCTGAAGGGGGCTGCCTCTCTTCAGGTTTTGGCGGGTAACTTGCCGCGCCCGTAGGGGTCTAGGATTTCATTGCACAGGCTATCCACCCGACCAGGGGAACGTCGGGTTTCAGTAGCGGCTCTATGAAACCCGGGGATCCCAGATATCTCTATTGTTCTGTGATGCTTATTACATTTCTGTGATGTTGCATTTTATCACGCCTTGAGCGAATATTGTATATTGATATATATACTAGTAGATGTTGTATATGTTTTGCATCCGCGCTAGTCCAGTCCCCGCTCTGTCGTTAGTTAAGTAACCTAACGGGTGATGACGGGACCAAGTGGCGAATGCGGATGGCATATACATACATCATTATTTTCGTTCTTTATTGGTGTGATCAATTGATGGGACTGTGTTGATTCGGATCATTGCAAGCTAAACAAACCTATTCTGATGTTGTTGGAATATTTTTCAAAAAGCTGTTATTGCAAGGGCGTTCACTTTTATTTTGCACAGTGGTATTCTGTTGGAATATCCTGCACCTCAGTCGACGAGGCAAGGGCCGAGATCCCTTCACCGGGAGTGACCCCTTGGACAGAAGTTTGCGTCAGGGCAATAACTTCACTATAGTCGTTTACTTTTGCTTTGCATCGTGGTATTCAGTTGGAATATCCTGCACCTCATTCTACGGGGAAAGAGCCGAGATCCCTTCACCGGGAGTGACCTCTTTAGCAATGGTTTTCGTCACTATATTTTTAAAAGGCTATCTGGTTCCTTCAACGATATCAAGTTCATTACGTTAAAGGTTTTCGCCAGAAACCATTCGTAGCCCTCCATCGTTTCATATGGATAGTCAATAGTATTCAAGCTGTGTTTGTTGGCTAAAGTCAAGGCACAGTGATTGGTAGTTGTTGGGTATTCATATGCAGCATAGATAGATGCGTTGGTTTGGGACAGTCGTACTGCCTTGTTGGCCAAAGTCAAGGGTAGGTACGGGTGGGTTCAAATTAACCTGGACAATGACGGGTAAAACTTGACATGTGACTTATGATTTGTTAGTAAAAGTCAAGGTCATAAGAGCATGGGGTAAAAATCACATCGGGAGTTTCTAAAGAAACTGAAACTTGCCAGATATGCGCATACCTTCTGGAGTGTGATAACGTGAGCGGATTCCGTCACGTTATCATGCGATGATAGTTGGATCCCGATTCCCACTGATGAGTTGGTTTACTCCTCGGGTGATCCCGACTAATTCTTCTTTCAGGTTTGGAGGAGAATTTGACGGTACAGCGGGAGGTTTCTGTCAAGACCCGCAGGGTACGGACATGACTGGCACTTAAGTTTACGAAGCGTCTCAAGGCGTCCGTAAAATAAGTAAGCCAAAGCCCAGAACCAAAACCAAATAAGCAGAAGAGTGAAGAAAACCCAATCAATTGAAAGCGAGTTTATCAAATAAGTCATATAAAACCCTTTTTAAGAACAATATCAATTTTTCCGAAAAGTTCGGCAGAGTCTCCATTGTAAATACTGGCCCCCAAAATGGGTACAACAAGAATATATATGAATCCAACAAATAAGGCATCCCCAAGCGGGAGCAAGCTCTTCGCCACAAGGCGGTCACAAATCCCACGCAATATAAAGCAACAACATGCGAAATAATCATAATGAAGCATAGGAAAAACAGCATGTCGACTCAAGTGAGCTCGACCCCAAATACAGCATAAAAGTCCACAAACCTCACAGTCTCATCTCTAGGTCAATATACAATAATACTGGTAGATACAGTAGATGGAGTACACTAGATACAAAGAATATACAAGGTGGTACAAAAATAGTAATATAACCCACCTAAGAGCAAAACCTCAAGTCCAGGCAAAAGAGGCAGAAGAAGCAAGTGCGCCCTCCGCTACTGTACTGACGGAGCGGACCTGCAAAAGGCTGTGGCACAACGGGGGTGAGTTGCCAACTCGTGAGTAATAAATAACATCTACACAGGCTATCGAAAGCATGCACACAAGTATCCTATCATCTAAAATATAGGTTAGGTTGGATGCACTAGCAGGTGTGTATACAACATTAGTGTACTAGCAGGTGTATGTATGCAACATGAATATCTGAGGTCTCAATAGGTATATATAAAAAACATTTTATCTCCTTTTTGTTTTTGAAACTCTTTTAAAATGCCAGCATAATACTCATAGAATCGACAACAATCTGTGTCCAGCAACGACACCTAAAAACTGTCTCAAATCTCATAAATCCATGTCATAGTGTCTCTGGCCTCAGCCGTCCGGCTGACCCATCTCAATATCAATATCTCATCCTCTCGCGGCCCCGGTCGGTATCCTCTGGATATCCGCCGTGCCCAATGAAGTCACCGGTAGGTAATCCGTCCCCTACCAGGCTCAACGTCAACACCACATTCATCTTGCCCCGGGGTACCATACCGGACCCACCATGTACCCGTAACGGTTCCTCCACTCCTCGACACGGATCTCGAAAACCACAGCAAACTCATGGTGGACGACACTTTACATCACTAGAAAACCGCAATTACATATTTTAAAAACATAATAAGTTTAGAAATTTTGCGGCTTTCCTCCGAAATCCAGAAATATCATAAAATCTAAAGAAACCCTCATAAGTGCATATATCAATGGTGATGAATGCATATGGTATCAATAATTAAGCTACGATGTATGATTAATAGACTAGGCATGAACAAATAATATGATGAGGTACATGCACATGAATAGCAATCCTACGATGTCATTTTAAGGAATTAAAGGCAATAGCACAGGTTTAAGCATCAATTAGTAAAAGGTTTCAAATTATAGGTTATCTAGTGTGGTGGCATGGCAATTACCAGGGTGTGTGTGTAAGCATGAATAGTGCTCGTGCTGCATATAAAACCCTGGCAATGGTGCGGGTGTCCTATAAAATGGGTTCGCATATGTATGTCAATATAAGGCATGGATGCAACAATTAATCATATAAGTATTACACCCTTAATTACTAACATCACTAAGAACCCTTTTAGTTACTAAAACTATCGGGCGGCTTGCGCCATCCAACGATAGTCCCCCGTAGATGTTACATTTACTCACCGGAATCCCTAGCTAGTCACGTCCAATCAACGCTTTCCCCTTTCGTGCCGCGTCTGACGTCTCCGCGACCGAACCTAGAATTTACATCAATACAAACATAAGGTTACAAATCAAGAACGACGCAATTCCCTAACGAAAATACTAACGTTCACAAGCTAGGTACAACGTGCACAAGGTGCGCGGAACACACGCGAAAATCGCAAAAACTGCAAAAAAACGTCGATTTGGTCGCCCGGCAAAACTAAAACCCGATTACTCAAAAATCCTCACTCACACATCCTAAAAGTCATAGGATATGCCAACAATATAATCTAGATATCGCAATTAATTCGTCACAATAATTTACATAAAAACCTGGTAAGCTAGAAGTTTGCAAATTTGGTGCAAACATCGACAATTAGCGACAAAATTAACACAATCCAACACAACAATCCAAACTAACCCACTAGCTAGCCATTAAACTAATTTTAAATCATTAACTATGCATCAAACCATAATTCCAACACAAACCCTTCTCTTGATTTTTGGCAATTAGCAACAACAATGAAAAATTCACACAAGTTAACTTAGATTAGCATAACATCAAGCCACTTAAGCAAAGTAACCATATAGGTTGGTTAAGTAAACAACTAGATTAATAAAAAGATTTAATTAACTAAAACATGGTTTCAAGAAACCCTAGTTAACTCAACCATTAAATATAAACAAAACTAGAATGAAAATAGCACTAAATTAACACTAAAACAACTAAATTAAAGAATTCTAACCATATTAACTTAAAAGAGTAGAAATTATACCTCAAAAGATCAATCCCTATGTTGCTAAAACCTCCCAAGATGCCATATTTCTCCAAGATTTGAACCAATTTGGGTTTGAGAAGAGAGGGAATAAGGTTTTGTATTGAAAAAGTGAAGGATTTGTTGATTTTTTTATTGAATTTTGATGCAATCTTTTTGAAGAAAAAGAGAGAAAAGAGAAGGAAAATAATGGAATGGAGGGGGGGCTGCTCTCAGCCAGTAGAAGGGAGAGGGGATGGTGTGCGGTGTGTGGAAAAAATCACCAAGTCAAACCCCCTCAAAGTCAATACACCATACTTCCAAATACTATATTTTAATCAATTCTGAAAAACAATCCATTTCATCACATGAATAAAGTCAAAGTGAGGCAAGCAATTTTCTGGACCTGATCATGGTGGGGCCGGCCTAGGGCTGAGGGAAGAGAGAGAGGGGTTTACAAAAGAAATTTTATGCAAAAAGACCCCCTACAAGTCCAAAATTGCAAGTTTTAGCTTAAAATTCAAAAAATTTCGTATTCCATAATAAAAATTAGTTAAAAATCAAAATAAAATACTAAAAATTTATATTACAACTAGATTTTAATTAACATGATTTTAAAGCTTAAATTTAGCCCATTTAAATTTGTATTTATCGCTAAATTAATGTATTTTCTTACCGGCTTAAAATAATATTAAAAATTAAAAAATTAGGGAAAAATTTTAAACGACCAGAATTTCATAATTAACTCATTTTCTAATAAAAACTAGCAATTACCTATCCAAATTAGGTATTATTAGTCCTAAACTGCAAAATAACAAAAAGGACGGTTTTCGGAAAAATACCGAATTTTCACCGATTTCCAGGAAAACACCAAAACGACTTTTCAAGGCGTTACAGTTTCCAGATTAGATAAATTGGTAACCATTATGATCTAGGTTAGAGTACACGGTGAGTGTTTCTTTTCTCTCTCTCTTTGGCAGCGACCATAACCCGACCTTTGACTATGACTCAGTGACCAAAATTAACCGAACCTTCTTATAATACTGGTTTTTGGATTGTCAGAGTTGCAAACCTCATTGCCACTCCTACTTTTACCCTTTTCTCCAGGACACCCCGTATTACTACGAACGTCCACTTCCATTGGACAAAACCATCGTATGGTTATATACGAACTCGAAGGAATTTATTCGAGGATGGTTTCCGGTTCTGGAGAAAACGAATAAGACTATTCAGTTGTCTTTTCCTTTTACCTTCTCTCAGGTTGCGAGTGCTCCTTGGATTAGGACGGTACACTTATTACGCAAATTGGATAGTCTTCTTCCAAACCATAGGCTGGTGCCGAACGGTAGGGAATGAAGAAAACCAATTAGCCTAACTAAGGTGTACAGAAGGTATTATATAAAGACAAATAAAGGGATTAGAAGGAGGGCAAAGTAAATTGTGACTGCTATTCACGACCAAACCAAGTATTTCATTACCACTCCCACTTCACCTTTGTATTTCTCCAGGACACTCCGTATCACTATGAAGATCCACAGTTTATTTGGATACTCCATCGTATGGTTATATATGAACTTGAAAGGAACTTGTTCCAGTTCGGGGATGGATTCTGGTTCAGGAGAAATAGGAATAAGGTTTATTCGGTTGTCTTTTATCTTCACCTTCTCTCGCATTGCGAGTGCTCTTAGGATTAGGACAGTACACCCATTATGCTTATTGGACAGTCTTCTTCCAAACCATAGGCTGGTGCCGAACGGTAGGGAAGGACGAAAACCATTTAGCCTAAGAGGGTGTACAGAAGGTAATGACTAAAGACATATAAAGGGATTTGGAAAGATGGAAAAGAATTATACGGTTACAGTTGTGAATCTGGATAATGGAAGAGACATTACTAGGAATACCCGGATACCCCATCGAAACATTTCAATGTTTCAGTTTCATTGTGTACTGTTAAAAGAAAACTGATTTCCCAATTTGACACTTGCTCAAAGGTATGTATTTACCAGGTATGATTCTCACATCTGTATTGTTTTACAGATGATGAGTGGGAGTAAGTTATTGGGAATTAGGTGATCATCTTCATTATATCGGGATTCGTTGTAATCGGTGATATTTGAGGAAGTCACCTGGGTTGTTTGCCGGACGGCAAATATTTGGTTTTGAATATCCGCTGTTATGCACCAATTTCAAATTGATACATCTGTACGTCTGTTTTTATAGAGTGAGATATACCTTTTTGAAATTATGTCTATGGCATTTACCTATATCAGTGGATGGTTAGGTAAGGAGCATTAAACAGCGGTGTAATCCTTCATAACCATAGTACAGTTTTCAACCTACGACACACAGGGATTGATTTATCAGACTCAAGGGACTTATACAGAGTATTGTATGTTGTCCAGTGTCCATTAGGACAAAGGGGTTGGTCCTTGTACTATATTCGGTTTACTTTTGACTTCTCTAGTTTTTAGACAAGTGTTTCGTAGAAACGCAAGGTCCGAATTTTGAGAAGTTATAGGTATAAGAATAGAGTAGAGAACCAGGTATTGCAAGTATCAGGATTCTTCAAGGTGATTGAAAATGTAGATACTTGTGTGTGGTATTCAGTTGATAGTAATGATTAAGATAACTTCTTTCTCTTTCGGGTTACTCATATCTGGATGCATTCCTAAGTTGAGTAACGCTGATCGGCCTCTTTCCATTTAGTTAACATGCACTGGAGACAGTCGCATGATTTGAATCTGGTTCAATTAAATTAGTGCCTCTGTTTCTGTCTTGGATATAGAACAGTTCATATCTTGACATTGTTAAGGTACGGGGAGTTGTCCAGCTTATGCTTAAAACCAGACTCTGGATAACTCAAGGCACGTTTCTGTAATGGCTGTTTGTGGGTTGACCCAGGCTATGACGAGGGTTGACTTTATACCATCTGGAAGATCAATAGTGATATTGTTCTTGACTCGCCACAGTTTTAACAAAAAAGGATTTTTTCAGAAAACAATAGTGGGAGTATGGTAGAGCTGGAAGTGATTCAAGAACCGCAGACGATTACTGAAAATTTGATAAGAACCTAAAGATTCAATTTGGTTTGACATTCCATTGGCCACTCCGCAGATATGGTGGGTAACCTCAGGCACCCGAGAGGTACTCCGGTAGCCTCAAGGACGGTGACAGGGAGGTTCTTGTTTACCCAGACTTGCCATTGCTGTTGTTCCAGACTGTGAGACCCGGCAGGAGAATGAGTATAGCATCGTTCTAAACTAGCTTTAGAAGTGCACGTGTATATGACTCTGCCAGAGGGTTGTCGTAGTCAGTGGGAGCAGCGGAAGCATTGGTGGACAAGTGGCTTATGTCTATTTATATACTAAAGCAGATATAGCGGAGATAGATCATCTATTTCTGATGTGACAGTCATAGATTTGACTTCATCAGAATAGGGGATGGATCTGTTTAGAAGGTAGTAGGGTGTGATTTCCTGGTATTTGGATGACATACACAGAGTAGGAAGTGAAATTCTTATACTATGATCGGTTATACTTTGGTTGTCACACTGTGGTTTCTACACACAGGACTTGGATATTATATCAGGCATTCTGGTTACTAGATCTATGGTTTTAGATCTAGATTTAGGAAGTGTCCCAATCAGGGTACTTAGACAGCATTTTAAAGGTTTTTAGAATGGATGACTCCTGGCATGGTAGTGTACCTCCAGGTGATGGAGTCACCCTCTCTAAAGGTATCTTACAGACTAAAGGGGAGAGGGATGTGCATGATTGGCAGATCACTTGCTTAGGCAACTGAGTCAATCGTGAGATGTCAAGTACCACACCAGATGTTGTTTTTGCAGTAGATGCAATAAGTTGATATTGATCCAATCCTGGAGAAACATTCGGAAGCAGTTTTAGAACATAAGTGGATGTTCAAGGGATATTATAACGACATCCTCCTTAGGGAGACAGTTATCATTCCAGGCTTCTAAGGTGACCTGGATGACAGAGTGGCTGTCAGAGTTATAGTTTTCTCTCTGACGAGAGGCAGTATTTTGGACAGATGGTCCAAGCGGATACTGAGGGAGGTGTGGCGCAGGGATACTGATTAAGTTCAGTTGACGATACAGTCTAAGATGTTTGGATTTGGAGTTCATTTATGAACTAGGTCCCATCAGACATCCAGACACATTCTAAGACAGGTATTGCTCATTTCGGGAGATGGCCTTCTCCGCGAACTTGAGATATAGAAAGACATAGAAAGGAACATCAGAGCGGATCCACTCATTAAGGCTATTCCTCGAACGCAATAGTTTCGCAAACGAGTTTTGTGAGACAGACTAGTAGAGGAGTTGGGTGTTCGGTATCACGCGGGCTGTGAGTATGCGACATCGCAATAATTCGTCTTGAGTGCAAGTGGGAGATTGTTGGAGATAGTGCCCTCAGAGTCAATTATTGGATCACAGGCACGTGATTGCAATGATTGATGGAGGACCTATCCCGATAGGACAGTCTTACTCAAGATGATAGTATGCTATCTGGTTTATCTTTATCATCGTGTACTGCTTTAGGTGACCTTACAGGTCACTATTACACGTTGATAGAGCCCCTAGGATTCTTGCTTGACTGCCAGCAGTATGAGGGCGATCATATACGTGGGAGCTGGTAGTCTATAAGCACATCCTTAAAAGGTCCATAGTCGTGGGAGTTTCGAGACAGGGCATCGATACTCCAGAGTAGACTAGTGTATACAGTCGAGACCCCGACGAGGGGCGGTGGCCGGTCTCACAAGCCACTGGTGTCAGTTGGTTCA
>JASDDO010000031.1:193498421-193506634 GCA_030015575.1 Agapanthus africanus
TCGTTCATACTTACACATGCATGGCTTAATCTTTGAGAAAAGCATATGACTACTGGCAGGATCAACCAGGTAGCACGTCCTCGGCGACATCACGCTTCCGGAGACCCGCCACCCCACGAAGGGGAGAAGGACTCGGCGAGCAATGAGTCATTTGTTCGAGAGCGGGACATAAAAAGGGACCAGGGGACGCACCCCTAAAAGGCCCTCCGGATCCACCGCATCCACAAGCCCAAAAAGGTCCACGATGGGCGGTCAGGAAGAGACGGCCTGGAGATGCCGCCGCCGACCGAGAGCAGGCGAGGTCCGACGTCATGCGCTTCCCCTCCGCCGAACGGCGGGAGGAGGACGATTGCGAGCATAGGCCGCAGTCGGGTTCCGGACGGATCTGGTTCGCAACACAGGCAATGGGGCCGAACGCCGAGCTGGCATGAGGCCAACCGGTGAGGGCGCATGAATGGACAGCAGCGACGGCGGTCGGTTGCGCAAGAGGCAGGGAACAAGCCGGGACATGCGGTCCAAAACCACTCACATGCCGACACGGCCGCCGCCGCGCCTGAACCCGATTGCCCGTGCCCACCGTGCCAAGATAAACGTCAATGCAAAACGGTGCGCGAAGGGTCACGAGGATCGGACGAGGCGGCTCCACCGAGCACGAAAGAAGCGCGCATCTCGAAAGCCAAAAAAGGAAGGAAACACCAACTGTCGGCCTGCAGTGGGCCCCACCGGCGGAGCCCGGAGTGGGCCCCCCGGCTGGGCCCCCCGGCTGGGCCGAGCCTCTTTCCCAAGGGCGGTGCACGGCGCCTTGCTCCACACCGCGCCATGGCCGGTGCCCATGAGCTGTAAATCCACGTTGCCCACCCCGGTGCTTGCGGGGAGGCGGAAAACGGAATAAAAATCGGATTTTTATCGATCTAGGCAACATGGACTAACTAAAGGAGGATCTTTGCTAAACAAAAACTAACTAAAAGCTAACTAGATTTAGCTACAAGGAAGAAAGTTTATACCTTGGGCTTTATGTCCTTCTCTCCAAGCTCCTTGGAGTGGAAGAAAGAGATCACCTTGTCGCCTTCTCTAGTCGAAGAAGGATCCACCCGAGAGCCTCATCCTTTGGCTTCAACTTCAAGCTAGAAGTGACTAAGGTGCTAGAAGTGCTAATCCGAGAACCATAGATGAGAGTAGAGATTACTTTGGAGAGGTTTATCTCAAGCTCAAGTGTTACTCAACACATGAGAGGGGAGAGCTTGAGAGAGAGGAAGAGGAGGAGAGAGAATCTATATGATAGAATGAATGTGAATAAAGAACCATTCTCACATATATATGTGAATTATGTAAATAGATAATTAGCAAGATAATTGTCAAGGTTTAATCAAGACTTGACCATTATCATTTCATATTTAATGCAAATTGCAAGGATCAAAGAGCATCTTTTATATGGAATGATGATGGTCATAGTGTCAACCAAGGTCAACAAGTCAAGTATCGTCAAAATGTCAACAACCCTAACCATGCACAATTATATATAACTAATATCAATTAATCATAATACACACATAAGCATTAGGGTTAACAAAATGACAATGGTCATTAACCCTAATCAAAGTCCTCTGCCTCTGTCTCAGTCAACTGTGCATACGTACCCGTATTCGTGATCCGGGGAACACGAATACAATGAGATAAAACCAATCCCAAATCATATACTAGGATCTGGCTTAAACCAAAGCCCGCTAGTATAAGCTGTCCAGACAGCAAACGTGCACAAGTGCGCGGATGTGAACGAACCCTGTCGCAAAACCATGCGACCTCTACTCATTTTGCCTAAAGGAGAATAACTCTCTGTGTGGGACTCTAAAGACTCGACACTACGCTGGCAGTGGGTTTAACCACAGACCGCAAGCGGCACTAGCTGTACGTAATGGTCCCCAGGTAGATGTCGATAAGAAGATTGACGAGGAGAACTCATCTGAACTCCTCCTGAGCCTGAATGTGACAGTCTCCGAACAGTCTGGTCTGTTCGTCTGATACTTCGCATGGCGGGCCTAGGAGGGCGGTGAACGTCAGTCCCCTAATAGCGGTACAAGTCGTGTCGGAGTGTAGCCCAGAACACCCTGAGATAACACTGGAAACCTACCAGTATATCTCGCTTGCCCTGGCCAGGGACTACTTGTGTAATGGCTCTCCTGGACACAGCGCGATGTCAACCCCCAATACCGGGAGAGACGAATCTGTAGGGTTGCTAGGCACGCGCACAAGGGTCTACGAGGCATCAACCATGCCCGATTAAAAATTTAGCCGTGCCGAACAACCCGAATACGGAACTTTAAACTAGAGATTAGACGAAAACAAGCATGCTAAACATTTTAACACTAAGTGAGAGGGATTACAAACTTTGTAGATCCGGTCCTTCACTTCATTTGCTCCGTGTTGTGGTCCCTTCGCTGCGATCATCGGGATCCGGACTCTCGAGAGGTTCCACGAAGAGAAAGACGCAACCTTTGCTTCCGATCTTCGATACTAAGATGATCTACCTTGAAGTTTCTTTAACACAAGCTAACACTCATGAAATGATGTGAACACCCTCATCTAAATGGCAAGGAAAGATGAGGATGATGAAGTCGGATTTTTGCTCTCTTTATTTATCTTTTTCTCATATTTATCCATCACAAAAATCAAAGCAAGAAAGGATTTCAAGCAAACAAGAAGAAGGAAGAAGATGATGAACAATAATAGAATTATCCTTTTGTGATGAATAGGAAATGAAATGATATGATGAATAATGTAACCATGGTCTAACTAACCCTTGTAGAGATTTGACCAAGGTTAAAGGTTTGGTTAGGGTTAAGGAAAAATCTAGCATAATATCTTAACAAAGACAAAGAAAGAAAACTTCTAGAAACTTCTAGAAAGCCTTAACCCTAATCAAACCCTAACCATGTTTAATCTCTACTAAACAAGTTGCATTATTTATCATATCGTGTTACAATATTATATATCACATATATAATATTTATTGTAACCAAATAAAATAATACATTTAACATATATCGCATATATATCAATGTATTACCCGAGTGAGAAAAAGAATCTTTTAGTGAGCAAATATTAGTTAATGTCTTTTAATATATCATATATATTATTATACATTAAATTATCGAATCAACACTTGATCCGACAATCCGGCTATATCGCATATAACCGACTAATATTAATCCGTACCGATTCATCGAATCAACACTTGATCCGATGACCCGGCTGATATCAAATATCGTGAGAATAGAATACGGTATCTCATATTGTATTATCCTCGGTCCCGCACATATCACATATGTGCCCCTACTCCGTTTTGCCTGAGTCAAGAAACCTCTGTGTAGGACTCTAAAGAATCGTCAATACGCCGGCAGTAGGTGATGATCATATCAAACACCCACAAGCTGCAAGCGGTCAGCTAAACGTAACAGCTACCCAGCTATTGAGCGCTCAGAAGATCAACAAGCAAGCCTGTAACTTCTCCTGTGAATCCAAACAGTGACACTCCCGTACAGTCCGGTCTCGTCGTCTGATATGTCGCATATCTCGCATAGGGGTGGTATACGTCAGACCCCAGTAGCTCGATAAGTCGTGTCGATATGAGGTCTATAACAGTTCGAGAAACTACTGATAACACTTACCAGTAAATCTCAGCAACCCTGGCCAGGGATTTCCGGTTATAGCCAATCGAACACAGCACAACATCAACTCCCTATACCGGGAGAGACGAATGCCCTCCTTTCGCTCATTGCCTCCATGTGATTCGGGACTGTACCCAAAAGCCACCTTTTTGCACGCCCTCTTGGACGTGGTATGATGGAAATAAAAGCACAGTGGGAATCACACAAGACTCTATGACGATCTCGGGTCAACAGACTACTCTGTACCAGTGTCACCGGAGAACTGCCATCTGACGTATGGTATAATACCATCTGGAAGTCCTCGGCGAGTCCGTCCAGTGTACCCAGTCTCCACTGAGCACCCGTACACCATCCTTGATGTCAAACACCGATGGATATGGGATCATCCATCGCCCATCATATGGGTCAAGATGCGTATACGCTAGTCTACTCTGGTGCATCGATGCCCTGTCTCGATACACCCACGACTAGGAACAATTATAGGATGTACTCGTCGACTACCGTGGCCCCACTAGTATGATCTCATCATAGTCCCAGTAGTCGAGTACATATCCTAAGGGCTTTATCAACATGTAATATAGAGACAATCAGAGTACATGTTAAGATAAAGTACAACCAGATAGCATACTATCATGTCGAGCAAGAAAGTCCTCCCTATATATGTCCTAGCATCCACTACAATATACATCGTATGTACAGTAATGGCCTCTAGGGCATACATATAACTAACAATCTCCCACTTGCACTAGGGCCATCTGTTATGGTATCGCATACCCAACAATTAGCTGCGGTTGATGTATCTTATACTCAACCATCCCGTAAAAGTCTCTACTGGGAAAAAGGCCTTTATGAGTGGATCCGCGCTGCGTCCTCTGTGTCTACTCTCCTAACCTCGATCTCCCTGGAGATCAACCATCTCCATGATCAGGTGATACTGCCTAAGAATTATATCTGGATTTCTGATGGGACGGTAGTTCCTTGGCTAAAGCCACAACCCTATTGTCACACAATGGTAGGAACGAAGTTCATCTTATGAACTTATATATATCCATACCGCCTCTTTGGTAGCATCCTTGGTAACGATGTATCTTGCCTTTAATCATCTAGTATGTCACAGTATCAAGCTTGGAACTCTTCCATCATACCGTCCCTCCACTGAGGGCATAGATAAGCCTGCGACTGACATTCAGTCGTCCTTATCACCCTGGAACCCTTCCAGTGATTCTCCCCAGGATCGATTGATACCATCTCACTAAAACTAGTGAGTATCCTAACATCCAATTAGATCTATCTTATAGATCCAAAACCCAGGATTTAGGAGGTATCACTTTGATCCTATATGGAGAATCCTTGTGATAAGCGGAGATTGACCGAGTGTAGCATAGGAAACTCCTTCCCTATCAAGAGTATGTCATCCACGTACTCTACGAGGATCACCACCATACTCTCTACTACCTTTTCGTATATACAAGGTTCATCTACCATTTTGATGAAGTCAAACTCTTTGACTACCACATCAAAAAAGGTGTTCCAACTCCGCGATGCCTGCTTTATCACATAAAACAACTTGCACACGTTTCCGCTGCTCCCACTATCTACGAAGCTTTCTGGCTGTGTACTTATAGACGCTCTTTTCTAAAACATCATTTAGAAAAGCAGTCATGACACCCAACCACCAGATATCGTAGTCATGGTATGTAGCCGTGGCAAGTAGGATCTGGATGGACTTAAGCATAGATCCTTAGAAAAGGTTTCAACATAATCCATACCTGGTCTATGATGCAAACCTTTAACAAGTCTAGCTTTGAAAGTCTCAACTTTTCCAAGTACACCAAGTAATCTTCTCAAGATATACTTGCTCCTGATGGGGATTTAACCCTTCAGATAAAGCAACCAAAGTCCATACTTTGTTGGTGTATAAGGATTCCATCTCAGATCGATAAGCATCCAGCCATTCTTACAGAGGCCCACTCCTGATGGCCAGCTCGAAACTAGTTAGGTCATCATCTCATGATGCAATCCTCGCTCCCACTGTCATAGAGAAACCAAAGTATCTCTCAGGTGGGTGAGAAACCGTACTAGATCGGCGGAGAGGCTGAGGTTCGTTGGAAACTATTGAATCCTTTGGTTCTACCAAATCATCAGCTGCAGTTTGTATAGCTGGAACCTTTCCAGTTCTACATAACAGACCTTGCCTCGAGCTTGTCCGGATTTTACTTTTAGACATAGTCCGAACAACCCCAAATCTTAACAAGCTTAAGATATGGGCTCTTCCCTTTTCATATCATATATGAAGTGGTAGGCAACTGATTTGATTTGAACCCTATTCAATAGGTATGCAGCTTCTCAAGCGCATAACACCCAAAAGGAAATAGGAAACTCAGTAGTACTCATCATAGAGCACACCATATCTAATAGGGTGAGTTTGCTCCGCCCCGATATACCATCGTGCTATGGTGTATACGGAGGAGTAATGCTGAGAGAGAATCTCATTCTCCTTTAGAATAGTCCAGGAATTCCATGCTCAAGTATTCTCCTCCTTGATCTCATTAAAGGACATAATACTTATACCCGTATTTTGGTTCTCTACTTCTAACTTATATTCTGTGAATATCTCAAAAGCTTTGGACTTGTGTTTCAGCAGGAACATATGTCTGAATCTTGAGAGATTATCAGAGAATGTAATGAAGTACAAAGAACCAATCTTGGCATATGTAGACAGGGGACTTTCATACATCAGCATGTATCAATCCCAAAAGTTCACTAACTTTTTCTCTGTTTCCAACAAACAGAGTTATGGTCATCTTCTCTTTGTGACATGACCGGCAAGTTTCACAAGATGTAAATTCAAACTAATTTAAATATGCATCTATATGTAACTTCAGCCAGTCGGGTCGCATTGATATGACCTAGTCTACAATGCCTCAAGAAGGATTCGTTCATTTCTGAACTCTTCCGCTTGTGTGTGTTCTGTATACTAAGAACTGTAATTTGATTTAGAACGTCAATGCTTTTAGATAACGTGCCTGAACCGATCAACTCTTGATATAGGAAATGTTCAAAACATTATCCAACAATACAAAATTATATCCTTTCTTTACTAATAAAGAGACTGATATGATTTTGTATATCAGGTTCGGTATCTAATAACATTCGTTCAGAATCAATGTATTCAGGTAATACCGGGTGATAGTGACCAACAGACTTGGCTGCAACACTTGCACCGTTTTCTGTCTCATGAAACTTATCACCCGTTCTCAGTTCTTTACCTATATGTAGCCTATGTAATAGATTACATATACGGGATCCTGATCCGGTATCAAATACCCAGGACGTAAAGGATACTGAGAAACAGTTCTCTGTAATGAACACACCCGAAGATGATGCATCAATATGCACTTTCTTCGTTTGGGCGGCACGGGAAATCTGGTATTCCCCAATTTCCTGCTCTGTTTATAACAATTATAAGTTGGAGCGGGACCAACGTTCCCCAGCTCAGTATAACAAGCGGGTTCGGTCAATATATCCGTATTATTATCTTGATTAAGGCGTGATATGTTCGCTACCTGGAGAGAGAGAGAAGAAAACACTCAGCGTATGCTCTTGCAAGATTAGATTGGTTATCTAATATATCTAATCAGGATGTCTCCCCACTATTTTAATCAAATCTTCCTTCAAACCCTAAAAGGAAAGACTAGCTGGGATTAATTACACTCTACAAGTTCGCCAATCTTTCAGCCAGGCCAGTGTCGGTACTTTGAGGGAGGTCCCCCGTGCTTTCGCACGAACCTAATTAAAGTAAACCTCGCTTTCCCAAAGGCGTAACCCCGTTAACACCTTTCTAGACACCTACTTGATCGGCTAATTGTAATGTGTAAAACTCTCCCAGGAGTAACTCTTACTCGCAGCGGGTATCGGGATCCAACTATCTTATAGAAGGTATGCAATCTCATTGCAAATTTCAACACCTGAAATTCCCAATAATATTTTACCCCTGGCGATCTATGACCTTAACTAAGTCAACAAACCATAAATCGCAAGTCAAGTTCAACCCGTACATTTCCCGATTGAATTAAACCCACCCGTACGACCCTTAACTGAGTCAACAAAGCCGTACGAATACCCTAATCCAATCACATGTCATGTTTTAGCAGATAAACATTACTTAGCTACCGTACACTATGCCTTAACTAAGTCAACATACATAGCACGAATACTAAATAATATCTATCTGAAATGACGGAGGGCTACGCTAGGTTTTTAAGAAAACCCTTTGCGTAATGAACTTGATATCGTTGTAGAATCGAGTGATTTTAAATGGAGTGTTTTTTAGGCTTTTCTAGTTTTGCTAAAGGGGTCACTCCCGGTGAAGGGATCGTCGGCCCTTTCCTCATCGAATAAGGTGCAGGATATATCATATATATACCACTATGCAAAGCAGAAACTATAGGAAGCAATCAAAAGACAAACCGAGTTTGTAGCATCTGCCAGTTATTGCTAAAGGAGTCACTCCGGTGAAGGGATCTCGGTCCTTTCTTTATCGAATAA
>JASDDO010000031.1:193506834-193546834 GCA_030015575.1 Agapanthus africanus
GTAATGGCCTCTAGGGCATATACACTAACAATCTCCCACTTGCACTAAGGCCATGTACTGGCGTATCGAAGACCTATCATCTCGATCAGTCGCTCGAACTGAGTCTGGGGTAAGGCCTTCGTGAATGGATCTGCAGTGTTATCTCTGAAGCAACCCTCCGAACCTCGATCTCCTGGCGATCCACGATCTCCCTGATCAGGTGATACCGCCTCAAGATGTGTCTAGATTTCTGATGGGACCTGGGTTCCTTCGCTAAAGCTATAGCCCCGTTGTTGTCGCAATACAGAGGTATTGGATCAACAATGGACGGAACCACCTGAAGTTCTTTCAAGAACTTCCTCATCCAGACAGCTTCTTTTGCGGCATCAGATGCAGCGATGTTGTAAGTCTACGCTAGCGCCCCGGCCGTCTACAGACGCCAAATGCGGAACAAAAACTTTTTAACTGGCGCTATCGTATACTTTAACCCGGATCTGCCATTATTGCTAAACTAACAAACTGTAAAGAGTGTAGAAAGGTTATACCGAACGATCTGAGTCCTTCGTTCTTTAACCTTCATCTCACGCTCCGTTGCGGCTGCTCCGATCTCGTCGATCTCCGATTTGCTCGTCTAAGTGGCACCACGTCTCTGATTCTTTAAACGGGCTCCCGCCTCTGACTCGAGGCAACTCGATCGTCAAGTTTGCTAAAAGAGACGACCAAGAATGATGTAGAGAATGAGTATATGACTTTGTCTCACTTCGTCCAAATCCGTGGACGATCGGTAAATGAAGTTGCCGAGGGAATCGGGTGATGGAATGAAATGAGCTGTTAATTCCATACACAGAAAACTATCATAATCTTTTGCAAATGAAAACTCAAGTGTGTAAATGAGAGAGGGGAGGGGCCGGCCATATATATAGATGGAGGAAGGTGAGTGTAGGAGAGGGGAGAGGTAACCATAAGATGAAAGCTTCTCACTAAATATCCTAAGGTTAACAAAACCCATTAAAGCTAAAGCATGAGTCATAAAGAAACATTGAATCAAAAAACCTAGTCACCAAAAACATTAATGACACTAATGACTCACCATGTCAAGTCACTCTCTCTAGAATCTTCTAGAAGAATCCATACTCATCTCAAGAAAAGATAACCCGTCTTTAACCAAATGTTAAAAGACGGCTGATAGAAAACTGGAAACTGGCAACTTCCAAAAGTGATCCTGAAACGACTTTCAGGATGACCCCGAAACTGTATAAATATACCCGCATTTGTATTACGACCGAATACAAATGCAACTGAGACAAAGATATTATATCTACTCCATACAATACTCGGATCCGGCTTAAACCAAAGCCGACGAGTATCATCTGCCCGAAAAATAACACGTGCGTAAACGCACGTGCATTTTCCGAACCCTGCCATAAAACCATACGGCCTCTACAACGTTTCGCCCGAACTTGGGAAACTGTCTGTGGGGGACTCTAATGACTCGTCAGTACCCTGGCAGTGGGTTTAACCACAAACCGTCAGCGGCACTAGCAATGCGTAACGGCTGCCCATGGACTGACCTCAAGGGATGCCGATGAGCGAACTCATCCGGAAAACCCTACTGAGCCTAACAGTGACAATGTATATACAGTCCGGTCCGTTCGTCTAAGAGTATCGCATATCTGCCTAGGGGGCTAGTAACGTCAGACCCCCAATAGCAGTATAAGTCGTGTCGGAGTGAAGCCCAATAACACCATGAGATACTACTGGAGTACCTACCAGTAAATCTCCTGCCGTGGCCATGGACTTTGTGTAATGGCTCTCCTAGACACAGCACGACCTCACCCCCAATACCGGGAGAGACGAATCCCCTGCCGATCCGCTCACGTGCCTCCATATGGCTCGGGACTGTACCCAAAAGCTACCTGTTTGCACGACTCCTTTGAGCCGTGGTAGGGTAGAAATCAAAGCACAGTGGGAACTCACACGAGACAAATGACGACCTCAGTCGATGAACTAACCTGCACACATGTCACCAGGGAACTGCTACCTGACGATAGATATAGTACTAACTAGCAGATTCCCGGCGAGTCTTGTCCGGTGTACTCATAACCCAATGAGCACCTATATACATCTTAGGTGATCCAACTGACACCAGCGGCTTGTGAGACCGGCCACCGCCCCTCGTCGGGGTCTCGACTGTACACACTAGTCTACTCCGGAGTATCGATGCCCTGTCTCGAAACTCCCTCGACTAGGGACCACAATTAAGGATATGCATATAAATTACCCAACTCTCACGTATATGATCGCCATCATACTGTTGGTAGTAAAGCAAGATCCTAACGGCTCTATCAAAATGTAGCAGTGATCTGTCACCTGAACCTGTACACTACTGATAAAGGCAAACCAGATAGCATACTATCATCTCGAGTAAGATTGTCCAACCGGTATAGGTCCTCCGCAATCATTGCAATCACGTACCTGCGATCCAATAATTGACTATGAGGGCACTATCTCCAACAATCTCCCACTTGCACTCAAGGCTAATTATTGCGATGTCGACTACTCACAGCCCGTGTGAAACCGAACATCCAACTCCTCTACTAATCAGTATCACAAAGCCCGTTTGTAAAACTATTGTGTTCGAGAAATAGCCTTAGTGAGTGGATCCGCCTAGAAGTTTCTTTCTATGTCTCTCTAAATCTCAAGTTCACGGAGAAAGCCATCTCCCGAATCGAGTAATACCTGTCTTAGAATGTGTCTGGATATCTGATGGGACCTAGTTCATAAATGAACTCCAAATCCAAACTTCTTAGACTGTATCGATCACTGAACCTAATCAGTATCGGGCACCATGCCACCCACAGTATCCTCTTGGACCACCTGTCCATAATACTGTCCCTCTTCGTCAGAGGGAAAAACTATAACTCTGATAATCACTCTGTCATCCATGTCACCTTTGAAGCCTGGAATGATAATCGTCTCCCGAAAGAGGCTGCCGTCATCAAATCCGTAGAACATGTACTTATGTTCTAAAACTGCTTCCTTATGTGCCTCCAGGATTGGATTAATACAAACTTATTGCATCTAGTGCAAAACCAACATCTGGTGTGGTACTTGATATCTCATGATTGACTCAATTGTCTAAGCAAGTGATCTGCCAATCATGCCCATCCCTCTCCCCTTTAGTCCGTACGACACCTTTAGAGAGGGTGACTCCATCACCTGCAGGTACACCACCATGCTAGGAGTCAACTATTCCAAAAACCATTAGAATATTTGTCAAAGTACCCACATTGGGAAACTACCCAAATCCAGATCTAAAACCATAGATCTAGAAACCAGAATGTCAAATATTATATCCATATCCTGTCTGGAGAAATAACTGTGTGACGACCACAGTACAACCGATCGTAGTATAGGAATTTTACTTCCTACTCTGTGTATGTCATCCATATACCATGACATCATACCCTACTACCTCCTTAACAGATCCATCCCCTATTCTGATTGAAGTCAAACCTATGACTGTCACATCAAAATTAGATGATCTATCTACGCTATAACTGCTCAAGTCTATAAATAGACATAAGCATCTTGCCCACTATGCTTACGCTGCTCCCACTGACTACGACAACCCTCCTACCGGGTCTCATATCATGGAACAACAGTAGTGTCAAGTCTGGGTAAACAAGATCCTCCCTGTCACCGTCCTTGAGGCTACCGGAGTACCTCTCGGGTGTCTGAGGTTACCCATCATATCTGCGGAGTGGCTATTGGAATGTCAAACCTGATTGAATATATAGGTCCTATTAAATTTTCCGTAATCGTTCGCGGTTCTGGAATCACTTCCAGTTCTACCATACTCCCACTACTGTTTTCTGAAAAAGATCCATTTTTACTAAAACTGTGGCGAGTCAAGAATAATATCACTATTGATCTTCCAAATGGTAGAATATCAACCCTCGTCATAGCCAGGGTCAACCCACAAACAGCCATTACAGAAACGTGCCCTGAGTTATCCAGAGTCTGGTTTTAAGCATAAGCTGGACAACTCCCCGTACCTTAATATCTTTTAAGGTACGAACTATTCTATATAGAAACTTTGGCACTTATTTAATTGGAACCATATTCAAACCATGCAGCTGTCTCCAGTGCATATCAACTTAATGGAAAGAGGCTAATCAGCATTACTCAACTTAGGAATCCATCCAATTATGAGTAACCTGAAAGAGAAACACGTTTCTCAAAACCATCACTATCATCTGAATACCAATCACAAGAATCTACATCTTCGATCTCTTTGAAGAATCCCGATACTTGTGATACCTGGTTCTCTACTTTATTCTTATACCCATAACTTCTCAAAACATAAACCTTGTATTTCTACGAAACACTTGTCTAAATACTAGAGAAGTTATAAGTAAACAGAACATAGTACGAGGACCTACCCCTTTGTCCTGATGGACACTGGACAACATACAATACTCTGTATAAGTCCGCTGAGTTAAACAACTCAAAACCTGTGCGTCGTAGGTTGAAAACTGTACCCTGGCGATTTCCTCAAATATCACCAATTACAACGAATTCCGATATAATGAGGATAATCACCTAATTCCCAATATCTTACTCCCACTCATCATCTGTAAAACCATACAGATATGAGAATGAAACCTGGTAAATACATACCCTTGGAGTAAGTGTCTAATCGGGAAAACAGTTTTTCTTTAACAATGCACTGAAACATGAAAATGTTTCGTAGGGGTATCCTGGTATTCATAGCAATGCCTCTTCTATAATCCAATTCATGACTTCAACCGTATATTTTATTGCCATCTCTCCAAATCCCTTTATTTGTCTTTAGTCGTTACCTTCTGTACACCATCGTTAGGCTAAATGGTTTTCTTCCTTCCCTACCGTTCGGCACCAGCCTATGGTTTGGAAGAAGACTAGCCATTAAGCATAATAGGTGTACCCTCCTAAACCAAGGAGTACTCGTATCTTGAGAGAAGGTGATGATAAAAGACAACTGAATAATACCTTATTCTTTTAAAGGTGAAATAGGAGTGGCGATGAAGTACGCGGTTTTGGTCGTGAATGATATCAGTCGCAATTTACTTTGCCCTCTTTCTAATCCCTTTATTTTGTCTTTACATATTACCATCTGCACACCCTACTTAGGCTAATTGGTTTTCTTCATTCCCTACCTTTCGGCACCTGCCTATGGTTTGGAATAAGACTATCCAATAAGCGTAATAGGTGTACTCTCCTAAACCAAGGAGCTCTCGCAACCTGAGAGAAGGTGATAATAAAAGATAACTGAATAAACCAATTTTATTTCTCCTGAACCTGGATCCATCCTCGAAGAAGTCCCTTCGAGTTCGTATATAACCATACGATGGATCTATCCAATGGAAGTGGATATCCGTAGTAATACGGGTGTTCTGAGAAATTCAAAGGGTAAAAGAAGGAGTGGCAATGACTTATGCAACTTAGACAATCCAAAAGCCAGTATTTTAAGAAGGTTCGGTCAACCTGGTTACTGAGTCATAGTTTAGGGTCGGTCAAAGGTCGCTGCCAAAGAGAGAGAGAAAAGACACACTCTGCGTGCACTCTAACCTAGATCAGAATGGTTATCACTTTATCTAATCCGGAAACCTCCCACTGTCCTGTCAAATTCTCCTCCAAACCTAAAGAAGAATCAATCGGGATCACCCGAAGAGTAAACCAACTCATCAGTGGGAATCGGGATCCAACTCTCATCGCATGATAACGTGATGGAATGCATCCACGTTACACATACTCCAGATGGTATGCGCATACTTGGCAAGTTTCAGTTTCTTTAGAAACTCCCGATATGATTTTTGCCTCATGCTCTTATAACTTTGGCGTTAGGTCAAAATGTCATAAGTCACATGCCAAGTTCTACCCGTCACTATCTTGTTAATTTGAACCCACCCGCACATGCCCTTGGCGTTAGGTCAAAATGGCAGAACGGCTGTCCCAAACCAACTCATCTATCTATGCAACAATTGAATACCCAGCAGCTACCAAACACTATGCCTTGGCGTTAGGTCAAAATACATAGCTTGAATACTACTGAATACGAAAAGAAGTGACGGAGGGCTACGGCTGGTTTTTGGCGAAAAAACCTTTAACGTAGTGAACTTGATATCGCTGAAGGAACCTGATAGCTTTTTAAAATATAGTGGCGAAAACCTTTTGCTAAAGAGGTCACTCCCGGTAAAGGGATCTCGGCTCTTTCCTCGTGGAATGAGGTGCAGGATATTCCACTAAATACCGCTATGCAAAGCAACTTGTAATCGACTATAGTGAAGTTATTACTCTGACGCAAACTTCTGCCCAAGGGGTCAGTCACGGTGAAGGGATGTCGGCCCTTGCCCCGTCGAATGAGGTGCAGGATATTCCACTGAATACCGCTATGCAATACAAAAGGAAACGCCTTTGCAATAACACTTTTTAAATTTATTCCAACAACTGTAAACAGGTTTGTTTTACTTTTCATTGATCAGAATCAACGCAGTCCCATCAATTTAATCACACCAGAAAAGAACGAAAATAAAATGTACGTATATGCCATCCGCATTCGTCACTGGGTCCCGTCATCACCCGTTAGGTTACTTAACTAACGACACTGCGGGGACTGGACTAGCGCGGGTCTAAAACATATACAACATCTAATAGTATATAAACCAATATACATAATCGCTCCAGGCGTGATAATATGCAACATTACAGAAAAGTAATAAGCATCACAGAACAATACAGATAATCTGGGATCCCCGGGTTTCACAGAGCCGCTGCTGAAACCCGACGTTCCCCTGTCGTGTGGATAGCCTGTGCAATGAAACCTAGACCCTTACGGGTGCGGCAAGTTACCCGCCAAAACCTGAAGCGAGGCAGCCCCCTACAGCATAGTGAATGGACCACCCAGCACTTCACGGAATCCGGTAATCTTGGGCACCCCTCCTTGGGTCAACCTGTACCCCCTACGAGTGCGGCGAATAGTCTGCCAATTTTAGAGTGGGGCCCCTCTGCCTCTCAAAGCCATGAGATGCGGACCCGTTGCCCTCCAGAACCCGGCTATCCGTGCACTCCGTCGCGGGGCAAAACCTAGTACAGTAATGAAAAATAGTACAACAGGTACATCGACCGCAACCTGGTCGTGCCCCAAAAGAATATTATACAACAGGCAGTGACGGCAGTCCACATGTTGGACGCTCGCCCCGCAATATCAAATGTACAAATAAACTCAAATTGTACTACCATTGCACACCGCTATCCACCACGACAAATCCGCAACAACACAGCACAACACAGAACATCAACGCGAATGTCACGTTCGCAAACCCGTCTAAAAGAACTCTAGCAATCAGACGCGGTTTACCGATCAAATGACATTCTCGGTCGGAGATATAATGTAAGCACTGTGAACTAACATGTTTAAATTTCGATCGACCAAATACCAAGAAGTGGGCCCCACGACTTACTGGTGAACAGTAACAAAACCTGGGCCTAAATGATATATACCACAAACCTCAAAATCCAGAGAAGAACAAACTGTTCAAATTTGGGAGCATGAGCTCACCACATGGCCGCGGATGCGCGGCCAAACCATGGGTTTGGCCGCGTTTCCGCGTCAGTTTGGTTGAGGCACGTGCCCAAATTTGGTCATAGTTCTTAGAAATTCCTGCACAGTTTTCTGAGATGGTCAAAATAGTTTTAGGACACCATTTAAAATCAACAGAAACTGTCAAATTGGAAAAATGTGATTTTTGATTTCCGGTTCGATCGATATTTTAAACGCGTTAGCACAAGTCAGTATAGCAAAATGGTTAGGCTCTGATACCACTGTAAGTCTACACTAGCGTCCCGGCCGTCTACAGACGCCAAATGCAAAACAAAAACTTTTTAACTGGCGCTATCGTATACTTTAACCCGGATCTGCCATTATTGCTAAACTAACAAACTGTAAAGAGTGTAGAAAGGTTATACCGAACGATCCGAGTCCTTCGTTCTTTAACCTTCATCCCACGCTCCGTTGCGGCTGCTCCGATCTCTTCGATCTCCGATTTGCTCGTCCAAGTGGCACCACGTCTCTGATTCTTTAAACGGGCTCCCGCCTCTAACTCGAGGCAACTCGATCGTCAAGTTTGCTAAAAGAGACGACCAAGAATGATGTAGAGAATGAGTAGATGACTTTGTCTCACTTCGTCCAAATCCGTGGACGATCGGTAAATGAAGTTGCCGAGGGAATCGGGTGATGGAATGAAATGAGCTGTGAATTCCATACACCGAAAACTATCATAATCTTTTGCAAATGAAAACTCAAGTGTGTAAATGAGAGAGGGGAGGGTCCGGCCATATATATAGATGGAGGGAGGTGAGTGTAGGAGAGGGGAGAGGTAACCATAAGATGAAAGCTTCTCACTAAATATCCTAAGGTTAACAAAACCCATTAAAGCTAAAGCATGAGTCATAAAGAAACATTGAATCAAAAAACCTAGTCACCAAAAACATTAATGACACTAATGACTCACCATGTCAAGTCACTCTCTCTAGAATCTTCTAGAAGAATCCATACTCATCTCAAGAAAAGATAAACCCGTCTTTCACCAAATGTTAAAAGACGGCTGATAGAAAACTGGAAACTGGCAACTTCCAAAAGTGATCCTGAAACGACTTTCAGGATAACCCCGAAACTGTATAAATATACCCGCATTTGTATTACGACCGAATACAAATGCAACTGAGACAAAGATATTATATCTACTCAATACAATACTCGGATCCGGCTTAAACCAAACCCGACGAGTATCATCTGCCCGAAAAATAACACGTGCGTAAACGCACGTGCATTTTCCGAACCCTGCCATAAAACCATACGGCCTCTACAACGTTTCGCCCGAACTTGGGAAACTGTCTGTGGGGGACTCTAATGACTCGTCAGTACCCTGGCAGTGGGTTTAACCACAAACCGTCAGCGGCACTAGCAATGCGTAACGGCTGCCCATGGACTGACCTCAAGGGATGCCGATGAGCGAACTCATCCGGAAAACCCTACTAAGCCTAACAGTGACAATGTATATACAGTCCGGTCCGTTCGTCTATGAGTATCGTATATCTGCCTAGGGGGCTAGTAACGTCAGACCCCCAATAGCAGTATAAGTCGTGTCGGAGTGAAGCCCAATAACACCCAGAGATACTACTGGAGTACCTACCAGTAAATCTCCTGCCGTGGCCATGGACTTTGTGTAATGGCTCTCCTAGACACAGCACGACCTCGCCCCCAATACCGGGAGAGACGAATCCCCTGCCGATCCGCTCACGTGCCTCCATATGGCTCGGGACTGTACCCAAAAGCTACCTGTTTGCACGACTCCTTTGAGCCGTGGTAGGGTAGAAATCAAAGCACAGTGGGAACTCACACGAGACAAATGACGACCTCAGGTCGATGAACTAACCTGCACACATGTCACCAGGGAACTGCTACCTGACGATAGATATAGTACTAACTAGCAGATTTCCGGCGAGTCCTGTCCGGTGTACTCATAACCCAATGAGCACCTGTATACATCTTAGGTGATCCAACTGACACCAGCGGCTTGTGAGACCGGCCACCGCCCCTCGTCGGGGTCTCGACTGTACACACTAGTCTACTCCGGAGTATCGATGCCCTGTCTCGAAACTCCCACGACTAGGAACCACAATTAAGGATATGCATATAAACTACCCAACTCTCATGTATATGATCGCCATCATACTGTTGGTAATAAAGCAAGATCCTAAGGGCTCTATCAAAGTGTAGCAGTGATCAGTCACCTGAACCTGTACACTACTGATAAAGGCAAACCAGATAGCATACTATCATCTCGAGTAAGATTGTCCTACCGGTATAGGTCCTCCGCAATCATTGCAATCACGTACCTGCGATCCAATAATTGACTATGAGGGCACTATCTCCAACAGATGTATTCCGCTTCCATGGTCGAGTCAGCAACGGTTTCCTGTTTGGAACTCTTCCAACACACCGCCCCTCCATTGAGGGTAAAGACAAAACCCGACAGGGACTTAGAATCATCCTTGTCACTCTGGAAGCTGGAGTCAGCAAAGGCCTCAATCTGGAGGTCTTTTCCTACATACACCGAGAACATCTCCTTAGTCCTTCTCAGGTACTTGAGAATGTTCTTTACCGCTATCCAATGTTTCTCCCCAGGGTTTGACTGATACCTGCTTACCACACTCAGTGCATAAGCCACATCTGGTCTGGTACACAACATCGAATACATTATAGAGCCTACCGCAGAAGCGTAGGGTATAATAGACATGCGATCCCTCTCCAAATCAGTCTTGGGAGACATCTCTTTGGAGAGGGTGATCCCGTGACAAGCCGGTAGATTACCGCGCTTGGAATCTTCCATACTGAATCTTTTCAGTATGGTGTCGATGTACCTGTACTGTGAGAGTCCTAAAATTCTCTTGGATCTGTCACGGTAGATCCGGATCCCCACAATGTATGAGGCATCACCCAGGTCCTTCATGGAGAACCTGTGTGACAAAAAACCCTTGACAGATTGTAGCTTAGGAATGTCATTTCCTATTAAGAGAATGTCATCCACGTATAAAACGAGGAATACTACAGTTCTCGCTACAAATCTACAATAGATGCATGGTTCATCTGGATTTTTAATAAAGCCAAATTCCTTGACCGTCTCATCAAAACAGATGTTCCAACTCCGCGATGCCTTCTTTAGTCCATAAATGGACTTAAGCAACTTGCACACCTTTCCGCTGCTCCTACTATGAATGAAACCCTCTGGCTGGTCCATATAGACACACTCCTCCAAATGTCCATTTAGAAAAGCGGTCTTTACGTCCATCTGCCAAATCTCATAATCATGGAAAGCAGCAATGGAAAGAAGGATCCGAATGGTTTTCAGCATAGCCACTGGAGAAAAGGTTTTGTCATTGTCCAAACCAGGTCTCTGACGAAAACCCTTTGCAACCAGTCTAGCTTTATAGGTCTCAACCTGTCCATCTACACCAATCTTCCTTTTGAAGATCCACTTGCATCCTACGTGTTTTACCCCATCTGGAGCAATGTCCAACGTCCTTACTTTGTTGGTGTATATGGACTCCATTTCGGTCCGCATTGCATCCAGCCATTTTACCGAGTCAACGCTCTGAATGGCTTGCTGGAAGCTAGTAGGCTCATCACAATCTATGATGCAATCCTCTCTATCCCCGTTAATGAGAAAACCGTAGTATCTCTCGGGCGGATGAGACCGCCTACTACTCCTGCGGAGTGGCGTGGGAATGTCCTGATCTTTCGAACACTCTGGTTCTACTAAGCTTTCAGTAATAGCTCGTGGTTCTGGAATTTCTTCCAGTTCTATTGCGCTCCCACTTATTTCCTTTTCTAAGGACTGATGTTTCAGAACGTGGGCATTACGAGAAACAAGGACTTTTTATTCCTCTGCGTAATAGAAAAGATACCCCCTGGAGTTCTTTGGGTATCCCACAAACTTGCACAGTACTGAGCGTGCCTCGAGTTTGTCTGCATGCTGCTTTTTGACAGAAGCTGGACATCCCCAAATCTTCAGATGTTGAAGATAGGGTTTCTTCCCACTCCATAACTCATATGGTGTGGTAGGCACAGTCTTAGTAGGAACTCGGTTCAAAAAGTATGTAGCTGATTCTAGCGCATATCCCCAGAATGATCGCGGTAACTCAGCGTTACTCATCATGGACCGTACCATATCCAATAGGGTTCGGTTCCGTCTCTCCGATACACCGTTATGTTGCGGAGTGTATGGAGGAGTAAGCTGAGAGAGAATTCCATTCTCTTTTAAGTAACCCAGGAAGTCGGCACTCAAGTATTCACTACCTCGATCAGATCTCAGTGCCTTGATACTTTTGCCTGTTTGTTTTTCTACTTCATTCTTATATTCCTGGAACTTTTCAAAAGCTTCGGATTTATGCTTCATTAGGAAGACATGTCCGAACCTTGAAAAATCATCCGTAAAAGTAATGAAGTAAGAATTACCGATTCGCGCATGTGTAGACATTGGACCGCACACGTCGCTGTGTATGAGTCCCAAGAGCTCGCTCGCTCTTACTCCGTGTCCAGTGAACGGAGTTTTTGTCATCTTTCCTTTGAGACAGGATTGACAAGTTGCATACGATTGATATTCGAACGGATCCAAATATCCTTTTGTATGTAACTTCGTCAACCTTTCTCTCATTAATGTGACCGAGTCTACAATGCCATAAGAAAGCCTGATTGATTTCAGGAGACTTTCTTTTGTGTGTATTCTGGATATTGAAAATCTGTGGTTGGTTTAATACGTATATACCGTTGTTTAATGTACCTGGCCCAATCAAAACTTGAGTATGGTGAATGTTCACAACATTACTTACGAATGCAAATTCATAACCTTCTTTAGACAATAAAGATACAGAAATGATATTACAGGTTGCATTTGGTACAAAATAAAAACTACGTAAAACCAAAAAGTGTCCATCTGACAATCCCAGGTGATAGTCCCCCACGGCCTCAGCATCCATGCTAGCTCCGTTTGCAACTCTGAGGGTCATATCACCTGCCTTCAAAATTCTATGCTTTCTCAACGCCTGCAAAGAATTACAGATATGAGATCCTGATCCGGTATCCAATACCCAGGAAGTAGAGTTTATTGATAGACAGTTTTCAATAACATACACACCTGAAGCTGAAGCCGCAACTCGCTTCCGATCCTGGGTTCTGGCCTTCCAAGCCTTGCAATCCTGTTTCCAGTGCCCACTTTTGTGACAGTAGAAGCATTCTTCCTTCCCCGCCAGCTTTCCCGCTACCTTTGTTGCCATTCCTTTTCCCTTCGTATCCACTTTATTGACACTGCCTCTTGGTTTGGCGGGGGCTTTCTTCTTCTTACCCTTGGCTTTCGCCCTGGACCTAGAAGAGGAAGATCCTCCTACAAACAAAGTGGATGTCTCCCTACCATTATATAGGGTGCCCTCAGCACTCCTCAACATGTTCAGAAGTTCGGAAAGTTCAACCTCCTTTCCTTGCATGTTGAAGTTTAGGATAAACTGGGCGTAAGTGGAAGGAAGGGACTGGAGAATCAAGTCAGCATAGAGTTCATTCTCTAACGTGGTCCCAAGGTCCGCGAGCTCCTCTATGTAGCAAATCATCTTAAGCACGTGTTCCGCTACCGATGATCTGATGGCTAATCTAGCCGAAAATAGCTTCTTCGACACTTCGTATCTTGCGATACGAGACTGCTCTCCATACAGTTCTTTTGTATGGAGAAATATGGACTCTAGGTCCATATTCTCATGCCTCCTCTGATGTTCGTTGTCCATCGAGGCAAGTACGAGGCATTTGGCCTTCGCGCAATCAATCTCCCATGTCTTACGGATTTCTATATCCGCGACGCTGGAGGTGGGACCTGGGACAGGGGGAGCTTTGGTGGTAAGGATATACCCTAACTTGTCGTAAGTGATTTCCATCTTGACATTCCTGAGCCAATCTTTGTAGTTTGGCCCTGTCAGTATGTTTTTATCTAGTAATAACTTAAGTCCGGTCATGTTGAATGGTCGCTGCAATTAGGAGAGAGAAAAGAAATACTTTAGTAAGTTTAGAGTGGTTTTTAGTTTGTCTAAACAGGATGGCTCCCACTGTCTCTCGAATCCCTCCTCAAACCATAAAGGAAGAATTAGTCAGGATCAATCTCACCGTACAATACTTGCTTAACCGTTAAGCCAGGCCAGTGTCGGTACTTCGAGGGAGGATTTCCAACGCTTTCGTGAAGTTCCTTAATTAAGTAACCTCTTTTCCCTGTGGGCGTAGCCCCGCTAACACCTTTCTAGACACCTACTAGGTTTATAGCATTGATCGTTAAGTGAGAGTTTTCTCGAGGAGTAGCATATACTCACAGTAGGATCGGGATCCAAATATCATCGCGTGATAAAACCGAAGGAATCCTACCAGAATCATCACACTCCAAATGGTATGCAGTGCTAGCAAGTTTCACTACTTATGAAACTCCCGATGTGGATTTTTGCCCCATGCTCTTATGACCTTGGCGTGAGGTCAAAATGTCATAAGTCACATGTCAAGTTCTTCCCATCATTATCCAGGTTAATTTGAACCCACCCGTACCTACCCTTGCCGTTGGCCAAAATGGCAGTACGACTGTCTCAAACCAACGCATTCTATCTATGCAACAGATAAATATCTGGCAGCTACCAATCACTATGCCTTGGCGTGAGGTCAAAATACATAGCTTGAATACTACCGAATATTTAACTGAAATGATAGAGGGCTACGAATGGTTTTGGCGAAACAGTGAACATAGTGAACTTGATATAATCGATTGAACGAGATAGCTTTTAAAAGGAGTGGTTCAAGCTCCGCATTTAAAAGTTTGGTTTTGAAAAGAACCGAGTGGTTTTCAAAGTGTTCCAATCGACTTTTACTTGGTTTATTTTCTTGCATTAGTTCTTTTAATGCGTCCCATCAATTAATCCTACCATTGCAGAAAACAACCAAAATATGGTGTACGCTTATGCCATCCGCATTCGCCACGGGGCCCCGTCATCACCCGTTAGGTTACTTAACTAACGACAGAGCGGGGGCTGGACTAGCGCAGATGCAAAACATAAGCAACACCTAAATAGTTATCATATATAAATATATAGCAATGATAGCCATTACAAATCACAGTTGAACACTTTGGATATACTAGGAATCCGCGATTCGTTCGAGCCTGCAACGAAAAGCGGATTACACGGTCGCGACGAATAGCCAATACCCCACCCAAGACCCCTACGGGTGCGGCAAACTACCCGCCAAGTATCCGAAGCGAAGCAACCTCCCTCAACGACGTGAGTAGGCCACTCAGCACTTCAAGATACCCGGTTGTTTGTGCACCCCACCATGGGTCTATCCTAGGAGCAAAAACAGTAAAAAGAAATTATACAATGACGGCTACAACCCCGACCCGGTTGTGCGGCCAAATAAATAATATTACATCAATTTACATATTACAATGAATGAAAGAAAAAAGAAACTCTCATCTCACATCCACCCCGGCTATTCATCCGCGACAATCCACCGAGTTCATATACACAAACCAATAAGCATTACTGATTACAGATATGTATAACCCCCACTAATCGACGTATAGCGATGAGCAGACGTTAAATACATATAAACATCACAGATATAACCCAATAGTCAAAGTATAGTGAAGTTCGATAAAAAATACGGATTTATAGCCACCCAAATACAAATTTCTATTTTGGAAAATCTGGGCAGAAATAAAATATCTTAAAAATCCCAAAACCACCACAGAAGAACACTGCACCAAACTCGGTCCAGAACAGAGTCAACTCGGCCGCGGTTCCGCGGTAAGAAGCATGTTCTTGCCGCGGAAACGCGGCGCTTTGAGCGGTTCCCTGGATCGTTTTTGGTGAGTTTCTTAACAAAACCCTGAGCTGATTTTCGAAGTATGATTTATTATTTTTAGTGCAGAAAAAAAAACAACAGAAAGTTAGGGTTTTGAAATCTTAGTTTTGCGATTTTTCCGGTCGAACTTCCATACACTTTACTAATTAGCTAGTTTATGTTTAGTTAGGCTCTGATACCACTGTAAGTCCACGTTGCCCACCCCGGTGCTTGCGGAGAGGCGGAAAACAGAATAAAAATTGGATTTTTATCGAACTAGGCAACATGAACTAACTAAAGGAGGATCATTGCGAAACAAAAACTAACTAAAAGCTAACTAGATTTAGCTACAAGGAAGAAAGGTTATACCTTGGCCTTTATGTCCATCTCTCCTTGCTCCTTGGAGTGGAAGAAAGAGATCACCTTGTCGCCTTCTCTAGTCGAAGAAGGATCCACCCGAGAGCCTCAACCTTTGGCTTCAACTTCAAGCTAGAAGTGACTAAGGTGCTATAAGTGCTAATCCTAGAACCTTAGATGAGAGTAGAGATTACTTTGTAGAGGTTTATCTCAAGCTCAAGTGTTTCTCAACACATGAGAGGGGAGAGCTTGAGAGAGGGGAAGAGGAGGAAAGAGAATCTATATGATAGAATGAATGAGAATAAAGAACCATTCTCACATATATGTGTGAATTATGTAAATAGATAATTAGCAAGATAATTGTCATGGTTTAATCAATACTTGACCATTATCATTTCATATTTAATGCAAATTGCAAGGATCAAAGAGCATCTTTTATATGGAATGATGATGGTCAAAGTGTCAACCAAGGTCAACAAGTCATGTATGGTCAAAATGTCAACAACCCTAACCATGCACAATTATATATAACTAATATCAATTAATCATAATACACACATAAGCATTAGGGTTAACAAAATGACAATGGTCATTAACCCTAATCAAAGTCCTCTGCCTCTGTCTCAGTCAACTGTGCATACGCACCCGTATTCGTGATCCGAGGAACACGAATACAATGAGATAAAACCAATCCCAAATCATATACTAGGATCTGGCTTAAACCAAAGCCCGCTAGTATAAGCTGTCCGGACAGCAAACGTGCACAAGTGCGCGGATTTGAACGAACCCTGTCGCAAAACCATGCGACCACTACTCATTTTGCCTAAAGGCGAATAACTCTCTGTGTGGTACTCTAAAGACTCGACACTACGCTGGCAGTGGGTTTAACCACAGACCGCAAGCGGCACTAGCTGTACATAACGGTCCCCAGGTAGATGCCGATAAGAAGACTGACGAGGTGAACTCATCTGAACTCCTACTGAGCCTGAATGTAACAGTTGTTGGAGATAGTTCCCTTATAGTCAATTATTGGATCACAGGTACGTGATTGCAATGATTGCGGAGGACCTATACCGGTAGGACAGTCTTACTCAAGATGATAGTATGCTATCTGGTTTGCCTTTATCAGTCGTGTACATGTTCAGGTGACTGATTACATGTTACACTTTGATAGAGCCCTTAGGATCTTGCTTTACCACCAACAATATGATGGCAATCGGGTACGTGAGAGTTGGGTGGTTTATACGCATATCCTTAATTGTGGTCCCTAGTCGTGGGAGTTTCGAGACAGGGCATCGATACTCCGAAGTAGACTAGTGTGTACAGTCGAGACCCCGACGAAGGGCGGTGGCCGGTCTCACAAGCCACTGGTGTCAGTTGGATCACCTAAGATGTATACAGGTGCTCATTGGGTTATGAGTACACCGGACATGACTCGCCGGGAACCTGCTAGTTGGTATTATACATATCGTCAGATATCAGTTCCCTGGTGACATGTGTACAGGTTAGTTCATCGACCTGAGGTCGTCATTTGTCTCGTGTGAGTTCCCACTGTGCTTTGATTTCTACCCTACCACGGCTCAAAGGAGTCGTGCAAACAGGTAGCTTTTGGGTACAGTCCCGAGCCATATGGAGGCACGTGAGCGGATCGGCAGGGGATTCGTCTCTCCCGGTATTGGGGGCGAGGTCGTGCTGTGTCTAGGAGAGCCATTACACAAAGTCCATGGCCATGGCAGGAGATTTACTGGTAGGTACTCCAGTAGTATCTCAGGGTGTTATTGGGCTTCACTCCGACACGACTTATACTACTATTGGGGGTCTGACGTTACTAGCCCCCTAGGCAGTTATGCGATACTCATAGACGAACGGACCGGACTGTATATACATTGTCACTGTTAGGCCCAGTAGGGTTTTCCGGATGAGTTCGCTCATCGGCATCCCTTGAGGTCAGTCCATGGGCAGCCGTTACGCATTGCTAGTGCCGCTGACGGTTTGTGGTTAAACCCACTGCCAGGGTACTGACGAGTCATTAGAGTCCCCCACAGACAGTTTTCCAAGTTCGGGCGAAACGTTGTAGAGGCCGTATGGTTTTATGGCAGGGTTCGGAAAATGCAGGTGCATTTACGCACGTGTTATTTTTCGGGCAGATGATACTGGTCGGCTTTGGTTTAAGTCGGATCCGAGTATTATATTGAGTAGGTATAATATCTTTGTCTCAGTTGCATTTGTGTTCGGTCGTAATACAAATGCGGATATATTTATACAGTTTCGGGGTTATCCTGAAAGTCGTTTCAGGATCACTTTTGGAAGTTTCCTGTTTCCAGTTTTCTATCAGCCGTCTTTTAACATTCGGTTAAAGACGGATTTATCTTTTCTTGGATAAGGGTGAGTCATCATTCTAGAAGCTTCTAGAAGTGGTGATGAGGCTAGTGAGTCATTAGTGCTTTAATGGAGCCATTAATGCAATGGTGACTAGGTTAATGAATCACCATTTGCATTAATGATGTTTTGTTGCATGAAGGATATTTGTGGTTGATATTTGTTCTTATTATCACTCTCCCCTCTCCTACACTCAGCTCCCTCTTTGCATATATATGGCCGGCCCCCTCTCCTCCTCTCTCTCTCACTTGTTGATTTCATTTGGAAAAAAGGATATGATAGATTTTGGGGTGTATGGAATTTCACAGCTCATTTCATTCCATCACCCAATTCCCTCGGCAACTTCATTAACCGATCGTCCACGGATTTGGACGAAGTGAGACAAAGTCATCTACTCATTCTCTACAACATTCTTGGTCGTCTCTTTTAGCAAACTTGACGATCGAGTTGCCTCAAGTCAGAGGCGGGAGCCCGTTTAAAGAATCGTCGACGTGGTGCCACCTCGACGAGGAGATCGGAGATCGACGAGATCGGAGCAGCCGCAACGGAGCGTGGGATGATGGTTAAAGAACGAAGGACTCGGATCGTTCGGTATAACCTTTCTACATTCTTTACAGTTTGTTAGTTTAGCAATAATGGCAGATCCGGGTTAATGTATACGATAGCGCCAGTTAAAAGTTTTTTGTTCCGCATTTGGCGTCTGTGGACGGCCGGGGCGCTAGCGTAGACTTACAGTGGTATCAGAGCCTAACCATTTTGCTATGCTAACTTGTGCTAACGCGTTTAAAACATCGATCGAACCGGAAATCGAAAATTGCAAAATTCTAAGTTCATAGTTTCTGTCGATTTTAAATGGTCTCCTAAAATTATTCTACATGTCTTAAAAATCTGTGCAGGCTTTTCTAAGAACACGGACCAAATTTGGGCATGTGATCCCACCAAGTCGCCGCGGAAACGCGGCCAAACCCATGGTTTGGCCGCGGATCCACCGCCACTTGGTGAGATCATGCTCCCAAAATTGAACAGTATGTTCTTGTCTGGATTTTGTGGTTTATGGTATATATCATTTGGGCCCAGGTTTTGTTACTGTTCACCAGTAAGTCGTGGGGCCCACTTCTTGATATTTGGTCGATCGAAATTTAAACATGTTAGTTTACAGTGCTTACATTATATCTCCGACCGGGAATGTCATTTGATCGGTAAACCGCGTCTGATTGCTATAGTTCTTTTAGACGGACGGGTTTGCGAACGTGACATTCACGTTGATGTTCTGTGTTGTGCTGTGATGTTGCGGATTTGTCATGGTGGATAGCAGTGTGCAATGGTAGTACAGTTTGAGTTTATTTGTACATTTGATATTGCGGGGCGAGCGTCCAACTTGTGGACTGCCGTCACTGCCTGTTGTATAATATTCTTTTGGGGCACGACCAGGTTGCGGTCGATGTACCTATTGTACTATTTTTCATTACTGTACTAGGTTTTGCCCCGCGACGGAGTGCACGGATAACCGGGTTTTGGAGGGGCAACGGGTCCGCATTTCATGGCTTTGAGAGGCAGAGGGGTCCCACTCTAGAATTGGCAGACTATTCGCCGCACTCGTAGGGGGTACAGGTTGACCCAAGGAGGGGTGCCCAAGATTACCGGATTCCGTGGAGTGCTGGGTGGTCCATTCACTATGCTGTAGGGGGCTGCCTCGCTTCAGGTTTTGGCGGGTAACTTGCCGCACCGGTAGGGGTCTAGGTTTCATTGCACAGGCTATCCACACGACAGGGGAACGTCGGGTTTCAGCAGCGGCTCTGTGAAACCCGGGGATCCCAGATTATCTGTATTGTTCTGTGATGCTTATTACTTTTCTGTAATGTTGCATACTATCACGCCTGGAGCGATTATTGTATATTGGTTTATATACTATTAGATGTTGTATATGTTTTACACCCATGCTAGTCCAGTCCCCGCTCTGTCGTTAGTTAAGTAACCTAACGGGTGATGACGGGACCCAGTGACGAATGCGGATGGCATATACGTACATTTTATTTTCGTTCTTTTCTGGTGTGATTAAATGATGGGACTGTGTTGATTCTGATCAATGCAAAGTAAAACAAACCTGTTTTCAGTTGTTGGAACAAATTTAAAAAGTGTTATTGCAAAGACGTTTTCTTTTGTTATGCATAGCGGTATTCAGTGGAATATCCTGCACCTCATTCGATGGGGCAAGGGCCGATATCCCTTCACCGGGACTGACCCCTTGGACAGAAGTTTGCGTCAGGGTAATAACTTCACTATAGTCGATTACAAGTTGCTTTGCATAGCGGTATTCAGTGGAATATCCTGCACCTCATTCCACGAGGAAAGAGCAGAGATCCCTTTACCGGGAGTGACCTCTTTAGCAAAAGGTTTTCGCCACTATATTTTAAAAAGCTATCAGGTTCCTTCAGCGATATCAAGTTCACTACGTTAAAGGTTTTTCGCCAAAAACCAGCCGTAGCCCTCCGTCATTTCATATGAATGGTCAGTAGTATTCAAGCTATGTTGGTCTAGCCCTTAGCTAGGACATAGTGATTGGTAGCTGCTGGGGTGTTCACATGTTGCTTAGATAGATGCGTTGGTTTGGGACAGTCGTACAGCCTTGTTGGCCCTTAGTCAAGGGCGAGTACGGGTGGGTTCAAATTAACAAGATAATGATGGGAAGAACTTGACATGTGACTTATGATGGGTTGGCCCTTAGTCACGACCATAAGAGCATGGGGCAAAAACTATATCGGGAGTTTCTAAAGAAACTGAAACTTGCCAAGTATGCGCATACCATCTGGAGTATGAGTAACGTGGATGCATTCCATCACGTTATCATGCGATGAGAGTTGGATCCCGATTCCCACTGATGAGTTGGTTTACTCTTCGGGTGATCCCGATTGATTCTTCTTTAGGTTTGGAGGAAAATTTGACAGGACAGTGGGAGGTTTCCGGATTAGATAAAGTGATAACCATTCTGATCTTGGTTAGAGTGCACGCAGAGTGTTTCTTTTCTCTCTCTCTTTGGCAGCGACCTTTGACCGACCCTAGACTATGACTCAGTGACCAGGTTGACCGAACCTTCTTAAAATACTGGCTTTTGGATTGTCTGAGTTGCATAAGTCATTGCCACTCCTTCATTTACCCTTTTAATTTCTCAGAACACCCGTATTACTACGGATATCCACTTCCATTAGATAGATCCATCGTATGGTTATATACGAACTCGAAGGGACTTCTTCGAGGATGGATCCAGGTTCAGGAGAAATAGAATTGGTTTATTCAGTTGTCTTTTATTATCACCTTCTCTCAGGTTGCGAGAGCTCCTTGGTTTAGGAGAGTACACCTATTATGCTTATTGGATAGTCTTATTCCAAACCATAGGCTGGTGCCGAAAGGTAGGGAATGAAGAAAACCAATTAGCCTAAGTAGGGTGTGCAGAAGGTAATATGTAAAGACAAAATAAAGGGATTAGAAAGAGGGCAAAGTAAATTGCGACTGATATCATTCACGACCAAAACCGCGTACTTCATCGCCACTCCTATTTCACCTTTAAAAGAATAAGGTATTATTCAGTTGTCTTTTATCATCACCTTCTCTCGAGATGCGAGTACTCCTTGGTTTAGAAGGGTACACCTATTATGCTTACTGGATAGTCTTCTTCCAAACTATAGGCTGGTGCCGAACGGTAGGGAAGGAAGAAAACCATTTAGCCTAACGATGGTGTACAGAAGGTAACGACTAAAGACAAATAAAGGGATTTGGAGAGACGGCAATAAAATATACGGTTGAAGTCATGAATTTGATTATGGAAGAGGCATTGCTATGAATACCAGGATACCCCTACGAAACATTTTCATGTTTCAGTGCATTGTTAAAGAAAAACTGTTTTCCCGATTAGACACTTACTCCAAGGGTATGTATTTACCAGGTTTCATTCTCATATCTGTATGGTTTTACAGATGATGAGTGGGAGTAAGATATTGGGAATTAGGTGATCATCCTCATTATATCGGAATTCGTTGTAATTGGTGATATTTGAGGAAATCGCCAGGGTACAGTTTTCAACCTACGACGCACAGGTTTTGAGTTGTTTAACTCAACGGACTTATACAGAGTATTGTAAGTTGTCCAAGTGTCCTTCAGGACAAAGGGGTAGGTCCTCGTACTGTGTTCTGTTTACTTATAACTTCTCTAGTTTTTAGACAAGTGTTTCGTAGAAATACAAGGTCTAAGTTTTGAGAAGTTGTGGGTATAAGAATAAAGTAGAGAACCTGGTGTCACAAGTATTGGGATTCTTCAAGGAGATCGAAGATGTAGATTCTTGTGATTGGTATTCAGATGATAGTGATGGTTTTGAGAAACGAGTTTTCTCTTTCAGGTTACTCATAATTGGATGGATTCCTAAGTTGAGTAATGCTGATTATCCTCTTTCCATTAAGTTGATATGCACTGGAGACAGCTGCATGATTTGAATATGGTTCCAATTAAATAAGTGCCAAAGTTTCTGTATTGGATATAGAATAGATCGTACCTTAAAAGATATTAAGGTACGGGGAGTTGTCCTGCTTATGCTTAAAACCAGACTCTGGATAACTCAGGGCACGTTTTTGTAATGGCTGTTTGTGGGTTGACCCTGGTTATGACAAGGGTTGATATTCTACCATTTGGAAGATCAATAGTGATATTGTTCTTGACTTGCCACAGTTTTAGTAAAAATGGATCTTTTTCAGAAAACAGTAGTGGGTGTATGGTAGAACTGGAAGTGATTCCAGAACCGCGAACGATTACGGAAAATTTAATAGGACCTATATATTCAATCAGGTTTGACATTCCAATAGCCACTCCGCAGATATGGTGGGTAACCTCAGACACCCGAGAGGTACTCCGGTAGCCTCAAGGACGGTGACAGGGAGGTTCTTACCAACCCAGACTTGACACTACTGTTGTTCCAGGCTTTGAGACCCGGTAGGAGGGTTGTCGTAGTCAGTGGGAGCATCGGAAGCATTGTGGGCAAGTGGCTTATGTCTATTTATAGACTAGAGCGGTTATAGCGGAGATAGATCATCTAATTTTGATATGACAGTCATGGGTTTGACTTCAATCAGAATAGGGGATGGATCTGTTAAGAAGGTAGTAGGGTGTGATGTCATGGTATCTAGATGACATACACATAGTAGGAAGTAAAATTCCTATACTACGATCGGTTGTACTGTGGTCGTCACACAGTTGTTTCTCCAGACAGGATATGGATATAATATTAGACATTCTGGTTTCTAGATCTATGGTTTTAGATCTGGAATTGGGTAGTTTCCCAATGTGGGTACTTTGACAGTATTCTAATGGTTTTTAGAATAGATGACTCCTAGCATGGTGGTGTACCTACAGGTGATGGAGTCACCCTCTCTAAAGGTGTCGTATAGACTAAAGGGGAGAGGGATGTGCATGATTGGCAGATCACTTGCTTAGGCAATTGAGTCAATCATGAGATGTCAAGTACCACACCAAATGTTGTTTTTGCACTAGATGCAATAAGTTTGTATTAATCCAATCCTGGAGAAACATAAGGAAGCAGTTTTAGAACATAAGTACACGTTCTACGGATTTGATGACGGTAGCCTCTTTCGGGAGACGGTTATCATTCCAGGCTTCAAAGGTGACATGGTTGACAGAGTGATTGTCAGAGTTATAGTTTTTCCCTCTGACGAAGAGGGACAGTATTATGGACAGGTGGTCCAAGAGGATACTGTGGGTGGCATGGTGCCGGATACTGATTAGGTTCAGTGATCGATACAGTCTAAGAAGTTTGGATTTGGAGTTCATTTATGAACTAGGTCCCATCAGATATCCAGACATATTCTAAGACAGGTATTACTCAATTCGGGAGATGGCTTTCTCCGCGAACTTGAGATTTAGAGAGATATAGAAAGAAACATCTACGCGGATCCACTCACTGAGGCTATTTCTCGAACACAATAGTTTTATAAACGGGCTTTGTGAAACTGATTAGTAGAGGAGTTGGATGTTCGGTTTCACACGGGCTGTGAGTAGTCGACATCGCAATAATTAGCCTTGAGTGCAAGTGGGAGATTGTTGGAGATAGTGCCCTCATAGTCAATTATTGGATCACAGGTACGTGATTGCAATGATTGCGGAGGACTTATACCGGCAGGACAGTCTTACTCAAGATGATAGTATGCTATCTGGTTTGCCTTTATCAGTCGTGTACATGTTCAGGTGACTGATTACATGTTACACTTTGATAGAGCCCTTAGGATCTTGCTTTACCACCAACAGTATGATGGCGATCATATACGTGAGAGTTGGGTGGTTTATACGCATATCCTTAATTATGGTCCCTAGTCGTGGGAGTTTCGAGACAGGGCATCGATACTCCGGAGTAGACTAGTGTGTACAGTCGAGACCCTGATCGCTCGCTTTTGGCGTGTCGAATGTTCAAAGAATTTAAGTGTAACCGCGATCAGGACGGTGTCGCTTTGCAGCTAGCCGGTTGAGCACGGGTCGGTCCACAGGGAGATGGTGGTATCTTACCTTCTTGTCTTAGACGAGTCAATAAAGAATGTTGTATGTGTTTGTTTGATCTAACCTATGTGTTTATTTGCAAGTATAAAGTTGTTAAGAAAAGATACGAGATTGTAAGCTAAGAAATCCGTACTCAAAACCTTTGAGCCGAGTCTTGACCAATTGAAGCTCGAGCAATCGGCAACAATGTGGATTAGGGGATTTAAGCGCGGTATTCGTGGAATCCGGCTTATTTACCCTTGTCCTTCCGTTCTTGTCTCTTGCTTTCGCCTCCGGCCAAACCGAACGCAGCCGGTCGCGGTTAGGAATCACCGTTACCTTGTCAGGGTAGGGTGCCTAACGGAGCGCTTGCGTATGGTTTGGGTGAAGTTCAAATGGAAAATAACGGGAAAAGGAATTGGCAAAGAAACATTAACTTACAATACCGTATTAATTCTTAACAACAACAATAATTACAACATTCACAAAAAGAACAAAAGAGAACAAAAAGAAAAGAACAAAGAAAAGAAACGATACAAGTAATTAAGTGCATGAAATAAAATTGCAAGTAAGTAAAGCAAGAATGAAAAATGCAAGTAATAAATAAGCAAATAAAAGGAACACGGAAGTAGAACTCAAGCCAAGCATGTGATCAATAGCCAACCCTTAAACTTGCAAGCTCAATGAAGAGGTTGCAAGATCAAGGGAAGGGTAGAGAACGCATGTTAAGTGAAGACCTAGTCCCGTGAGAAAATACGACCCTTGAGATCAATAACTAACCCTTAACCATTCAAGCTCAATGAAGAGGTTGAATGATCAAGAGAAAGCAAGAATCTCAAGGGGGAGCAAACTAACAAGAAAGATAAAAAACCCTCATCTTCATTAATCTTCCACTCAAAAAGCTCTCACTACAATTTTAATGGAGAAAGAATGAAGAAGAAGAAGAAGAAGAACAAAACTACAAAAAAAGAGGCTAAAGAAAAACTCTCTTGGTTAAGCTCAGATCTGCTGTATTTATAGGCTGGAGAATCGAATTCTAGGGCATCCACCAGAACATATTTGAAGTACCCAAAACACCCCTGAAGTTCGACAGTGAGAGGGCCCCACATGGCCGCGGAACCGCGGCCAAGACCCACCTTTGGCCGCGGATCAGCGGCCATTTTGAGGTGTTGGGCAGTGGGATTTTCTGTGGGTTCCTGGTTGGTGTTTTCCTCGTGTTTGCAATCATCATACTGCACAGAAGTCTTCAAGAATATCTGCAGATTTCCAAGTCTAAGATTGCATTATCTTTTTCACTTTTGACTTTATCTCCCTCGAGCTCCGCGCACCCATTGATTCTTGTGCAGCCCACCTCGTGCTCAGTGCTTGTCCCAGACATGAATGACCACTGTCACATGTCTTGTATCGGGAACCGGTACTCGGCACTGGACGGATATGGATGACCGGAACCCGGCTTTTATCTGCTGTCAACAGATGTTCTGCTTTTGGCGTAACTGTGGAGATTTTATCCTGATTTGCAATATTTGTACTGGAAACCTGTATTCTGTAAACATGTAACAAACACGGATTAAAAGCACCTACCTATAAACACACGAGCGTAAGAATGGGCGGTATAAAATGCAATATTTTGATATGAACAAATACCCCCAAACTTAACTTTTGCTCGTCCCGAGCAAAACCAATTATTCACAAAAATAAAATGATAACCGCACTTTCGCAGGGAACGCGATTGCACTGAGCGCGTGCAACAAGCCGTTAAACCTCTAGGTGTCCCTAGTAGGAGGAGTGTTGTCTCCTGAGGGTTTTCAGCGGATACTACCCACAAAATCCGGTCAAGCTAGTTTTGTAAAATAACTAAGATTCAAGCCCCTAAAGTTTTGTTTCAGAAAATAACAATTCTATAATCCTAAGTCTAGACTATCGAACCTTTATTTTTCACACCTCTCTTCTTATTTAACTACAGATTTTATATGTCTTTACGTGCAGTGCAAAATAGTGTCGTTAAGTTCCCGAAAGGTCGAATAAAGTCATTATGTCACACAATAAAGCCCAGATAACAATTTTAAAAGGATCACATAAGTTTTATAAAGAGTTAAGCATTTTTCAAGTTTCGTTTTCCAGTAAAGTTTCAACTTCAGAATTTCTATCTTCCCTAACAGGAAACTAGGTCTTATTCTTCACTCCACCTTTTTCTTGTTTTCATTTCATACACACCTCTGTGAACGTGCAATAGTCTTTATCATAGAGTAAAACCTTCATTTCTCCGTTAAATTTTTTTTATAAAAGCTTGTCTTTTATCAAGATTGTTCTCACACAAAGAACCGTTAGGAATTTTAACTCGGAGAGAACACTTGCTTGACTTTGTTTTTATCTGGACTTTCTAGGCTTCTTAGCGAGCTTTGGGCCAATGCACCCAAACCAGTTGGTTTTAGGGCATTAGGTGTAGAAACACCCCAGCGGACTTAATTACTCAAGTTACCTAGGTCCAAAAACAAAAGACAGTTTGGCATGAAAAACATGATGATTCAATACGAACGGAGATATAACCGGTAATTCAATTATTTTTTGGATAAAAGACGTGTTTAGTGGGTTCGGTGTGTAATCATTCCAATCAAGTTTCAGGGTTATTTTTCAGACTTAGTTCCAATTAAGGCATCAATAACATTCCTTCATATTCACTTACTTCATAAACTATTCTTGATATATATTACTTATTTCAGAACAAACCCATTTGATCCTCAGAAAATCATTTATCTATTTAAAAGTTTTTAAACATAAAAGACTTGTCTTCTAATTTCCACAACTCACGACACGTGTAGTGTAATGTAAAGACGTATATCAGCTATAGTTAACTTCAAAGGAGAGTTATTTTTCAGGTTTTCGAATTCTAAACATAAGATTTAGTTATTCTTATTTTATCAAACAAAACCGTCGAAATGTTGAATCAGAGTTCTTCCACAAGCTAACTTGACAAAAAAGTTTTTATATTTTTAGAAAATTTTCAGATTTTTATGGATTTTATGGATTTAATATGCAGATGCAAAATATACATATGAATGCGAAGGAAGAAAGCTTACCGAGCACACCCCCAAACTTAAACTTGACAGTGCCCTCACTGCCAGGCTATACCAAGAGGGTCAAAATTGCCGGCGCTCCCTAAAAACAAATTATATACAAAACAACAAAGGAAAACAAAAAATATATACAAAAAAAGAGCCCCCCCAAACTTAAGTTAAACAGTGTTTCCACTGTTACGCGTTGAAATTCAGGATTAGGGGGGAAAAGAACAGTATCAAACTATACAAGGCCTTACACAGGACAAAAGTTAACACCAACCATTCAAAGATTTTATCTCTGTAATGTACCGGTTGGTGGAAGAAGGCGTAGAGAAAAGAAATGGAGACTACGCGAGACCGCTTGTGGAGAGAAGTGGAATGCGGTCTCGGTAGATCAGAAGAAGAAGAATGGCGTAAGGGAAAAAGAAGTGGAGTACGAACTTGAGGTTGCAAATGGAGTGAATAGATTAGCACAATTTGTGATGAGCGATGTGTAAAAAGCGATTGTGCTAATCTATTAACCCGTCGAGAGATTGGGTCAAATCCTTCAAGGTTCGTGAGAAACCATGGGTACGCCGAACTTGGTAAACCAGACATATGAAATGAAAATGATACGGGTTCTTGCAAGGTCGGAACGATGGAAATGATGGAGGGAAGTGGTTGAGGAAGGGTATCAGTTAAGGTTTCGGGAGGGTGTACACAGTCAATGAAAGGAACAGGATGAATTGGAAAATCCGACTCATCAATTAAAACTGGTTCATCCTCAACACTATCCTCAATATTCTCCCCAAAATTTATCTCATCCATGCCTTTATCATCAATATCAAGACGCATATGAAGTTCGGGAAAAAAAGTTAAAGACTTGGGATGATGATTTGAAGAGACAAACTCAGCCAAATCGATGGGTTCATCATCCAAAATATTCCCTGCGTCAATATCCTCAATCAAGTGAAAGTCTATTTTCTCATAAACCTCATCAAAAGCAAGGATTCAATCGATTCTGGTTCTAAGATGGAAGTGTAGAGGTCAAAAGGTTTAGGATTGGTTTCACTTGGAAGGGACCCTTCACAATCGGGCAAATCAAACACTATGAAGTCGCACAACTCATTCATCATTCTATCTTTAATTGATAAATCATGTGGGATACTCGATAGACTTTCAAAACAGGAGTTGTGGGATTTAATTTGGGACGGGTAGGTTTGATTTGGAAGGGGGTACATCTCACTCTCTCCACTCAAATTCACAGCCTGTCCTGCCGCCTCATCATACATTGAAAAAGTTGGAGCTAGTTGAAAACTAGCTACCGGGTCACTAGGTTGCATGAGGGCGGCCATGGACGCATTCAAATCCATCGTCTGTTCTGAAGCTACCCTAAATTCTTCCAAGGACTGTTCTAAGCTAGACATAGGTTGTGATGGGGTTTCGGTAAAAGATGCGAAGTTGGTTGGATACTGGAAACCCCCAAATGGCTGTGTAGAAGCAATGTCTAGGGAAGGTGCAAAAGTAGGGTAGGATTGGTAGGAATTGAATGGATGGACAGGAGTGGGATCAACATTGGGATAAGAAGGTGAATGGAATTGTTGATCCCGAGAACTCGAAGTGGTGAAAGGAGTGAAAGATCGGCTACGGGATTGTTCAATACGTTCAGCGATGGACAAAGGACGACTTGCAGAAGGGGTATCAACATAAGCGGGAGTGAATATTTGAAACGGTTGATACGAAGTGGAATGAGGAGTGCAAGTGTTTGTCCTAGACGCTGCTATGCGATCTTTCAGTGAAACTTTGGGCATGGAGGGGTCGTTCGATGTTCGGCCAAAACAAGAACCGTATGAAGTAATGTCTGGTTGTGGGTACCAAAGTTCGGCAAGAGTTTTTCGAGGTGGAGTACCCATGATATGAAGAGAGAAGGAAAGAAAGGAAGAGAAGAGGAAGGGAAAAATGAATGATAATTTTTTTTTTAAAATTTTTTTTATATTAACAAAAGAATGAAGTATACACAAAAAGAATATGGACAAAAACAATCACGACACAAAAATACCACACACTTAATCGTTCTAGGGTTCACCTAGGTCAACTAGACCTGCTCAAGAACTTGATTATCGAAGTTAAACTGTGTCGAGAAACAGACTCAAGATACACTGATCACGAGGCCAGGTAAGTGCAGAGATAAGGGGAGGTTTTCCAACGCTTTCGCGAAGTTCCTTAATTAAATAACCCTTTCTCTTTTGGCGGTTTCGCCGTTAACACTTTCCTAGACACCCCGTAAACAATATACCGTTAAGCAAGGTTCTAAACACAGTTAACTTCTCCTAGTGAGCGCGAAGTCCTTAAGGCTTAAAGTCTAGTTTCTTTTAAATTTGTGCGGGTAATCGTTATGCTCAAGTTCGTGATTTGTGGGCCACGGAAAAGGTGATGAAATCCTTTACCGTATGTTGTGGGGTTCGCTTGCCTTTAATTCCGTATTAATTGATGCAATGCGCAATTCAAAAAAAATTCTATAAAGAATCAAACAATCGTTTTTTTATTTTAAGCGCGGCGCTGCAACAAATACGGGTTAGTCAATTTTGGCGTTTGCTAGCGAACTTGCAAAGAATCCTGCAAAGAATAATATATTGGAAGCGTCGGATTTGAGAAGAAGGTGTTAGTAAAGTACGTACCGTTTAAGTTTTGGGTTAGGAAACCCCCGTTGAATCAAATCCGGTAAGCTTGAAAGATTCGCTTGCGCGGGTCAAACTACCTGGATCTTTGGCACTGTACTCCGTAATCACCTTAACTTTGAACGTACACTTTGCTCCCCACAATCGCAGTTTGCAAATCTGCAAAAATCTGCACACTTGCCCACAAAAATGATATAAAAAAAAACAAAAAGATTTTTTTTTTATATATATACAAAAAGAATATTAACCCGAATAACAAGAAAGAAAATACGCTACCGTCTCCCCGGCAACGGCGCCATTTGATCGCTCGCTTTTGGCGTGTCGAATGTTCAAAGAATTTAAGTGTAACCGCGATCAGGACGGTGTCGCTTTGCAGCTAGCCGGTTGAGCACGGGTCGGTCCACAGGGAGATGGTGGTATCTTACCTTCTTGTCTTAGACGAGTCAATAAAGAATGTTGTATGTGTTTGTTTGATCTAACCTATGTGTTTATTTGCAAGTATAAAGTTGTTAAGAAAAGATACGAGATTGTAAGCTAAGAAATCCGTACTCAAAACCTTTGAGCCGAGTCTTGACCAATTGAAGCTCGAGCAATCGGCAACAACGTGGATTAGGGGATTTAAGCGCGGTATTCGTGGAATCCGGATTATTTACCCTTGTCCTTCCGTTCTTGTCTCTTGCTTTCGCCTCCGGCCAAACCGAACGCAACCGGTCGCGGTTAGGAATCACCGTTACCTTGTCAGGGTAGGGTGCCTAACGGAGCGCTTGCGTATGGTTTGGGTGAAGTTCAAATGGAAAATAACGGGAAAAGGAATTGGCAAAGAAGCATTAACTTACAATACCGTATTAATTCTTAACAACAACAATAATTACAACATTCATAAAAAGAACAAAAGAGAACAAAAAGAAAAGAACAAAGAAAAGAAAAGATACAAGTAATTAAGTGCATGAAATAAAATTGCAAGTAAGTAAAGCAAGAATGAAAAATGCAAGTAATAAATAAGCAAATAAAAGGAACACGGAAGTAGAACTCAAGCCAAGCATGTGATCAATAGCCAACCCTTAAACTTGCAAGCTCAATGAAGAGGTTGCAAGATCAAGAGAAGGGTAGAGAACGCATGTTAAGTGAAGACCTAGTCCCGTGAGAAAATACGACCCTTGAGATCAATAACTAACCCTTAACCATTCAAGCTCAATGAAGAGGTTGAATGATCAAGAGAAAGCAAGAATCTCAAGGGGGAGCAAACTAACAAGAAAGATAAAAAAACCCTCATCTTCATTAATCTTCCACTCAAAAAGATCTCACTACAATTTTAATGGAGAAAGAATGAAGAAGAAGAAGAAGAAGAACAAAACTACAAAAAAAGAGGGTAAAGAAAAGCTCTCTTGGTTAAGCTCAGATCTGCTGTATTTATAGGCTGGAGAATCGAATTCTAGGGCATCCACCAGAACATATTTGAAGTACCCAAAACACCCCTGAAGTTCGACAGTGAGAGGGCCCCACATGGCAGCGGAACCGCGGCCAAGACCCACCTTTGGCCGCGGATCAGCGGCCATTTTGAGGTGTTGGGCAGTGGGATTTTCTGTGGGTTCCTGGTTGGTGTTTTCCTCGTGTTTGCAATCATCATACTGCACAGAAGTCTTCAAGAATATCTGCAGATTTCCAAGTCCAAGATTGCATTATCTTTTTCACTTTTGACTTTATCTCCCTCGAGCTCCGCGCACCCATTGATTCTTGTGCAGCCCACCTCGTGCTCTGTGCTTGTCCCAGACATGAATGACCCCTGTCACATGTCTTGTATCGGGAACCGGTACTCGGCACTGGACGGATATGGATGACCGGAACCCGGCTTTTATCTGCTGTCAACAGATGTTCTGCTTTTGGCGTAACTGTGGAGATTTTATCCTGATTTGCAATATTTGTACTGGAAACCTGTATTCTGTAAACATGTAACAAACACGGATTAAAAGAACCTACCTATAAACACACGAGCGTAAGAATGGGCGCTATAAAATGCAATATTCTGATATGAACAGACCCCGACGAGGGGCGGTGGCCGGTCTCACAAGCCACTGGTGTCAGTTGGATCACCTAAGATGTATACAGGTGCTCATTGGGTTATGAGTACACCGGACAGGACTCGCCGGGAACCTGCTAGTTGGTATTATACATATCGTCAGATAGCAGTTCCCTGGTGACATGTGTACAGGTTAGTTCATCGACCTGAGGTCGTCATTTGTCTCGTGTGAGTTCCCACTGTGCTTTGATTTCTACCCTACCACGGCTCAAAGGAGTCGTGGAAACAGGTAGCTTTTGGGTACAGTCCCGAGCCATATGGAGGCACATGAGCGGATCGGCAGGGGATTCGTCTCTCCCGGTATTGGGGGCGAGGTCGTGCTGTGTCTAGGAGAGCCATTACACAAAGTCCATGGCCATGGCAGGAGATTTACTGGTAGGTACTCCAGTAGTATCTCAGGGTGTTATTGGGCTTCACTCCGACACGACTTATACTGCTATTGGGGGTCTGACGTTACTAGCCCCCTAGGCAGATATGCAATACTCATAGACGAACGGACCGGACTGTATATACATTGTCACTGTTAGGCTCAGTAGGGTTTTCCGGATGAGTTTGCTCATCGGCATCCCTTGATGTCAGTCCATGGGCAGCCGTTACGCATTGCTAGTGCCGCTGACGGTTTGTGCTTAAACCCACTGCCAGGGTACTGACGAGTCATTAGAGTCCCCCACAGACAGTTTCCCAAGTTCGGGCGAAACGTTGTAGAGGCCGTATGGTTTTATGGCAGGGTTCGGAAAATGCACGTGCGTTTACGCACGTGTTATTTTTCGGGTAGATGATACTGGTCGGCTTTGGTTTATGCCGGATCCGAGTATTATATTGAGTAGGTATAATATCTTTGTCTCAGTTGCATTTGTATTCGGTCGTAATAAAAATGCGGGTATATTTATACAGTTTCGGGGTTATCCTGAAAGTCGTTTCAGGATCACTTTTGGAAGTTGCCTGTTTCCAGTTTTCTATCAGCCGCCTTTTAACATTCGGTTAAAGACGGATTTATCTTTTCTTGGATAAGGGTGAGTCATCATTCTAGAAGCTTCTAGAAGTGGTGATGAGGCTAGTGAGTCATTAGTGCTTTAATGGAGCCATTAATGCAATGGTGACTAGGTTAATGAATCACCATTTGCATTAATGATGTTTTGTTGCATGAAGGATATTTGTGGTTGATATTTGTTCTTATTATCACTCTCCCCTCTCCTACACTCACCTCCCTCTTTGCATATATATGGCCGGCCCCCTCTCCTCCTCTCTCTCTCTCACTTGTTGATTTCATTTGGAAAAAAAGATATGATAGATTTTGGGGTGTATGGAATTTCACAGCTCATTTCATTCCATCACCCAATTCCCTCAGCAACTTCATTAACCGATCGTCCACGGATTTGGACGAAGTGAGAGAAAGTCATCTACTCATTCTCTACATCATTCTTGGTCGTCTCTTTTAGCAAACTTGATGTAGAGTCTACGCTAGCGCCCCGGCAGTCCTCAGACGCCAAATGCGGAACAAAAACTTTTACACTGGCGCTATCGTATACTTTAACCCGGATCTGCCATTATTGCTAAACTAACAAACTGTTAAAGTGTGTAGGAAGATTGTACCGAACGATCCGAGTCCTTCGTTCTTCAACCATCATCCCACGCTCCGTTGCGGCTGCTCCGATCTCGTCGATCTCCGATCTCCTCGTCGAGGTGGCACCACATGATCGGTTCTTTAAATGGGCTCCCGCCTCTGACTCGAGGCAACTCGATCGTCAAGTTTGCTAAAAGAGACGACCAAGATTGATGTAAAGAATGAGTAGATGACTTTGTCTCACTTCGTCCAAATCCGTGGACGATCGGTTAATGAAGTTGCCGTGGAAATCGGGTGATGGAATGAAATGAGCTGTGAATTCCATACACCCCAAACTATCATAATCTTTTTTCTACAAATGAAATCAACAACCATGAGAGAGAGAGAGGAGGGGGCCGGCCTCATATAAAGAGAAGCGGGTGACCGTAGGAGAGGGGGGGTAACCTTAACTAAATATCATGTGTGAACACATGGAAAAATCAAGCATAAAGATCTTTAAGCAAAACAAGAAATGGTTGATATCAAAGCATGAGTCACACGACACCTCACCCAATCTAGAACCTTCTAGAACCTTCTAGAAGCATGACTCACTCTCATCCAAGAAAAGATAAATCCGTCTTTAACCGAATGTTAAAAGACGGCTGATAGAAAACTGGAAACTGGCAACTTCCAAAAGTTATCCTGAAACGGCTTTCAGGATAACCCCGAAACTGTATAAATACACCCGCATTTGTATTACGACCGAATACAAATGCAACTGAGACAAAGATATTATACCTACTCAATATAATACTCTGATCCGGCTTAAACCAAAGCCGACCAGTATTATCTGCCCGAAAAATAACACGTGCGTAAACGCACGTGCATTTTCCGAACCCTGCCATAAAACCATACGGCCTCTATAACGTTTCGCCCGAACTTGGGAAACTTTCTGTGGGGGACTCTAATGACTCGTCAGTACCCTGGCAGTGGGTTTAACCACAAACCGTCAGCGGCACTAGCAATGCGTAACGACTGCCCATGGACTGACCTCAAGGGTGGCCGAGGAGCGAACTCAAGGGAGACCGATGAGCGAACTCCTCTGAAAACCCTACTGAGCCTAACAGTGACAATGTATATACAGTCCGGTCCGTTCGTCAATGAGTATCGCATATCTGCCTAGGGGGCTAGTAACGTCAGACCCCCAATAGCAGTATAAGTCGTGTCGGAGTGAAGCCCAATAACACCCTGAGATACTACTGGAGTACCTACCAGTAAATCTCCTGCCATGGCCATGGACTTTGTGTAGTGGCTCTCCTAGACACAGCACGACCTCGCCCCCAATACCGGGAGAGACGAATCCCCAGCCGATCCGCTCACGTGCCTCCATATGGCTCGAGACTGTACCCAAAAGCTACCTGTTTGCACGACTCCTTTGAGCCGTGGTAGGGTAGAAATCAAAGCACAGTGGGAACTCACACGAGACAAATGACGACCTCAGGTCGATGAACTAACCTGTACACATGTCACCAGGGAACTGCTATCTGACGGTAGATATAATACTAACTAGCAGATTCCCGGCGAGTCCTGTCCGGTGTACTCATAACCCAATGAGCACCTGTATACATCTTAGGTGATCCAACTGACACCAGTGGCTTGTGAGACCGGCCAGCGCCCCTCGTTGGGGTCTCGACTGTACACACTAGTCTACTCCGGAGTATCGATGCCCTGTCTCGAAACTCCCACGACTAGGGACCACAATTAAGGATATGCATATAAACTACCCAACTCTCACGTATATGATCGCCATCATACTGTTGGTAGTAAAGCAAGATCCTAAGGGCTCTATCAAAGTGTAACATGCAATCAGTCACCTGAACATGTACACGACTGATAAAGGCAAACCAGATAGCATACTATCATCTCGAGTAAGACTGTCCTACCGGGATAGGTCCTCCGCAATCATTGCAATCACGTACCTGCGATCCAATAATTGACTATGAGGGCACTATCTCCAACAATCTCCCACTTGCACTCAAGGCTAATATTGCGATGTCGACTACTCACAGCCCGTGTGAAACCGAACATCCAACTCCTCTACTAATCAGTTTCACAAAGCCCGTTTGTAAAACTATTGTGTTCGAGAAATAGCCTCAGTGAGTGGATCCGCCTAGAAGTATCTTTCTATATCTCTCTTAATCTCAAGTTCGCGGAGAAAACCATCTCCCGAATTGAGTAATACCTGTCTTAGAACATGTCTGGATATCTGATGGGACCTTAGTTCATAAATGAACTCCAAATCCAAACTTCTTAGACTGTATCGATCACTGAACCTAATCAGTATCGGGCACCATGCGACCCACAGTATCCTCTTGGACCACCTGTCCATAATACTGTCCCTCTTCGTTAGAGGGAAAAACTATAACTCTGACAATCACTTTGTCAACCATGTCACCTTTGAAGCTTGGAATGATAACCGTCTCCTGAAGGAGGCTGCCGTCATCAAATCCGTAGAACATGTACCTATGTTCTAAAACTGCTTCCTTATATTTCTCTAGGATTGGATTAATACAAACTTATTGCATCTAGTGCAAAACCAACATTTGGTGTGGTACTTGACATCTCATGATTGACTCAATTGCCTAAGCAAGTGATCTGCCAATCATGCACATCCCTCTCCCCTTTAGTCTGTAAGACACCTTTAGAGAGGGTGACTCCATCACCTGCAGGTACACCACCATGCTAGGAGTCAACTATTCCAAAACCATTAGAATATTTGTCATAGTACCCACATTGGGAAACTACCCAAATCCAGATCTAAAACCATAGATCTAGAAACCAAAATGTCAAATATTATATCCATATCCTGTCTGGAGAAACAACTGTGTGACGACCACAGTACAACCGATCGTAGTATAGGAATTTTACTTCCTACTCTGTGTATGTCATCCAGATACCATGACATCACACCCTACTACCTTCTTAACTGATCCATCCCTTATTCTGATTGAAGTCAAACCCATGACTGTCACATAAAAAATAGATGATCTATCTCCGCTATAACTGCTCAAGTCTATAAATAGACATAAGCTATTTGCCCACTATGCTTCTGCTGCTCCCACTGACTACGACAACCCTCCTACCGGGTCTCATATCCTGGAACAACAGTAGTGTCAAGTCTTGGTAGATAAGAACCTCCCTGTCACCGTCCTTGAGGCTACCGAAGTACCTCTCGGGTGTCTGAGGTTACCTACCATACCTGCGGAGTGGCTATTGGAATGTCAAACCTGATCGAATAGATAGGTCCTATTAAATTTTCCGTAATCGTTCGTGGTTCTGGAATCACTTCCAGTTCTACCATACTCCCACTACTGTTTTCTGAAAAAGATCCATTTTACTAAAACTGTGGCGAGTCAAGAACAATATCACTATTGATCTTCCAAATGGTAGAATATCAACCCTCGTCATAGCCAGGGTCAACCCACAAACAGCCATTACAGAAACATGCCCTGAGTTATCCAGTGTCTGGCTTTAATCATAAGCTGGACAACTCCCCGTACCTTAATATCTTTTAAAGTACGAACTATTCTATATCCAATATAGAAACTTTGGCACTTATTTAATTGGAACCAGATTCAATGCATGCAGCTGTCTCCAGTGCATATCAACTTAATGGAAAAAGGCTAATCAGCATTACTCAACTTAGGAATCCATCCAATTATGAGTAACCTGAAAGAGAAACACATTTCTCAAAACTATCACTATCATCTGAATACCAATCACAAGAATCTACATCTTCGATCTCTTTGAAGAATCCCGATACTTGTGACACCTGGTTCTCTACTTTATTCTTATACCCACAACTTCTCAAAACTTAGACCTTGTATTTCTACGAAACACTCTTCTAAATACTAGAGAAGTTATAAGTAAACAGAACATAGTACGAGGACCTACCCCTTTGTCCTGATGGACACTTGGACAACATACAATACTCTGTATAAGTCCACTGAGTTAAACAACTCAAAACCTGTGCGTCGTAGGTAGAAAACTGTACCCTGGCGATTTCCTCAACTATCACCAATTACAACGAATTCCGATATAATGAGGATGATCACCTAATTCCCAATATCTTACTCCCACTCATCATCTATAAAACCATACAGATATGAGAATGAAACCTGGTAAATACATACCCTTGGAGTATGTGTCTAATCGGGAAAACAGTTTTTCCTTAACAATGCACTGAAACATGAAAATGTTTCGTAGGGGTATCTTGGTATTCATAGCAATGCCTCTTCCATAATCCAATTCATGACTTCAACCGTATATTTTATTGCCATCTCTCCAAATCCCTTTATTTGTCTTTAGTCGTTACCTTCTGTACACCATCGTTAGGCTAAATGGTTTTCTTCCTTCCCTACCGTTCGGCACCAGCCTATGGTTTGGAAGAAGACTATCCAGTAAGCTTAATAGGTGTACCCTCCTAAACCAAGGAGTACTCGCATCTCGAGAGAAGGTGACGATAAAAGACAACTGAATAATACCTTATTCTTTTAAAGGTGAAATAGGAGTGGCGATGAAGTACGCGGTTTTGGTCGTGAATGATATCAGTCGCAATTTACTTTGCCCTCTTTCTAATCCCTTTATTTTGTCTTTACATATTGCCTTCTGCACACCCTACTTAGGCTAATTGGTTTTCTTCATTCCCTACCTTTCGGCACCAGCCTATGGTTTGGAATAAGACTATCCAATAGGCGTAATAGGTGTACTCTCCTAAACCAAGGAGCTCTTGCAACCTGAGAGAAGGTGATAATAAAAGACAACTGAATAAACCAATTCTATTTCTCCTGAACCTGGATCCATCCTCGAAGAAGTCCCTTCGAGTTCGTATATAACCATACGATGGCTCTATCCAATGGAAGTGGATATCCGTAGTAATACGGATGTTCTGAGAAATGCAAAGGGTAAAAGAAGGAGTGGCAATGACTTATGCAACTCAGACAATCCAAAAGCCAGTATTTTAAGAAGGTTCGGTCAACCTGGTCACTGAGTCATAGTCTAGGGTCGGTCAATGGTCGCTGCCAGAGAGAGAGAGAAAAGAAACACTCTGCGTGTACTCTATCCTAGATCAGAATGGTCATCACTTTATCTAATCCGGAAACCTCCCACTGTCCTGTCAAATTCTCCTCCAAACCTAAAGAAGAATCAATCGGGATCACCCGAAGAGTAAACCAACTCATCAGTGGGAATCGGGATCCAACTCTCATCGCATGTTAACGTGATGGAATGCATCCACGTTATTCATACTCCAGAAGGTATGCGCATACTTGGCAAGTTTCAGTTTCTTTAGAAACTCCCGATATCATTTTCTTGCCCCATGCTCTTATGACCTTGACGTATGCCAACAAATCATAAGTCACATGTCAAGTTCTGCCCGTCATTATCTTGTTAATTTGAACCCACCCGTACATACCCTTGACGTATGCCAACAAGGTAATACGACTGTCCCAAACCAACTCATCTATCTATGCAACAAATGAATACCCAGCAGCTACCAAACACTATGCCTTGACGTATGCCAACAAACATAGCTTGAATACTACTGACCATCCATAAGAAACGACGGAGGGCTACGGCTGGTTTTTGGCGAAAAACCTTTAACGTAGTGAACTTGATATCGCTGAAGGAACCTGATAGCTTTTTAAAATATAGTGGCGAAAACCTTTTGCTAAAGAGGTCACTCCCGGTAAAGGGATCTCGGCTCTTTCCTCGTGGAATGAGGTGCAGGATATTCCACTGAATACCGCTATGCAAAACAACTTGTAATCGACTATAGTGAAGTTATTACTCTGATGCAAACTTCTGTCCAAGGGGTCTTTCTCGGTGAAGGGATATCAGCCCTTGCCTCGTCGAATGAGGTGCTGGATATTCACACCGAATACCGCTATGCATAACAAA
>JASDDO010000031.1:193551834-193599334 GCA_030015575.1 Agapanthus africanus
CTTTAGTCTTGTATATGTTTTTTCTCAGAATTTCTTCATGATTTTTCCAGAATTTCTGCTGATCAAAAGGTGATGTGATGTGGATCTTTTGCCATGATTTTTCTTGAGCTCCGCGTAGATATGTTGGATCTTGTGTTGCCATTGAGCTTTATGCATGAAAATGACATTGATTTGCCATTTTGTCTCTTAAACTGGTGTGCGGCAACATACGGATAGAGAGCGGAGCCCGTGTTTTATCTGTGGTTGGCAGTAATCCGGATTTTTTCGTGCTTTTCAATGAATTTCACCGTTTAAAGCCGAGAAAATGTATCCTGCAATTGACTAGCAAACACGGCTCAAGAGTACCTACCGATAAGCAATGTGATAAAAATTGGGCGGTATAAAAATGCAAAAATCTGATATGAATAAATACCCCCAAACTTATCATTTGCTCGTCCCGAGCCAATTTATTCACAAAAAAATTTCCTAACCTCACTTTCGCAGGGAACGCGATTGCACTGAGCATGTGCAACAAGCCGTTAAACCTCTAGGTGTCCCTAGTAGGAGGAGTGTGTTAGTGTATATGCCCCAGAGGCCATTTGTAACACCTTAGGATAAGGGTTAGTGAATAATTATAATTAAATAATGATTTTTAATAAAAAGTTTACCAAATTGTGTTTTAAATATTTTTCCTAATTTAATAAATATTTTTCCAAAATTTTCCTAGGCTTGCACACACATGTGCATGTAAACTAGGGTTTTTAAATCAAGTAAATACCATAATTATTAACCATGGTGGGTTAATTATAGGATTAAGTCCTTTGGGTTTAAAGTAAGATTAATTAGCTAATTAAAAAGGTTGCTTTAATTTGAATTATGGATTTAGTGTTGACTTGTGTGAAAGAGAGAGAATGCATCATGGCTTTAGGCCATGCTTGCATTAAATGAGGTGAGAGAGAGGAGGGGGGTGACTTTTGGGTGAATGATTTGTTTGCCTCTCTCATTTCTTATTCTCTCAAACACTCACAAACACACACACACACTTACCTCATCCCAGCACCAGCAGCAGAAGCAAGCAACTGAAGAAAAAATCCCAGCAGCAGCAGCAGCAAACACAGCACCAGCAGCAATTCCTGAAGCAAGAGGCAGCATCAGCAGCAGTGAGCTGCAGCAGCCCCATCACCCAGTGCAGCCCCTTCCCTTCAATTCTTCTCCTTCCTGCAGCTCCCTAGGGTTAAGTATGAGGTATATTTCCTATCTTGCTTCCCTAGTTTGCCTAGTTAGTGTAGTTTTGCATCGGTTAAAGGATTTTTGTGTGTTCTAGTGCGATATGGGGTGTTTAGTGTGAACTTTGTGCTAATGATGTGTAGATTAGTTCCAGTAGGATGATTGTGGTCTGTTAAGGCCATTGTAACCTAGTCCAACCCCTATTACACTAAAATACCACCAGATTTCATATTTGATGCAAATGTCGTATTTGGACAAAATGTGAGTTTTCTGGAACTGCTATTGACCCGGTGAGTTCAGAATGAAATTGGGAGGACTGTGGCATAGTGGAGTAGAGCTGATACCATAGGTGAAACCCGACCTCCTAACTCCCCACTCCGGCCGCCAAAAACGCCATTCTGGCCGCCAATTGCGGCCAGACAGGAAGTGTTTTGGGTTTTTTTGGGTTCTGTAGGTGTCTGCTGGTGTGTAGGGTCTTTTGGTATATATATTTTTGTAAGATCAATTCTGTAGGAAAATCTGGGACCAAATACCTATGTTGCCGTTTTCTAAACCTTCGCGACACGCGCGATACGTGAGTAGGTTTGGGTTTCTGCGTATCGCGGCGCGTCGGGGTAGTTTCGTGGTGCGTGAGTACACGTTTTAGCGTATCGCGCACACGCGCGATTGGTTTGCGACACGGGAATCTTGTTGGATTATAATGTCGCGTTTTGTGACTTAAGCTTATGTGTGATATGTGTATGTGATTCTAGGTTCGCAGGCCAGTGAGACGGACGCTGCGAAGAAGGGCAAGCAAGTGGTTGGATACACTTAGCGCGAGACACGGTGAGTAGATTTCACATCTACGGGGATATCGCCCGCATGGCGTTATGCGTCAGGGCTGATAGGACTTATTTACTATATGTTGCATGCACCCCATAGACTGTCATCGCATATTGCATTCTCTGCTGTGTTGATATATATATTGCTTAGAACTGATAGAACACCGCACTATTACTAACGGTTTATGTTGCACGACACTATTTACATGCTACACACACACCGTTAGTAATTGCCATGCCACACCCACTATAGAGCTGCCATGATTATATTACTATAGTTCGCCTCATATGTGATTTGATATGATTTTCATGTATATTGGGAGCCGCATGACATCTTTTAAAACCGGAAATGAAACTACTTTAAAAAGCGGTTTTCCCCTTATACCCATACCATGGATTGATGTATATTGTACCTCGCATTGGATTTTACTATTGGTATTGGATTTTCATGTGATTTCTGTTTTGAGGACCGTGGAATTATTTAAGGAAAGATATGCTATTTTGAAAAACCCGGTACCTCGTGGTATGATTTTTTGGTGTGTCCACCACGCGTTTTCTCGGTGCTGAGACCTGTGCTTGAAACCCGATTCGAGGAGTGGATGTTCCGTTTGCGGGTTCGTGGTGGGCCCGGTATGGTTCCCCTCGGCGAGATGATCGATGGGATTTGCCGATTGAGCTTGGAGGCGGGCGAGTACCTACCGGTGATTGGTTGGACCTGGCAGTTGTCCGTAGGATACTGACCAGAGTCGAGTGATGGATGCGGGATGACCGTGCTGCCGGGGCCGAGGGCCGATACCGTAGACGGACCCCGTGGGGCCGGTCCGGATTGACGGCGCCCGATATTCGAGGATTTACGTGTTGATGCTGGACACGAGTATTTTATGATGTTTTGGGTGCCGATGTTGGGCACTCGTGATTCCTCCGAGATATACAGGATTTGAGGGCCGATGGGTGTGCCGGCGCCTGAGTATATGTGGGATTTGGGTGCAGTTTGAGGCACCGATCATTGTTTTCCATGTTGACATGGTCCATGTAGATACTATTTATCCCATACTCAGTATTGATTACTATACATCTCATCCTGTGGCATTTACCTGTTAAAGTACATGCATTACTATTGTATCCACTGTTGACATGCATTGATATCATCTGCTGGCATTGGTAGAGCCACGCTATATGTGCATGCTTGCGATCACCTTTATATGTTATCTCTATTCACGAGTTGGCAACTCACCCCCGTTGTGCCACAGTGTTTGCAGGTTGCCCTTGGGAGTAGTCACGGCTGGCTGTTACCTCATCTTTTGGCACAGATACCCCTTTTGAGCAGAGATAGCCCTTTTGCTGTTTAGGTGGGTTTCGTACGGTATCTGTTATCATTTCAGTTGTATATTGATGTATCTAGTACTCTCCATCTACCTTCTGTATTGACTTAGAGACAGTTGTGAGGACGATATGTATGATTTTATATTCTGGTGTCGAGCTCGCATGTGAGCCGACGTTACTTTATGCAGTCTTATCTTTTATGATATTGTCCTTGTTTTACTGTGTATTCTTCGCTACGGCGTCGTATATCATATTGTGATGCTTTATTCATGTCACTTGTTATTTCCGCTACACCTTACTTTTACCCGACTTTCGGGGCTAATGTTTTAAAAAGGAAATGTTACCAAAATTATAAAACTCATAACTTGTGAACTAAAAAGGTATTTCTACTAAATAAATGGAAGTTTTTCAGACATTTACTATTGCTTTTACAAAACGTTTTAAATCACTCTAAATTTATTGGTTTTGATTTTTGGGTTCGGCTTACTTAGCCGCGTTGCGCCTGTAGACGTTGCGTGGTTAAGTGCCGGTCACGAGTCGAATTCTCGGGTCGTGACAAAGTTGGTATCAGAGCGTAGGTTTTACCTTCGGAGTGTAGGATGACCCTGGTATGATGGAGTAGGTAGCTGCAGCAGGGTAGAGTAGCGTGCGTATGTTCCGCGGCATACTCACGACACGGTACTCCGCTTACGCAACCTTAGGACTTGTTGATTTGATTCCTCCTTATATTCTTGTGATTCGATTTCCGTGTTCTTATCGAATCCAAATTTTCATTCAGCCAATATGCCGCCTAAGACTACGAGGGCACAGAGAGCGGCCGCGAGGGCCGAGATTCGTGTTGACTCGTCTGAGACGAGGACTGATCCGGGCAGTACGCCGGTTGTACCCGAGCAGGCTGTTCCTGCCGTGACAGAGCAGATCGCCTCGTTAGGGGCTGGTATGCCGGAGATGCGCCAGATGATAGGATCGCTAGTTGAGACGCTTCGAGCACAGCGACCAGAGGTAGCTCCACAAGTTCCAGAGACCGCGATGGTGCCTACCGCACAGCCAGTTGCCCCTGCAGCCACGGAGGTGATTACAGTATCGCTATCAGAGTTCATGAGGCTGAAGCCTCCAGTATTCACAGGCACCGATACAGCCGAGGACCCACAGTCTTTCATCGACAGGATGGCCAGGATATGCCGTTCCCTCAGATGTGCAGATGCGAGATGGGTTGAGTTCGCGAGCTTTCGCCTGGAAGGTCTTGCGTAGAAATGGTGTGATTCAGTGGAGAAGGGCAGAGCAGCAGGTCTTCCTCCTATGACCTGGACGGAGTTCGTGACTATATTTCTAGCCCGTTTCCTTCCCCGGAGTGTTAGAGATGCCCGAGCACGCAGGTTTGAGTCTTTGCGTCAGACGCCAGGGATGACAGTGGCAGAGTATGACGTACTGTTTACAGAGCTAGCAGTCTACGCCCCACATTTAGTGGCCACCGAGGAGCTGCGAGTCCGGAGATTTGTTCGAGGCTTGATTTCACCAGTGTTCCTCGCGATCAGCGCAGCACTACGAGACCTATGCAGCAGCTGTAGACGCAGCCCTAGTGGTCGAGGAGCACCTTGTCGAGACTTCGGTACTTCCAGAGCCGAAGAGAGTTCGTACCAGTATTTCCGCACGGAGGCAGTCATTCAGACGCCGCGACAGATATCGTTCCGGTACGAGGGGTAGCAGAGATTCGGGACGGGGTCGGATGTTTAGTTCGTATCCCCAGGACGGTCAGCAGTCGCCGCGGGGTTGCTACAGATGTGGCAGCCTACTTCACCTCGTTCGAGATTGTCCAGAGACACACCGGAGGGAGGCGGCAGCACCGCATGTTACCTTACCACCTTCACCACCCCAGAGGGCGTTGCCCGTTGCGCCTACCGTTGCTCCGCGCCAGACTTATGCTCAGAGAGGTCGTGGGCGTGGAGGAGTTGCTCAGAGAGGACGAGATGACCGAGGCAGAGGTCAGTCAGTTACAGGTGGTGGACAGGCGAGGGTCTTTGCTTTGACACATCAGGACGCGCAGGCGTCCAATGCGGTGGTTTCAGGTATCCTCCCTGTATGTTCGGTTGATGCACATGTACTGTTCGATCCCGGATCCACACACTCGTACGTATCCACACACTTTGTGCCGAGTTTGGGTAGAGAGTCCGGCTTACTTGATCAGCCGCTTGTGGTGACTACTCCTGTGGGAGAGTCGTTTGTGGCTAGGCACGTGTTCCGATCCTGTATCGTCTGTATTGGCGAGAGAGAGTTGCCTGTCGACTTGATCCTTCTGGAGATGTTGGACTTCGACGTTCTTTTGGGCATGGATTGGTTAGCCACGTGCTATGCTTCTGTGGACTGCCGCGAGAAGACAGTTAGATTCTGTTTCCCCGGCGAGTCGGTTTTTGTTGTGTTGGGGGACCGTGGTGCCGCCCCTCACAATGTGATTTCTTCTTTTCACGCTGGACAGCTTTTGAGGAAGGGATGTCAGGGATTTCTCGCTTATGTTCGCGATGCTCGCGCTACAGAGGTTCCATTGGATCAGGTTCCGGTTGTTAGCGAGTTTCCTGATGTGTTCCCTGACGAGCTTCCTGGGTTGCCGCCCGAGCGCGACATTTCTTTCTGTATTGATTTGGTTCCTGGTTCGGGGCCTATTTCTATACCGCCCTATCGGATGGCCCCGGCGGAACTTAGTGAGCTGAAGGGTCAGTTACAGGATTTGCTGGACAAGGGACTTATTCGACCCAGTGTTTCTCTTTGGGGTGCTCCAGTCTTGTTCGTCAAGAAGAAGGATGGCAGTTTGCGTCTTTGTATCGACTACCGCCAGCTGAACAGGGTGACAGTGCGGAACAGGTATCCTTTGCCGCGTATCGACTATTTGTTCGACCAGCTTCAGGGGGAAGGGTACTTTTCGAGGATCGATTTACGATCGGGCTATCATCAGCTGCGGGTTCGACAGGAGGACATTCCCCGGACAGCCTTCCGTACGCGCTACGGCCATTACGAGTTTTTGGTGATGTCGTTCGGACTCACCAATGCGCCAGCAGCCTTCATGGATTTGATGAACCGTATTTTCCGGCCTTACTTGGATCTGTTCATTATAGTCTTCATTGACGATATCTTGGTGTATTCCCGGAGTAGTGAGGAGCACGAGCAGCACCTGCGGATTACATTGCAGACATTGAGGGAGCACCAGCTTTATGCGAAATTCTCCAAGTGTGCTTTTTGGCTAGACAGCGTGGACTTCTTGGGTCACGTGATTTCACGAGACGGTATATGTGTTGACCCGAGGAAGATCGAGGCCGTTCAGCGTTGGCCCAGACCCACATCAGTGACGGAGATTCGCAGCTTTTTGGGATTGGCCGGTTACTACAGGCGTTTTGTGCAGGACTTCTCACGTATTGCTACACCGTTGACCGGGTTAACCCGGAAGGGAGTTCCCTTTGATTGGACGGAGGAGTGCGAGCACAGTTTTCAGCAGTTACGGACACGGCTGACGACGGCACCGGTGTTATCCTTACCTTCCGGATCGGGCGGATTTGTGGTCTTTTGTGATGCTTCTTGAGTGGGATTGGGATGCGTTCTGATGCAGCATGATAGGGTGATCGCGTATGCCTCGCGACAGTTGAAGAAGCACGAGCAGAACTACCCCACTCATGATTTGGAGATGGCAGCAGTGGTCTTCGCACTTAAGATCTGGCGACATTACCTGTACGGCGAGTCGTGCCAGATATTTACGGATCACAAGAGTTTGAAATACATATTCCAGCAGCGGGACCTGAACCTTCGACAGCGTCGATGGATGGAGTTAGTGAAGGATTACGACTGCGAGATCTTATATCACCCGGGCAAGGCAAATGTGGTGGCGGATGCTTTGAGCAGGAGGCCCGGGAGTAGTTTATCTTGTTTGAGCGCAGTACAGGAGCAGTCATCCGCAGATTGGAAGATATTATGCGACAGTCGAGTACAGTTCGAGTTCACGCCGATTGGAGGACAGATAGCGCATGTCCGTGCACGCCCACAGTTGATTGATCGTATACGTGAGGCACAGCTCAGTGATGACCGATGTTCAGAGATCATGGCACAGATGGGACAGGACAGATTTTCCGAGTTCGTGATCGATGATCAGGGGATGCTACGGTTTGGTGTCAGACTGTGCGTACCTGATGCTGAGGGACTGAGGCGTGAGATTCTTGAGGAGGCACATCGATCGGTGTATAGCGTCCATCCCGGTTCCACCAAGATGTATCATGATATGAGAGATGTTTACTGGTGGGACGGAATGAAGAGGGACATTGCAGATTTTGTATCGAGATGCCTGACTTGTCAGCAAGTCAAGGCTGAGCACCAGAGGCCCGCGGGAGAGCTACAGCCGTTACCCATTCCGGAGTGGAAATGGGAACAGATTTCGATGGACTTCGTGGTGGGTCTACCCAGGACTAGTCGGGGGTATGACTCCATATGGGTGATTGTGGATCGTTTGACGAAAGCGGCTCACTTCTTACCGGTGAAGATGACTTTCGGATTTACTCAGTATGCCCAGATCTATATTGACGAGATAGTGCGACTACACGGAGTCCCGACGTGCATTGTGTCCGACAGAGGCACCCAGTTTACTAGTAGACTATGGCAGAGGCTTCAGGAGGCTTTGGGCACTCGCTTGAGTTTCAGCACGGCTTTTCATCCGCAGACCGACGGACAGTCAGAGCGGACCATCCAGACTCTCGAGGACATGCTCAGAGCTTGTGTACTAGATTTCGGAGGTAGCTGGGATCATCATTTGCCCTTGGTAGAGTTTTCCTACAATAACAGCTACCAGGAGACTATTCAGATGGCACCGTTTGAGGCTCTTTATGAGAGGAGATGCAGGTCGCCTACTTGTTGGACAGAGCACAGTGAGAGCAGTATCTTAGGGCCCCAGATCGTCGAGAAGACGACCGCGAAGATCTAGTTGATTCGCGATAGAATGAGAGCAGCGCAGAGTAGGCAGAGGGCTTATGCAGACCGTCGACGACGCAGACTTGAGTTTTCTGTTGGTGATCATGTTTTCTTGAGGGTCTCCCCAATGAAAGGTGTGATGAGGTTTGGGAAGAAGGGGAAGCTTAGCCCCAGGTATGTGGGCCCCTTCGAGATCCTTGAGCGTGTCGGTGCAGTAGCTTACCGGTTAGCCCTTCCGCCCAGCTTTCCAGACGTGCACCCCGTATTCCATGTTTCGATGCTCCGCAGATATCTACATGATCCTTCGCATGCGATTCAGCATCCGACGATCCATCTTGAGCGTGATCTTTCCTATGCAGAGCAGCCGGTGATGATCTTAGATCGACAAGTGAAGAAATTGAGATCGAAGGAGATTCCATCAGTTAAAGTACTTTGGCGTGGTCAGAACCGTGAAGAGGTCACTTGGGAGACCGAAAACGAAATGATGAAGACGTATCCCCATCTTTTTGAAGTTAACCTTAGTTAGATTTTTGAAATTCGGGGACGAATTTCTTTAAGGGGGAGAGATTGTAACACCTTAGGATAAGGGTTAGTGAATAATTATAATTAAATAATGATTTTTAATAAAAAGTTTTCCAAATTGTGTTTTAAATATTTTTCCTAATTTAATAAATATTTTTCCAAAATTTTCCTAGGCTTGCACACATATGTGCATGTAAACTAGGGTTTTTAAATCAAGTAAATACCATAATTATTAACCATGGTGGGTTAATTATAGGATTAAGTCCTTTGGGTTTAAAGTAAGTTTAATTAGCTAATTAAAAAGGTTGCTTTAATTTGAATTATGGATTTAGTGTTGACTTGTGTGAGAGAGAGAGAATGCATCATGGCTTTAGGCCATGCTTGCATTAAATGAGGTGAGAGAGAGGAAGGGGGTGACTTTTGGGTGAATGATTTGTTTGCCTCTCTCATTTCTTATTCTCTCAAACACTCACAAACACACACACACACTTACCTCATCCCAGAACCAGCAGCAGAAGCAAGCAACTGAAGAAAAAATCCCAGCAGCAGCAGCAGCAAACACAGCACCAGCAGCAATTCCTGAAGCAAGAGGCAGCATCAGCAGCAGTGAGCTGCAGCAGCCCCATCACCCAGTGCAGCCCCTTTCCTTCAATTCTTCTCCTTCCTGCAGCTCCTTAGGGTTAAGTATGAGGTATATTTCCTATCTTGCTTCCCTAGTTTGCCTAGTTAGTGTAGTTTTGCATCGGTTAAAGGATTTTTGTGTGTTCTAGTGCGATATGGGGTGTTTAGTGTGAACTTTGTGCTAATGAGGTGTAGATTAGTTCCAGTAGGATGATTGTGGTCTGTTGAGGCCATTGTAACCTAGTCCAACCCCTATTACACTAAAATACCACCAGATTTCATATTTGATGCAAATGTCGTATTTGGACAAAATGTGAGTTTTCTGGAACTGCTATTGACCCGGTGAGTTCAGAATGAAATTGAGAGGACTGTGGCATAGTGGAGTAGAGCTGATACCATAGGTGAAATCCGACCCCTAACTCCCCACTCCGGCCGCCAAAAACGCCATTCTGGCCGCCAATTGCGGCCAGACAGGAAGTGTTTTGGGTTTTTTTAGGTTCTGTAGGTGTCTGCTGGTGTGTAGGGTCTTTTGGTATATATATTTTTGTAAGATCAATTCTGTAGGAAAATCTAGGACCAAATACCTATGTTGCCGTTTTCTAAACCTTCGCGACACGCGCGATACGTGAGTAGGTTTGGTTTTCTGCGTATCGCGGCGCGTCGGGGTAGTTTCGTGGCGCGTGAGTACACGTTTTAGCGTATCGCGCACACGCGCGATTGGTTTGCGACACGGGTTTCTTGTTGGATTATAATGTCGCGTTTTGTGACTTAAGCTTATGTGTGATATGTTTATGTGATTCTAGGTTCGCAGGCCAGTGAGACGGACGCTGCAAAGAAGGGCAAGCAAGTGGTTGGATACACTTAGCACGAGACACGGTGAGTAGATTTCACATCTACGGGGATATCGCCCGCATGGCGTTATGCGTCAGGGCTGATAGGACTTATTTACTATATGTTGCATGCACCCCATAGACTGTCATCGCATATTGCATTCTCTGCTGTGTTGATATATATATTGCTTAGAACTGATAGAACACCGCACTATTACTAACGGTTTATGTTGCACGGCACTATTTACATGCTACACACACACCGTTAGTAATTGCCATGCCACACCCACTATAGAGCTGCCATGATTATATTACTATAGTTCGCCTCATATGTGATTTGATATGATTTTCATGTATATTGGGAGCCGCATGACATCTTTTTAAACCAGAAATGAAACTACTTTAAAAAGCGGTTTTCCCCTTATACCCATACCATGGATTGATGTATATTGTACCTCGCATTGGATTTTACTATTGGTATTGGATTTTCATGTGATTTCTGTTTTGAGGACCGTGGAATTATTTAAGGAAAGATATGCTATTTTGAAAAACCCGGTACCTCGTGGTATGATATTTTGGTGTGTCCACCACGCGTTTTCTCGGTGCTGAGACGTGTGCTTGAAACCCGATTCGAGGAGTGGATGTTCCGTTTGCGGGTTCGTGGTGGGCCCGGTATGGTTCCCCTCGGCGAGATGATCGATGGGATCTGCCGATTGAGCTTGGAGGCGGGCGAGTACCTACCGGTGATTGGTTGGACCTGGCAGTTGTCCGGAGGATACTGACCAGAGTCGAGTGATGGATGCGGGAAGACCGTGCTGCCGGGGCCGAGGGACGATACTGCAGACGGACCCCGTGGGGCCGGTCCGGATTGACGGCGCCCGATATTCGAGGATTTACGTGTCGATGCTGGACACGAGTATTTTATGATGTTTTGGGTGCCGATGTTGGGCACTCGTGATTCCTCCGAGATATACAGGATTTGAGGGCCGATGGGTGTGTTGGCGCCTGAGTATATGTGGGATTTGGGTGCAGTTTAAGGCACCGATCATTGTTTTCCATGTTGGCATGGTCCATGTAGATACTATTTATCCCATACTCAGTATTGATTACTATACATCTCATCCTGTGGCATTTACCTGTTAGAGTACATGCATTACTATTGTATCCACTGTTGACATGCATTGATATCATCTGCTGGCATTGGTAGAGCCACGCTATATGTGCATGCTTGCGATCACCTTTATATGTTATCTCTATTCACGAGTTGGCAACTCACCCCCGTTGTGCCACAGTGTTTGCAGGTTGCCCTTGGGAGTAGTCACGGCTGGCTGTTACCTCATCTTTTGGCACAGATACCCCTTTTGAGCAGAGATAGCCCTTTTGCTGTTTAGGTGGGTTTCGTACGGTATCTGTTATCATTTCAGTTGTATATTGATGTATCTAGTACTCTCCATCTACCTTCTGTATTGACTTAGAGACAGTTGTGAGGACGATATGTATGATTTTATATTCTGGTGTCGAGCTCGCATGTGAGCCGACGATACTTTATGCAGTCTTATCTTTTATGATATTGTCCTTGTTTTACTGTGTATTCTTCGCTACGGCGTCGTATATCATATTGTGATGCTTTATTCATGTCACTTGTTATTTCCGCTACACCTTACTTTTACCCGACTTTCGGGGCTAATGTTTTAAAAAGGAAATGTTACCAAAATTATAAAACTCATAACTTGTGAACTAAAAAGGGATTTCTACTAAATAAATGGAAGTTTTTCAGACATTTACTATTGCTTTTACAAAACGTTTTAAATCACTCTATATTTATTGGTTTTGATTTCTGGGTTCGGCTTACTTAGCCGCGTTGCGCCTGTAGACGTTGCGTGGTTAAGTGCCGGTCACGAGTCGAATTCTCGGGTCGTGACACCATTACTGTATCATACTAGTTTGTATATTACTTAATAGAAGCTTGGGATATTCACCTTGTATATACAATCTTGCTCAAAATAGTAGTATGCTACTTGGTTTGTTTCTACTTCAATGTGTACATGTGTTTATTTTAGTATATCGCCTATACACATTAGTGGAGCCCTTAGGATCTTTGCTTGATTACCAGCGTTGTGTTGACAGTCACACTAGTGGGGCTGGGTAATCTATAAGCACATCCTTATGCAGGTCCCTGGTCGCAGGACTATCGAGACAGGGCATCGATACTCCGGAGTAGACTAGCGCATGCGCTTCTCATCCCAGTGTGGGAGACGGTCTGTCCCACAGCCGTCGGTACGTCGTACTTGAGATAGTATACGGGTGCTCGTTGGGTTACGAGTACCCTGGACAGGACTCGTCGGGAACTGACTAGTTGGTATTATGCCTATCGTCAATTATCAGTTCCCAGGTGACATGAGTACAGCTTAGTCCGCTGACTTGACACTGTCACTTCGCCTCGAGTGTGTTCCCACTGTACTTTGATTACTACCCTACCACGGCTCAATGGAGTCGTGCAAACATGTGGTAGTTGGGTGCAGTCCCGAAGCATTTGGAGGCAGTGACGGTTAGACAGGATTCGTCTCTCCCGGTATTGGGGGTTGACATCGCGCTGTGTCTAGGAGAGCCATTACACGAGTAGTCCCTGGCCAGGGCAAACGAGATATACTGGTAGGCTTCCAGTGTTATCTCAGGGTGTTTTGGGGTTCACTCCGACACGACTTGTACCGCTATTGGGGGACTTACGTTTACCGCCCCCTAGGCCCGCCATGCGATGTATCAGACGAACAGACCGGACTGTACCGAGATTGTCACATTCAGGCTCAGTAGGAGTTCAGATGGGTTTCACCTTGTCAGTCTTCTTGTCGGCATCTACCTGGGGACCGTTACACACAGCTAGTGCCGCTTGCGGTCTGTGGTTAAACCCACTGCCAGCGTAGTGTCGAGTCTTTAGAGTCCCACACAGAAAGCTATTCGCCTTTAAGCAAAAGAGTAGAGGTCGCATGGTTTTGCGACAGGGTTCGGTCACATCCGTGCACTTGTGCACGTACAGTGTCCGGACAGTTTACACTAGCGGGCTTTGGTTTAAGCCAGATCCTAGTGTACCTTTTGGGATTGGATTTATCTAGTTTGCATTCGTTTTCCTCGGAACTCGGATGCGGGTGTGTATGCACAGTTGACGGAGAAACAGTGGCGGAGGATTCTCATTAGGGTTGTTGACCTTTGACAGTTGACTATTGACTTTTTGCTCAACCCTAATGAGAATATGATATGTGATTAACAATTATATTAATTAGGTATTATGGTGACATGGTTGTTGAGTTTTTTACCTCTATGACTTTTGTTGACTTGTTGACTTTGTTGACCGGTTGACTTTTGTTGACTTGTTGACTTCTTGACTCTATGGTTCACTTGTCTCATGAGTTGAGAACCAAGAACCATAGATAAAATCCCATACAAACTCTTCTCTACTCACTCTAGTTCACAAGGTTTAGCAAACCGAGTGAACTAGTTTTCTTCAAAGTTCGAAGAAGGAGCCAAAGGTTGAAGCTTTCAGGTGGATCTATCTTCGGCGCAAGGAGACGACGGGGAGAAGCCGATTCGGACGACCATCAAAGCTTGAAGACGAAGGAGTTCGAGAAAAAGAAAGGTATAACCCCCTAACCGAGTAGTTAGCAACTCGTAGTTAGGTTGTTAGTTAGATGTTTAACAAAGATCCGGGTTTTAAGTCCATGTTACCACCTCTAAGAAAATCGTTTTTTATCAAATTCCGCATGCCCGAAAGTACCGGGAGAGGTAGCATGGACTTACAGTGGTATCAGAACCTAGTTAAAATCTATCTAACATGTTAGCAAAGTAGCTAGAAGATCGATCAAAGAAAAGTCGCAAAACGAACCCAAAACTGTCAAGTTTCTGCCGAATTTTATTCTGTTCAAATGTTGATAAATTTCATCTAAAAAATCGGCTCAGGCTTTTTATAGAATAACCAGCAAATTTGGTCCCACGATCGATTCAAAGCGCCGCGAAAACGCGGCGGGAGCACGCTCCCGCCGCGGTTCCGCGGCCGAGTTGACTCAGCCGGGGTCCATCTTTGGTGCAGTGTATTTCTGGGGTTGTTTTGGGATTTTGGAATATGTATTTTCTGCCCAGATTTTCCAGAACGAAAATTTTATGTTTGGGGCCTATAAATCCGTATTTTTGATCGAACTTTTAAAAGACTTAAGCTGACGGGTTTTTCTGTGATGTGATATTTGTATTGAACGTCTACTAATCGCTATATGTCGATTAGTGGGGGTTATACAAATCTGTGATCTGTAATGTTGCTGGAATGTGTATATGAATTCATTGGATTGTCGCGGGTGAATAGCCGGGGGTTGTGAGACGAGAGTTTTCTTTTCTTTCAATTCATATAAATTTGTAAATTGATGTAATAATTATTTGTATGGCCGCACAACTGGGTCGGGGTTGTAGCCGTCATTGTATAATTTCTTTTTACTGTTTTTGCTCCTAGGATAGACCCATGGAGGGGGTACACAAACTACCGGGTATGCCGAAGTGCCGAGTGGCCTACTCACGGGGATGAGGGAGGCTGCTTCGCTTCGGGTACTTGGCGGGTAGTTTGCCGCACCCGTAGGGGTCTTGGGTGGGGTTTTGGCTATTCACCGCGACCGTGTAATCTGCTTTTCGTTACAGGCTCGTACGAAATGCGGGTTCCTAGTATATCCAATGTGTTCATCTGTGATCTGAAATGTCTATCATTGCAATATATCTATATATGATATTATTTAGGCGTTGCTTATGTTTTACAGCCGCGCTAGCCCAGCCCCCGCTCTGTCGTTAGTTAAGTAACCTAACGGGTAATGACGGGGCCCCGTGGCGAATGCGAATGGCATAAGCGTACGTCATATTTTGGTTGTTTTCTGCAATGGTAGGATTAAATGATGGGACTCATTAAAAGAACTAATGCAAGAATATCACGCATTAGAAGAACTAATGCAAGAAAATAAACCATGTAAAAGTCATTGGAACACTTTCGAAAAACCACTCGGTTCTTTTCAAAACAAACTTTTAAAATGCGGAGTTTGAGCCACTCCATTTAAAAGCTATCTCGTTCCATCGACTAAATCAAGTTCACTACGTTCACGGTTTCGCCAAAACCTGTAACATTTCAAAATAACAAAATATTATTATTAGGAATTTTTATAATTTAATATTATTTTATTGATTATTTTAATATTAAATTAATATTTAAATGCAAATAAATGGAGAAAAATTATGAAAAATTATGGAAAATTCTAAAATGGGTTATTTATTGGAATTATGCCTTTTTTTTTAGTGTTTGTGATCATTTATATGCTAATTTAGTGCTAATCGCGATTAAAAATCGCTAATCGGATTTTCGGCTTTTTGTGCAAAATGTGCACATATCATTTTTGGACTTGTGTTACATTTTTCCTACCATGTTACTTTGGGGATACTATTGGTGTGAGAAGGATTTGGATAAAGAAAAGAAAAGAAAAGGAAAAAGGTATGTAATGATGAGAGAGAGAGGGTAGGTATAGTCAACCCTTTTACTTTTGAAACCATGCTTCCATCATTTCCTTCACCCTCATTTTTCTCTCCCCCATTCCTTGTGTTGCTGCTGCTGCTCCCTTCTTCCCTCTTCCTCCTCCTTCAAATCCTCTAAATTACACCATTAAAACTAACTCAAAACCTCACACTCATTTCACAAAAATTGCCCACAAGCCCAAGATCTATGCTTTGGACCAAGAAAGGAGATGTTTTGGTGTTGTTGAGGATTCATGAGGTTCATGTGAGGTAATTTCTTCTCAATTAGAGTGTTAATTGTTGTATTTAAGGTTTAATTCAAGTTTCATATCGATATCGTGTGATTTTGTGCACTTTGGACAAAACTAGAGAGGATAAGGGGAAAATTGAGTTGCGACTTTGCTATTGAGCTTAGAAGGTGACCCTAGACCCTATATGGACTAGAAAACCAGACCAATCCCACTGGAAAACTAAAAATACGGAATTATGGAACTTTTCATGTCGGTTTGTGAAATCTGTGAAGGTGTTCTGGAATCTGGAGCAACCCGGGGGTACCAAAAATAAAATTGAGTGGACAGTGAGTCGTGCAGGCACCTAGGAAGCTACCACCAAGACCCGAGCCCCTAACTCTAAACCGTGGCCGCCAAAATCATCATTCTGGCCGCAATTTGCGGCCAGAGTAGAGGGAAATGGTTCCATTTTTGTTCCAGGTCTCATTTAGCACTAGATTAGACCCCTCCTATATATAGTTTTGGCAGATGGTCATCTGGGGAAAATCTGGAGGCATTTTGGTGTGTTTTAGGCGATGTTTTCCGTATTTTTAAATGCACTTTCTTGGTGTTTGGATTTGTATTTGGTTGTCGGGTGTTCATACATCGACAACAGGGGTTAAGTGTTGGATTTGCATGTTTGGGCCATAGGTTTCAACTTATGAGCACACCGTGCGCTGTATCGGTTTTCTGCCTTGATATTAATACGTATTGCGACTGTTTATTATTCTAGGTACCCTCGTAAGGATTCCGAGGTGAAAGAGCATGGCGACATCGATTTCGGAAAGCGAAGACCAGGTGAGTAGATTATATCTACGGGGGAAAGTCGGGTGGATGGCGTATAGCACCCCCGCAGTCCGTAGATAGCTTATTTTATAGTATTGTGATATTAGGTGTATTTTGGTTTTGTAGGGTTAGAAGTGACTAGTGTAGTTCATAGTCGCGAACCCTAGGATAGAATTACACCTATACATATACCCTTGCTTTTCACATGTACTTACACTGTGGTTGGTGATATGTGACGACTTTGGAGATGAGTCGATGATGTGGGCTTGGTGCCCTGAGATCGGTATTTTGATGCGATTCATATGTGGGATATGACTAGTGATTCTTGCGGGCTTGGGATGTGTGTTTACCCCCGCATGCATACTTTACCGATGTTACCGTTTGTACTAGATATAGAGTAGTACACCCAGACTATATGATCTGATGATGGTGATATTTGTTATGTGATGAGACAGTGAGATGTTGACCTGTACCCAGCTTTTGGGAATGCCGTACGACGGTTTACCGTACGAGCTGATATTGATGATAGATCCGCGCTCATAGCTAGAGGATATCTTACGATATGACATTGAGGCGGGATCACCGACTATATATCTACATATATACTTTGACTCAGTTTTAGGTGGTTTCCACACCTACCCCTCCTGTTTGTCAGGATACTTAGATGTAGTTTGCATAGTAGATACTTCACTGTGCTGCTGATTACTAGATTTCCGCATATTCATGCTTTTCGCATTGCTGGCATATGTTCATTACCATGTTATTATCATGCTGTTAGGACACCAGCACCATTATCGATGATGCGTATGTTTCACGTACACTACTTGCCGGCTCACACACTTCATCATCGATAATTGCCATGTCACTACACTGTAGTACTATTGCATTCGTGATGTGATGCTTCCTTCGACATATGCACATTCCTATTCCATGTTGCATGATTTCCGATATGGTTACTTTCTTTACATGTCGCATACATTATGGATTGATTGCATAGCACATCGCATTGGATTTACTTCTTGAGGTGGATTTTCATGTGATCTCTGGATTTGGGAACCGTGCTCTTTTCAAATACGTAATCGTTTAAAAACCCGGTTCCCTTGATATGATATTTGGGGCGTCGCCCCGTGTTTTCTCGGTGCTAGAGGATGTACTGAGAGAGGGCTGACCCGGACTGACGGATGCCCGATGGATTGATATACGGCTGACCCGGAATGACGGATGCCCGATGTACTGAGAGAGGGATGACCCGGACTGATGGATTCCCGATATATACTTTGATATAGGGCTGACCCGGAATGACGGATGCCCGATGAATTGATATAGGGCTGACCCGGAATGACGGATGCCCGATGTATTGAGAGAGGGATGACCAGGACTGACGGATTCCCGATATATGTATACTTGAGAGAGGGCTGACCCGGAATGACGGATGCCCGATATAGGAGGATTTACGTGTCGATGCTTGGCACGGGATTTCATGATGAGTTTCCATGATTTTGTTGTATCCTCATACTTGCATACATGATGCTTGCTGTCAGTGGGTGACAGGTGGACGGATTCCACATATATACAGACTTGGTTCATATACAGACTGGATTTACACTTATCTTACACCAATATTAGTGGTATGGGACGCTAATATATGTGTATTGATATTATTGATATTTCTTCATTGATACTTCATGCAGACATACCTTACACTGATGACATGTTGTTACCTGAGTACCTGGCACTATATACATGATTAGATGTTACCTTGCCACCTTATTACACTCAGATGTACTCTTGTGGATATTTTACTGATCGTTGACTTAGGATTATGTCTTGCATTCGATTTATCCTTGTAGATGTTTCTATTCACGAGTTGGCAACTCACCCCCGTTGTGCCACAGTTCTTGCAGGTTCTGCCGTACAGGTTCTATTGCGGCATTTCTGGCACACTACCTTCTTGCGGGTGATTTGCTTTTGGTAGGTGGATTCTTTTGCATCAAGAATTCCCATGTTGTACTTATTTATTCATTGTATCTAGAAATGTCCATCAACCAAAACTTGTATATTCTTTCAGACTCAGAGACAGTGTTGTATTATTCGACCTAGAGTCGCGCTTAGTAGTATTGCGGTTTTCTTGCTACTCTTGAGTTTTCTTTTGATTTTGATCCTCGCCACTTGGCGTTGTATATTATCATATCATTGCGTGGTTGTGACCGTCGATTGACGAAGAGCTAGCTCCCGCTTGGGGATGCCTTTATCATTTTATATATTGTTATTCATGTTGTACCCCATTCGGGGCCAGTTTTACAAGAGAAACTCTGCCGAACTTTTTTAGAAAAGACTTATTGTTTTCAAAACATACCTTCGGCTTAGTTATTTAAAAAAAAAACCTTGATTTCAAACCTGTATTTCTTCACTTCTTTAAACCAGTTTTCTTTGTTTATTCTTCAAAATGGTTTTAGATTTCTGGGCTTTTGGCTTACTTGGATCAGATGGAGTCCTATAGGCTTCATATGGTTCAAGTGCCAGTCACGTGCTCTTTCGGGTCGTGACAAAGTTGGTATCAGAGCGCTAGGTTGACCCTTGGTTGATGGATTAGGTGACTAAAGTAGAGTGACGTACCGTTGGTATGTTCCGCGGCATACTTACGACACGCCACTCCGCTTAAGGAACCTTAGGATGGACATTTGTTTCGAGATCAGTGATTCTTTTCATATTCTGGATTATACATCCATTTGAGATTCCCGATTCTATTAGTTTCATGATCATACCTTCATTGATGCTGTTCCTTCCTATGATCATGTATCCACTTTGGATCTGTTGTTTCCTTTCTTGCCACTGATGTGCTCTCTTGGATACTCGATTGAGATTCCTGTCACCGTGTTTGAGCGCAATTTGGACTGCTGCTAGGGTCACGGCCGGTGTGAGCTCGTTTGGTACGAGGGCCGACCATTGTGTTTTCTGGTGACATGGGTACGTCTCGAGTTAGTGATGGTGATTGTGACCCCTAGTGGGGGCGAGTGCTTGGTTTTGCACCGGGTGATCGGGCCGTGTTAGAGCTGCCAGTTGAGAGAGGGCTGTTGATGTACAGCTTACCTCAGAGATTGTGATGTATCCTACCGTGCAGACAGATGGACCAGCTGCTGCTGAGATTGACAGGATGTCGCTTTCGGAGCTTACGAGCTGAGATTGCCGGAGCTTTCAGGCAGATATGCGACAGATGATAGCTAGTCTACCCGATTTGAGAGACGAAGGTGATTCGTCCGATTTTGCGCCAGAGCGGGCCTAGTGAGTTGAAGATTTTCCAGTGTGGAGAGTCTTACTCAGATCTAGAGCAGACCGATTCAGAGATGACCGCCAATGTGTTGCCTTTCTGGAGGATTGAGGCATTGTTCGGCGTATAGGCGTATGAGCCAGTTGTTGCTGCAAGTGATGAGATATCGCCCAGATGATTGGAGCTACTGCAGCATGAGCATATTCTTGAGAGATGATAGCGAGTCGCTAGTCACCAAGGATGAATGTCTAGGACATGTGGTGAGTTCGCTTACCCCGATGCGAGGTCATCAGATAGATTGTTTCCAGCTAGAGACGACTTCACGCAGGTTCGTTGAGAGTCGATTGAGACGATCGAATGTCAGGAGCCTATTTTCCAAGTTTAAAGTATACGGAAAGACATGCAGGTGATTCTATGGACCCTCTAGAAGAATGAAACCCTAACTCGACTTAATGACCGTGTGAAAACCTTTGAACCTTCGGGTTTGCGGCGGTTCCTCGGCACTATTAGTGAGGCTTGGGTTTGCCCTTCTACGGCTGGACCACCGACGCTGTGGCATGTACTCTATACTATTAAACTGTACCCGAGGTGTGAGTTCTTGGGGGATTATGAGGTTCTGACGAGTCGATCGGATGGTTCGACATCTTTCGGATATTGTGATGGAACACTGCTTGGGAGACTCCAGATGCGAGCATAGCCGCCGGAGCGCAGTTCGTGTAGCCACGATGAGTTGAGTCCGAATCAGTCGATTTGTGAACAAGGTGGAGTAAGGAGTTCGCACGAGATTTCGATGAGATGACGTTCTACTCCGCTGACATCAGAGATGTGACGTGCACGCTGAGGACGTGTTCGGCTAGATACCTTCTACTGAGTGAGGAAGATACCGAGTTGTGATTTCGTGTCCGCGTGAGGGACTTCGGATGGACGCAGCGAGGACACTGCAGTGCGCAGATAGAGACGCGATGTTGAAATGGACGATGATACAGACAAGCGGAACAAGAGGTTCGTGCGAGACGCTGTTGAGCTGTCATTACTTTCCGTCGAGACCAGAGGTCAGATATACTTACAGAGGCGCTGGGAGGCGACCAATTCCTGAGGAAATGCGGTGCTGAGGACACAGATGACCATTGGACGAGAAGAAACTATGCGAGAGTACCAACCTCCGTACAGATCGACATAGGCAAGATCGGCAGAGATCTTGAGCAGGATTCCTTCCAGGACACCGTGCTATGACGTTTGCACCCAGGATCAGATGTGTGATGTGCATTCAGAGAGCCGGAGGCCGAGGCCAGTGACATATTGCCTTACGAGCTGTCGTGAGGATTGACCGAGAGGTGACAAGGAAGTGCCTGAACGGGATCGTTCCTGTCAGCACTCCTGACCGGGCCGGTGAGCCGATGGATTGAGAGATCGGCAATCTACAGGAAGGATCAGGAACCAGATACAGAGGACGCTAGTCGCGAGCAAGAGGCAAGTGGAGATCTTGCACCGCGAGAGTTTGATGTACCGACGACAGTATTTATGCTTTGTGATTTTGTGATTCGATTATCACGTATCTGTCAGTTTGGGTTTTCGGTATTTTGGCGATCTATTTGCATGATTGATTTTGATGGCTGAGTTCTATGATTTCTGTTTTCGTGCACCATGGTTGCACTTATTGGGCATTTATAGCCGGCGCATCATTATTATTTTTGAGGTATTGATTGTGATTTCGTGCCTATTATATGCCGGTGATTTGATTTATGCTTCTAGCATAGTTTTCACGCATTTTAGTGTTATGATTGGATTTGTGCACGCTGATGCACACGGTTGTGGGATTTTCCCTTGCGGTACCCTTGATTTGGGTTCGAGCCGCATTATATCGTTGATTTTGACCCTGATATTGATGGTTGGCTTTTGCACTCCGTGCTTTGATGTGACTTACGCATGTTCGGCGTTTGCTGTTGGATTTCGTGATTCCGTGCATGTTGAGTGCGCAGGGTTTAGATTTCATTCGTGCACGATGGGTGCACCGATTTGGATTTTTGCGCATGTTTTGAGATACGATTTTGGTGCACACCCGATGCACTAAATCGAGATTTCTTCGTGCATGTCAGATGCACCGGATTTGTGGCTGTCCGGCACATACTTTGCCTACGACAGATGCTTCGTGCACACCCGTTGCACCTAGATGCTGTTTTGTGCACCTGTTTAGCACATATGTGGATTTTTTATTTCCGTGCGCACCAGACGCACAGGATTGTGCTAGGTGCATTTTTGGGATTTATTTCTTTTGGAGCAGTACACTTTTTATGATGTTGGATTTTGCTTTCATACTGAGCAGGACTAGTCAGTGGACAGTACCTGGATGTACTTTTGCATGCATTGATGGTTTGAAGGGATCTCCAAAGAGCGAGCTATAGTCTCGATATTTATATACTTACGTGTCCGACATGACGCGAAATGTTTTAAAACAAGGAAACCCTTCTAAATTGTTTTCAAAATGGCGGAACGTGTTTGGTAAACAAAGGATATATATATATATATACATATATAGTTTTCTTATGAAAAACGTCCGCCACTGTGCAGTGTTATGTGCATCATACAACGATTTTTTTTTAAAGACTTGACATGGTGTTTTTACCTTGACTCCGATGATTGCGGGATGCTTGACGGAGTTTTGATTTTGAGTTATCCATTCAGTTCCCATGCGCATGCATTGCGCTGTGACGTTTTATGTATTGATGATTTCGGAGCCCTGACGACTTGGGATTTGTATCGAAATGTTTTAGTATTAGGGGGTTTTAAATTTAAATTCGGGGACCGAATTTCTTTAAGGGGGGTAGATTGTAACATTTCAAAATAACAAAATATTATTTTTAGGAATTTTTATAATTTAATATTATTTTATTGATTATTTTAATATTAAATTAATATTTAAATGCAAATAAATGGAGAAAAATTATGAAAAATTATGGAAAATTCTAAAATGGGTTATTTATTGGAATTATGCCTTTTTTTTAGTGTTTGTGATCATTTATATGCTAATTTAGTGCTAATCGCGATTAAAAATCGCTAATCGGATTTTCGGCTTTTTGTGCAAAATGTGCACATATCAATTTTGGACTTGTGTTACATTTTTCCTACCATGTTACTTTGGGGATACTATTGGTGTGAGAAGGATTTGGATAAAGAAAAGAAAAGAAAAGGAAAAAGGTATGTAATGATGAGAGAGAGAGGGTAGGTATAGTCAACCCTTTTACTTTTGAAACCATGCTTCCATCATTTCCTTCACCTTCATTTTTCTCTCCCCCATTCCTTGTGTTGCTGCTGCTGCTCCCTTCTTCCCTCTTCCTCCTCCTTCAAATCCTCCAAATTACACCATTAAAACTAACTCAAAACCTCACACTCATTTCACAAAAATTGCCCACAAGCCCAAGATCTATGCTTTGGACCAAGAAAGGAGATGTTTTGGTGTTGTTGAGGATTCATGAGGTTCATGTGAGGTAATTTCTTCTCAATTAGAGTGTTAATTGTTGTATTTAAGGTTTAATTCAAGTTTCATATCGATATCGTGTGATTTTGTGCACTTTGGACAAAACTAGAGAGGATAAGGGGAAAATTGAGTTGCGACTTTGCTATTGAGCTTAGAAGGTGACCCTAGACCCTATATGGACTAGAAAACCAGACCAATCCCACTGGAAAACTAAAAATACGGAATTATGGAACTTTTCATGTCGGTTTGTGAAATCTGTGAAGGTGTTCTGGAATCTGGAGCAACCCGGGGGTACCAAAAATAAAATTGAGTGGACAGTGAGTCGTGCAGGCACCTAGGAAGCTACCACCAAGACCCGAGCCCCTAACTCTAAACCGTGGCCGCCAAAATCATCATTCTGGCGGCAATTTGCGGCCAGAGTAGAGGGAAATGGTTCCATTTTTGTTCCAGGGCTCATTTAGCACTAGATTAGACCCCTCCTATATATAGTTTTGGCAGATGGTCATCTGGGGAAAATCTGGAGGCATTTTGGTGTGTTTTAGGCGATGTTTTCCGTATTTTTAAATGCACTTTCTTGGTGTTTGGATTTGTATTTGGTTGTCGGGTGTTCATACATCGACAACAGGGGTTAAGTGTTGGATTTGCATGTTTGGGCCATAGGTTTCAACTTATGAGCACACCGTGCGCTGTATCGGTTTTCTGCCTTGATATTAATACGTATTGCGACTGTTTATTATTCTAGGTACCCTCGTAAGGATTCCGAGGTGAAAGAGCATGGCGACATCGATTTCGGAAAGCGAAGACCAGGTGAGTAGATTATATCTACGGGGGAAAGTCGGGTGGATGGCGTATAGCACCCCCGCAGTCCGTAGATAGCTTATTTTATAGTATTGTGATATTAGGTGTATTTTGGTTTTGTAGGGTTAGAAGTGACTAGTGTAGTTCATAGTCGCGAACCCTAGGATAGAATTACACCTATACATATACCCTTGCTTTTCACATGTACTTACACTGTGGTTGGTGATATGTGACGACTTTGGAGATGAGTCGATGATGTGGGCTTGGTGCCCTGAGATCGGTATTTTGATGCGATTCATATATGGGATATGACTAGTGATTCTTGCGGGCTTGGGATGTGTGTTTACCCCCGCATGCATACTTTACCGATGTTACCGTTTGTACTAGATATAGAGTAGTACACCCAGACTATATGATCTGATGATGGTGATATTTGTTATGTGATGAGACAGTGAGATGTTGACCTGTACCCAGCTTTTGGGAATGCCGTACGACGGTTTACCGTACGAGCTGATATTGATGATAGATCCGCGCTCATAGCTAGAGGATATCTTACGATATGACATTGAGGCGGGATCACCGACTATATATCTACATATATACTTTGACTCAGTTTTAGGTGGTTTCCACACCTACCCCTCCTGTTTGTCAGGATACTTAGATGTAGTTTGCATAGTAGATACTTCACTGTGCTGCTGATTACTAGATTTCCGCATATTCATGCTTTTCGCATTGCTGGCATATGTTCATTACCATGTTATTATCATGCTGTTAGGACACCAGCACCATTATCGATGATGCGTATGTTTCACGTACACTACTTGCCGGCTCACACACTTCATCATCGATAATTGCCATGTCACTACACTGTAGTACTATTGCATTCGTGATGTGATGCTTCCTTCGACATATGCACATTCCTATTCCATGTTGCATGATTTCCGATATGGTTACTTTCTTTACATGTCGCATACATTATGGATTGATTGCATAGCACATCGCATTGGATTTACTTCTTGAGGTGGATTTTCATGTGATCTCTGGATTTGGGAACCGTGCTCTTTTCAAATACGTAATCGTTTAAAAACCCGGTTCCCTTGATATGATATTTGGGGCGTCGCCCCGTGTTTTCTCGGTGCTAGAGGATGTACTGAGAGAGGGCTGACCCGGACTGACGGATGCCCGATGGATTGATATAGGGCTGACCCGGAATGACGGATGCCCGATGTACTGAGAGAGGGATGACCCGGACTGACGGATTCCCGATATATACTTTGATATAGGGCTGACCCGGAATGACGGATGCCCGATGAATTGATATAGGGCTGACCCGGAATGACGGATGCCCGATGTATTGAGAGAGGGATGACCCGGACTGACGGATTCCCGATATATGTATACTTGAGAGAGGGCTGACCCGGAATGACGGATGCCCGATATAGGAGGATTTACGTGTCGATGCTTGGCACGGGATTTCATGATGAGTTTCCATGATTTTGTTGTATCCTCATACTTGCATACATGATGCTTGCTGTCAGTGGGTGACAGGTGGACGGATTCCACATATATACAGACTTGGTTCATATACAGACTGGATTTACACTTATCTTACACCAATATTAGTGGTATGGGACGCTAATATATGTGTATTGATATTATTGATATTTCTTCATTGATACTTCATGCAGACATACCTTACACTGATGACATGTTGTTACCTGAGTACCTGGCACTATATACATGATTAGATGTTACCTTGCCACCTTATTACACTCAGATGTACTCTTGTGGATATTTTACTGATCGTTGACTTAGGATTATGTCTTGCATTCGATTTATCCTTGTAGATGTTTCTATTCACGAGTTGGCAACTCACCCCCGTTGTGCCACAGTTCTTGCAGGTTCTGCCGTACAGGTTCTATTGCGGCATTTCTGGCACACTACCTTCTTGCGGGTGATTTGCTTTTGGTAGGTGGATTCTTTTGCATCAAGAATTCCCATGTTGTACTTATTTATTCATTGTATCTAGAAATGTCCATCAACCAAAACTTGTATATTCTTTCAGACTCAGAGACAGTGTTGTATTATTCGACCTAGAGTCGCGCTTAGTAGTATTGCGGTTTTCTTGCTACTCTTGAGTTTTCTTTTGATTTTGATCCTCGCCACTTGGCGTTGTATATTATCATATCATTGCGTGGTTGTGACCGTCGATTGACGAAGAGCTAGCTCCCGCTTGGGGATGCCTTTATCATTTTATATATTGTTATTCATGTTGTACCCCATTCGGGGCCAGTTTTACAAGAGAAACTCTGCCGAACTTTTTTAGAAAAGACTTATTGTTTTCAAAACATACCTTCGGCTTAGTTATTTAAAAAAAAAACCTTGATTTCAAACCTGTATTTCTTCACTTCTTTAAACCAGTTTTCTTTGTTTATTCTTCAAAATGGTTTTAGATTTCTGGGCTTTTGGCTTACTTGGATCAGATGGAGTCCTATAGGCTTCATATGGTTCAAGTGCCAGTCACGTGCTCTTTCGGGTCGTGACAAAACCATTCGTAGCCCTCCATCGTTTCGCATAAATGGTCAATAGTATTCAAGCTATGTATGTTGGCCAAAGTCAAGGCATAGTGATTGGTAGCTATTGGGTATTCATGTGTAGCATAGATAGATGCGTTGGTTTGGGACAGTCGTACTGCCATTTTGGCCAAAGTCAAGGGTGGGTACGGGTGGATCCAAATTAACCTGGATAATGACGGGCAGAACTTGACATGTGACTTATGATATTTTGGCCAAAGTCAAGGTCATAAGAGCATGGCGCAAAAATCCACATCGGGAGTTTCAAAAGAACTGAAACTTGCTAGTGTTGCATACCATTTGGAGTGTGATGATTCTGGAAGGATTCCTTCAGTTTTGTCACGCGATGATATTTGGATCCCGATCCTACTGTGAGTATATGCTACTCCTCGGGAAATTTCTCACTTAACGATCAATGCTATAAACCTAGTAGGTGTCTAGAAAGGTGTTAGCGGGGCTACGCCCCCAGGGAAAAGAGGTTCTTAAATTAAGGAACGTCGCGAAAGCGTTGGAAAACCTCCCTCGAAGTACCGACACCAGCCTGGCCGAACGGTTAAGCAAGTATTGTATGGTGAGATTGATCCTGACTAATTCTTCCTTTTTGGTTTTAAGGAGGGATTCGAGAAACAGTGGGAGCCATCCTGTTTAGACAAACTAAAAACCACTCTAAACTTGCAAGATCATCATGCTAAGTGTTTCTTCTTCTCTCTCCTAATTGCAGCGACCAATCGAAATGACTGGACTTAAGTTACTTCTAGATAAAAACATACTGACAGGGCCAAACTACAAAGATTGGCTCAGGAATGTCAAAATGGCAATCACTTACGACAAGCTGGGGTATCTTCTTACCACCAAAGCTCCCCCTGTCCCTGGTCCCACTTCCAGGGTCGCGGATAAGGAAATCCGTAAGACTTGGGAGATTGATAGCGTGAAGGCCAAGTGCCTCGTGCTTGCCTCTATGGACAATGAACATCAGAGGAGGCACGAGAATATGGACTTGGAATCCATATTTCTTCATACAAAAGAACTGTATGGAGAGCAATCTCGTATCGCATGATACGAAGCGTCGAAAAAGTTATTTTCGGCAAAGATGGCCGTCGGATCATCAGTAGCAGAACACGTGCTTAAGATGATCGGCTACATTGAGGAGCTCGCGGACCTAGGGACCACATTGGAGAGTGAGCTCTATACGGACTTAGTTCTCCAGTCCCTTCCTTCCACTTACGCCCAGTTTATACTGAACTTCAACTTACAAGAAAAAGAAGTTGAACTTTCAGAGCTCCTCAACATGCTGAGGAGCGCAGAGGGCACCCTACAGAAAGGTAGGGAAACATCCACTTTGTTTGTAGGAGGATCATCTTCTTCTAGGTCCAAGGGGAAAGCCAAGGGAAAGAAGAAGAAAGCCCCCGCCAAACTAAGAGGCGGTGTTAGTAAAGTGGATACGAAGGGAAAAGCTAAAGCAACAAAGATAGCAGGGAAGCTTGTGGATAAGGAAGAATGCTTCTATTGTCATAAGAAAGGACACTGGAAGAATGATTGCAGGGCCTGGAAGGCCAGAACACAGGAATTGAAGCAGGTTGCAGCTTCAGCTTCAGGTGTGTATGTTATTGAAAACTGTCTTTCAAAAAACTCTACTTCCTGGGTATTGGATACCGGATCAGGATCTCATATCTGTAATTCTTTGCAGGCGTTGAGAAACCGCGGTGTTTTGAAAGCAGGTGACATGACCCTCAGAGTTGCGAACGGAGCTAGGATGGATGCTAAAGCCGTGGGGGACTATCACCTGGGAATGTCAGATGGACATGTTTTGGTTTTGCGTAATTGCTTTTTTGTACCCAACGCAACTTGTAATATCATTTCTGTATCTTTAGTTTCTAAAGAAGGTTATGAATTTGCGTTTGTAAGTAATGTTGTAAACATTCACCTTAATCAAGTTTTGATTGGGTCAGGTACATTGAGCAATGGTATATACGTATTAAACCAACCATAGATTTTCAATGTCCAGAATACACACAAAAGAAAGTCTCCGAAAAAAAATCAGACTTTCTTATGGCTTTGTAGACTGGGTCACATCAATGAGAGAAGGTTGACGAAGTTACATACAGAAGGATATTTGAATCCGTTCGAATATCAGTCGTATGCCACTTGTCAATCCTGTCTCAAAGGAAAGATGACAAAGACTCCGTTCACTGGACACGGAGTAAGAGCGAGCGAGCTCTTGGGACTCGTACACAGCGACGTGTGCGGTCCAATGTCTACACATGCGCGAAGCGGTTATTCTTACTTCATTACTTTTACGGATGACTTTTCAAGGTACGGTTATGTCTTCTTAATGAAACATAAGTCCGAAGCCTTTGGAATGTTCCAGGAATATAAGAATGAAGTAGAAAAATAAACCGGCAAAAGTATCAAGATTCTAAGATCGGATCGAGGTGGAGAATACTTAAGTGCCGAGTTCCTGGATTATTTAAAAGAGAACGGAATTCTCTCTCAGCTTACTCCTCCATACACTCCGCAACATAACGGTGTATCGGAGAGACGGAACCGAACCCTATTGGATATGGTACGGTCCATGATGAGTAACGCTGAGTTACCGCGATCATTCTGGGGGTATGCGCTAGAATCAGCTGCATACCTTTTGAACCGAGTTCCAACTAAGACTGTGCCTACTACACCATATGAAATGTGGTGTGGGAAGAGACCCTATCTTAATCACATTAAGACATGGGGAAGTCCAGCTTTTGTTAAAAAGTAGCATGCGGACAAGCTCGAGGAACGCTCAGTACAGTGCAAGTTTGTGGGATATCCAAAGAATTCCAAGGGATATTTCTTCTACTGCGAAGAGGAACAAAAAGTTCTTGTTTCTCATCATGCCCACTTTCTAGAACACCAGTTCTTAGAAAAGGAAATAAGTGGGAGCGCAGTAGAACTGGAAGAAATTCCAGAACCACAGACTATTACTGAAAGCTTAGTGGAACCAGAGGGTTCAAAATAACAGGACATTCCTATGCCGCTCCGCAGAAGTAGTAGGCAATCTCATCCGCCCGAGAGATACTACGGTTTTCTCATAGACGGGGATAGAGAGGATTGCATCATAGATTATGATGAGCCTACTAGCTTCCAGCAAGCCGTTCAGAGCCTCGACTCGGTAAAATGGCAGGATGCAATGCGGACCGAAATGGAGTCCATGTACACCAACAAAGTATGGACGTTGGACGTTGCTCCAGACGGGGTAAAACCCGTAGGATGCAAGTGGATCTTCAAAAGGAAGATTGGTGTAGATGGACAGGTTGAGACCTATAAAGCTAGACTGGTTGCAAAGGGTTTTCGTCAAAGACCTGGTTTGGACTATGATGAGACCTTTTCTCCAGTAGCTATGCTGAAATCCATTCAGATCCTTCTTGCCATTGCTGCCTTCCACGATTATGAGATTTGGCAGATGGACGTAAAAACAGCTTTTCTAAATGGAAATTTATAGGAGTGTGTCTATATGGACCAGCCAGAGGGTTTCATTCAGAGTGGGAGCCGCGGAAAGGTGTGCAAGTTGCTTAAGTCCATCTATGGACTAAAGCAGGCATCGCGGAGTTGGAACATCTGTTTTGATGAGACGGTCAAGGAATTTGGCTTTATCAAAAATCCAGATGATCCATGCATCTATAGTAGATTTGTAGCGAGAACTGTAGTATTCCTCGTTTTATACGTGGATGGCATTCTCTTAATAGGAAATGACATTCCTATGCTACAATCTGTCAAGGGGTTCTTGTCACACAGGTTCTCCATGAAAGACCTGGGTGATGCCTCATACATCCTGGGGATCCGGATCCATCGTGATAGATCCAAGAGCATATTAGGACTTTCACAGTCCATGTACATCGACACCATATGAAAAGATTCAGTATGGAAGATTCCAAGCGCGGTAACCTACCGGCTTATCACGGGATCACCCTCTCTAAAGAGATATCTCCCAAGACTGATTTGGAGAGGGATCGCATGTCTATTATACCCTACGCTTCTGCGGTAGGCTCTATAATGTATGCGATGTTGTGTACTAGACCGGATGTAGCTTATGCACTGAGTGTGTTAAGCCGGTATCAGTCAAACCCTGGGGAGAAACACTGGATAGCGGTAAAGAACATTCTCAAATACCTGAGAAGGACTAAGGAGATGTTCTTGGTGTATGGGGGAAAAGACCTCCAGATCGAGGCCTTTGCTGACTCCAGCTTCCAGAGTGACAAGGATGATTCCAAGTCCATGTCGGGTTTTGTCTTTACCCTCAATGGAGGGGCGGTGTGTTGGAAGAGTTCCAAACGGGAAACCGTTGCAGACTCGACGATGGAAGCGGAATACATCGCTGCATCTGATGCCGCAAAAGAAGCTGTCTGGATGAGGAAGTTCTTGAAAGAGCTTCTGGTGGTTCCGTCCATTGTTGATCCAATACCTCTGTATTGCGACAACAACGGGGCTATAGCTTTAGCGATGGAACCCAGGTCCAATCAGAGATCCAGACACATCTTGAGGCGGTATCACCTGATCAGGGAGATCGTGGATCGCCAGGAGATCGAGGTTCGGAGAGTCGCTTCAGAAGATAACACTGCAGATCCATTCACCAAGGCCTTACCCCAGACTCAGTTCGAGCGGCTGATCGAGATGATAGGTTTTCGATACGCCAGTACATGGCCTTAGTGCAAGTGGGAGATTGTTAGTGTATATGCCCTAGAGGCCATTACTGTATCATACTAGTTTGTATATTACTTAATGGAAGTTTGGGATATTCACCTTGTATATACAATCTTGCTCAAAATAGTAGTATGCTACTTGGTTTGTTTCTACTTCAATGTGTACATGTGTTTATTTTAGTATATCGTCTATACACATTAGTGGAGCCCTTAGGATCTTTGCTTGATTACCAGCGTTGTGATGGAAGTCACACTAGTGGGGCCGGGTAATCTATAAGCACATCCTTATCCAGGTCCCTGGTCGCAGGACTATCGAGACAGGGCATCGATACTCCGGAGTAGACTAGCGCATGCGCTTCTCATCCCAGTATGGGAGACGGTCTGTCCCACAGCCGTCGGTACGTCGTACTTGAGATAGTATGCGGGTGCTCGTTGGGTTACGAGTACACTGGACATGACTCGTCGGGAACTGACTAGTTGGTATTATGCCTATCGTCAGTTATCAGTTCCCAGGTGACATGAGTACAGCTTAGTCCGCTGACTTGACACTGTCACTTCGCCTCGAGTGTGTTCCCATTGTACTTTGATTACTACCCTACCACGGCTCAAAGGAGTCGTGCAAACAGGTGGTAGTGTTGGAGATAGTGCCCTCAGAGTCAATTATTAGATCACAGGCACGTGATTGCATTGATTGAGGGAGGACCTATCCCGGTAGGACAGTCTTACTCGAGATGATAGTATGCTATCTGGTTTACCTTTATCATCTTATACTGCTTCAGGTGACCTTATAGGTCACTATTACATGCTGATAGAGCCCCTAGGATTCCTGCTTGACTGCCGGCAGTATGATGGCGATCATATACGTGAGAGCTGGTGGTCTATAAGCACATCCTTAAAAGGTCCCTAGTCGTAGGAGTTTCGAGACAGGGCATCGATTCTCCAGAGTAGACTAGTGTATACAGTCGAGACCCCGACGAAGGGCGGTGGCCGGTCTCACAAGTCACTGGTGTCAGTTGGTTCACCTAAGATGTATACAGGTGCTCATTGGGTTATGAGTACACTAGACAGGACTTGCCGGGAACATGCTAGTTGGTCTTATACCTGACGTCAGATAGCAGTTCCCTGGTGACATGTGTACAGGTTAGTTCATCGACCTGGGGATCGTCATTTGTCTCGTGTGAGTTCCCACTGTACTTTGATTACTACCCTACCACGGCTCAAAGGAGTCGTGCAAACAGGTTTTAGTTGGGTACAGTCCCGAGCCACATGGAGGCAGTGAGCGGATCTTCAGGGGTTCGTCTCTCCCGGTATTGGGGGTGAGGTCGCGCTGTGTCTAGGAGAGCCATTACGCAAAGCCCTCGGCCGAGGCAGGAGATTTACTGGTAGGTATTCCAGTAGTGTCTCAGGGCGTTCTGGGCTACACTCCGACACGACTTGTACCGCTTTTGGGGGTCTGACTTTTACCAACCCCCTAGGCCCGACATGCGATGCTCATAGACGAACGGACCGGACTGTATGGATATTGTCACTGACAGGCTCAGTTGGGTGTCAGGGTGAGCTTGCTCATCGACGTCCCTTTTGGTCAATAGCTGGTGGCCCGTCACGTATTGGCTAATACCTCTGACGTGCTAGTGGTTAAATCCACAGCCATAGTATTGACGAGTCTTTAGAGTCCACCACACTTTCAGTTACTCAAGCTTTCGGGCGAAACGCTGTAGAGGCCGTATGGAGATATGGCAGGGTCCGATCAGACACGTGCGGTATTGCACGGATCAGGATCGGACAGTTTTGTACTAGTGGCCGTATGGTTGTATGGCAGGGTTCGATCAGATACGTGCGGTATTGCACGGATCAGGATCGTACGGATATTACTAGCCGGCTTTAGTTTAAGCCGGATCCTAGTTTAGTACAGTGTAGATTTTTTCTCATTGCATTTGTATCCGGTCGGAGTACAGATGCGGGTGTGTATGCACAGTATCGGGGTTTTCCTGTAATTTATTACGAGACCAATTTTCTGGAGTTGCCAGTTTGCATTCCGTTCCGGCCGGTTTTCGTTTGTTCTTTCCCGGCCGGACTTTTCCGATGGAGGGGGTTATTTGCAATTGTGCAAATAACATTTGTGGAAGGGGGTTTCTTGCAAATATATTCATTATGATAGGATATGCCTCCTTGCTTTTTCATGATGATTTTTGCATTAATGAGATTTGAAAGGGTATGGAGTGAAAAGTATGGTTGATGTTTCTTTTGCTTTAGGATGTGGTCACCTCTTTCTATCTCCTACACTCACCTCCCTCTTGTGTTATACTTAGTCTCCACCACCATTTCCAAATGAATGAGCCGGCCACAATTTGGAGGAGAGGAAAAATGAGAGAGGTTCATTTGGTGTGGGAAATTAATCATCCATCTCATTTTTCCATAGCTACCATAAATCCCCAAGTTCATATCTTGTTGATTCCTCCATCAAGGCAACTTAACCCCATTGAGACAAAGCGCATCCTACACTACTTCTACAGCACATCTTGGGCATGTCGACTTGCCGGCTTCATGCCCGAGTTGCCTCAGTATTGAGGCGGGAGCCCGTAAAAGACGCAGGCGATGTGGTGCCCTTCCGGCGAGGAGGCGACGATATGGAGACTAGACTTTCCGCGGGAGATAGGGACGATGACGAGAAGACCGGAGGACTCGGATCACTCGGTATACTTCTCTTCTCATCTATTGTTAGCTAGCATTAGGTTAATGGTTACGATCCGGGTTTTTGTTTGTCCGCGGTAGCGCCAGTTTCCAAGTAAGGAAAATTTTTGATTCCGCATTTTGGCCTCGGAAAGACGGCCGGGGCGCTGCCGTGGCGCAACATGGTATCAGAGCCACGCCATTAACCTTACCTAGCTTGTTCTAATGTGTTTTGCATTTCCGATCGACCAAAATTCCAAAATTTGCATTTTCACTAGCATCAGTTTCTGTTGAAAATTTTTGGTCTCAAATAATTTTTCAGGTTGTATAAAACTAATGTACTGCAAATTCTAAGACCTCTGTAAAAATTCGACACTTTCAGTCGACGACTTTAGCGCGGAACCGCGGCCAAACCCCTCCTTGGGCCGCGGTTCCGCCGCACTCTGGTCTCTTCACTGTGTCAAATTTGTACAGTGGGCTTGTGGGCTGATTTTGGGGGTTTTGGGATATTAAATTTGGGCCCAGATCTTCTGTGACTGCTACAGTATTACTTGGGGGCCCACTTGTTAATTGTTTGATCGATCGGATATTTTTAAACACATTATTTCACAGTATTTACATTATATCTGCGACCGTGAATGTCACTCGATCGGTAAATCCGGTCTAACTGCTATAGCCTGGTTAGACGGATTTGCGAACGTGACTTTCACGTTGATGTTTTCTGTTTATGCTGTGTTGTTGCGGTTCGGTCGTAGGGGATAGCCTGGATGCAATGCTAGTACAGTTTTGTTGTATTATGTACATTTGATATTGCGGGGCGAGCGTCCGACATGTGGACTGCCGTCACTGCCTGTTTGTATTATTCTTTTGGGGCACGACCTGGTTGCGGTCGATGTACCCGGTGTATGTATATTTTACTTTCTGTACTAGGATTACCCCGCGGAGGGGTGCACGGATAGCCGGGTTCTAGAGGGCAACGGGCCCGCATCTCATGGCATTGAGACGGAGGGGGCTTCACTCTAGGATTGGCGGGCTATTAGCCGCACTCGTAGGGGGTACAGGTTGACCCAGGAGGGGTGCCCAAGTTACCGGATTCCATGAAGTGCTGGGTGGTCCATTCACGGAGCTGAAGGGGGCTGCCTCGCTTCAGGTTTTGGCGGGTGACTTGCCGCGCCCGTAGGGGTCTAGGATTTCATTGCACAGGCTATCCACACGACCAGGGGAACGTCGGGTTTCAGCAGCGGCTCTGTGAAACCCGGGGATCCTAGATATCTGTATTGTTCTGTGATGCTGTACATTTCTGTGATCTTGCATTCTTATCATGCCTTGAGCGAATATAATATATTGGTATATATATTAGTAGATGTGGTATATGTTTTACATCCGCGCTAGTCCAGTCCCCGCTCTGTCGTTAGTTAAGTAACCTAACGGGTGATGACGGGACCCAGTGGCGAATGCGGATGGCATATACGTACATCATTATTTTCGTTCTTTATTGGTGTGATCATATGATGGGACTGCGTTGATTCGGATCAATGCAAGCCAAACAAACCTATTCTGATGTTGTTGGAACAATTTTTCAAAAAGCTGTTATTGCAAGGACGTTCACTTTTGTTTTGCATAGTGGTATTCATTTGGAATATCCTGCTCCTCAGTCGACGAGTCAAGGGCCGAGATCCCTTCACCGGGAGTGACCCCTTGGACAGAAGTTTGCTTCAGGGCAATAACTTCACTATAGCCGATTACTTTTGCTTTGCATCGGGGTATTCAGTTGGAATATCCTGCACCTCATTCTACGGGGAAAGAGCCGAGATCCCTTCACCGGGAGTGACCTCTTTAGCAAAGGTTTTCGTCACTATATTTTATAAAAGGCTATGCAGTTCCTTCAACGATATCAAGTTCATTACGTTAAAAGTTTTTCGCCAAAAACTAGACGTAGCCCTCCGTCATTTCTTACAAGTATTACTTAGTATTCGTGCTGCGTTTGTTGACTGTGTCAAGACGTGGTGTGCGGTAGCTGAGTAGTGTTTGTTTGCAGCATATTAATGGGATTGGTTAGGACAGTCGTGCGGCCTTGTTGACTGTGTCAAGGGCTCGTACGGGTGGGTTTAATGCAATCCAGGATAATGACGGGTTGAACTTGACTAGGACTCTTTGATTTGTTGACTGTGTCAAGGTCACTTGGGTCCTAGGGGTTAAACTTTCATCGGGAGTTTCAAAAGAACTGAAACTTGCCAGGCATGCGCATACCTTCTAGAGTGTGGTGACTTGAGTGGATTCCGTCAAGTTATCATGCGATGATAGTTGGATCCCGATTCCCACTGATGAGTTGGTTTACTCCTCGGGTGATCCCGGCTAATTCTTCTTTCAGGTTTGGAGGAGAATTTGAGTTACAGTGGGAGGTTTCCTGATTAGAAAAAGTGATAACCATTCTGATCTAGGTTAGAGTGCACGCTGAGTGTTTCTTTTCTCTCTCTCTTTGGCAGCGACCATTGACCCGACCCTGGACTATGACTCAGTGACCAAGTTGACCGAACTTACTTAACACAGGCTTTTTGGATTGTCAGAGTTGCAGACCTCATTGCCACTCCTACTTTTACCCTTTTCTCCAGGACACCCCGTATTACTACGAACGTCCACTTCCATTGGACAAAACCATCGTATGGTTATATACGAACTCGAAGGACTTCGAGGATGGTTTCCGGTTTTGGAGAAAACGAATAGGATTATTCAGTTATCTTTTCTTTTCACCTTCTCTCATCGCGAGTACTCCTTGGTTTAGGAGATAGTACACCTATTATGCAAATTGGATAGTCTTCTTCCAAACCTTAGGCTGGTGTCGACCGGTAGGGAATGAAGAAAACCAATTAGCATAACGATGGTGTGCAGAAGGTATTAAGTTAAGACAAAGCAAGGGATTAGTAGGAGGGCAAAGTAAATTGCGACTGATATTCACGACCAAACCAAGTATTTCTTCACCAATCCTAAATCACCTTTGTATTTCTCCAGGACACTCCGTATCACTACGAAGATCCACAGTTTATTGGATACTCCATCGTATGGTTATATACGAACTCGAAAGGAACTTGTTCCAGTTCGGGGATGGATTCTGGTTCAGGAGAAATAGGAATAAAGTACATTCAGGTGTCTTTTATCTTCACCTTCTCTCGCATTGCGAGTGCTCCTCGGACTAGGACAGTACACCCATTATGCTTATTGGATAGTCTTCTTCCAAACCATAGGCTGGTGCCGAACGGTAGGGAAGGAAGAAAACCATTTGGCCTAAAGGGGTGTGCAGACGGTAATGACTAAAGACATATAAAGGGATTTGGACAGATGGCAAAGAGATATACGGTTACAGTTGTGAATCTGGATAATGGAAGAGGCATTACTAAGAATACCGGAATACCCCACCGAAACATTTCAATGTTTCAGTTTCACTGTGTAATGTTAAAAGAAAACTGATTTTCCGATTGGGCACTTACTCCAGGGTATGTATTTACCAGGTATGATTCTCACATCTGTATGGTTTTACAGATGATGAGTGGGAGTAAGTTATTGGGAACAGGGTGGTCATCCTCATTATATCGGGATTCTATGTAATCGGTGATATTTGAGCAGATCATCTGGGCTGTTTGCCGGTCGGCAAATATTTGGTTTTGAATATCCGCTGTTGTGCACCAATTTCAAATTGATATATCTGTACGTCTATTTTCATAGAGTGAGATATACCTTTTGATATTATGTCGATGACATTTACCTATATCAGTGGATGGTTAGGTAAGGAGCATTAAACAGCGGTGTAATTCTTCTTAACCATAAGTACAGTTTTCAACCTACGACACACAGTGAAAGAGTTGTTAGACTCAGCGGACTTATGCAGAGTATTGTATGTTGTCCAGTGTCCATTAGGACAGAGGGGTTGGTCCTCATACTATATTCTGTTTACTTTTAACTTCTCTAGTTCTTAGACATGTGTTTCGTGGAAACACAGGGTCTAAGTTTTGAGGAGTTATAGGTATTTGAATAGAGTAGAGAACCAGGTATAGCAAGTATCGGGATTCTTCAAAGTGATCGAAGATGTAGATACTTGTGTATGGTGTTCAGTTGATAGTAATGATTAAGAGAACTAGCTTCTCTTTCAGGTTACTCATCCATTTAGTTGACATGCACTGGAGACAGCTGCATGATTTGAATCTAGTTCAATTAAATCAGTGCCTCTGTTTCTATAATGGATATAGAACAGTTCATATCTTGACATTGTTATGGTACGGGGAGTTGTCCGGCTTATGATTAAAACCAGACACTGGACAACTCAAGGCACGTTTCTGTAATAGCTGTTTATGGGTTGACCCAGGCTATGACGAGGGTTGACTTTCTACCATCTGGCAGATCAATAGAAATATTGTTCTAGACTCGCCACAGTTTTATTAAAAAATGGATTTTTTCAAAAACAGAAGTGGGAGTATGGTAGAACTGGAAGTGATTCCAGAACCGCAAACGATTACTGAAGATTTGATAAGGAACCTAAAGATTCAATCTGATTTGACATTCCATTGGCCACTCTACAGATAAGGTGGGTAACTTCAGGCACCCGAGAGGTACTCCGGTAGCCTCAAGGACGGTGACAGGGAAGTTCTTGTTTACCCTCTGCCAGAGGGTTGTCGTAGTCAGTGGGAGCAGCGGAAGCATTGGTGGACATCAGGCTTATGTCTATTTATAGACTAAAGCAGATGTAGCTGAGATAGATCATCTATTTCTGATGTGACAGTCATAGGTTTGACGTCATCAGAATAGGGGATGGATCTGTTGAGAAGGTAGTAGGAAGTGATACTCCTATACTACGATCGGTTATACTTTGGTTGTCACACAGTGGTTTCTCTACACAGGACTTGGATATTATATCAGACATACTGGTTACTAGATCTATGGTTTTAGATCTAGATTTGGGTGGTTTCCTAATCTGGGTACCTTGACAGCATTCTATGAATATTTAGAATGGACGACTCCTGGCACGGTAGTGTGCCTGCAGTTGATGGAGTCACCCTCTCTAAAGGTGTCTTATAGACTAAAAAGGAGAGGGATACTCATGATTGGCAGATCACTTGCTTAGGCAATTGAGTCAATCATGAGATGTCAAGTACCACACCAGATGTTGTTCTTGCACTAGATGCAATAAGTTGACATTGATCCAATCCTGGAGAAACAGTCGGAAGCAGTTTTAGAACATAAGTTGATGTTCTAGGGATATGATAACGGCAGCCTCCTTTAGGAGACGGTTATCATTCCAGGCTTCCAAGGTGACCTGGATGGCAGAGTGGCTGTCAGAGTTATAGTTTTCCTTCTGACGAGGGGCAGTATTTTGGACAGGTGGTCTAAGGCAATACTGAGGGTGGCATGGCGCAGGATACTGATTAAGTTCAGTTGACGATACAGTCTAAGAAATTTGGATTTGGAGTTCATTTATGAGCTAGGTCCCATCAGACATCCAGACATTCTAAGACAGGTATTGCTCATTTCGGGAGATGGCTTTCTCCGCGAACTTGAGATATAGAGAGACATAGAAAGAAACATCACAGCGGATCCACTCACTGAGGCTATTCCTCGAACGCAATAGTTTCGCAAACGAGCTTTGTGAGACTGACTAGTAGAGGAGTTGGGTGTTCGGTATCACACGGGCTGTGAGTATGCGGCATCGCAATAATTAGCCTTGAGTGCAAGTGGGAGATTGTTGGAGATAGTGCCCTCAGAGTCAATTATTGGATCTGTTGGAGATAATGCCCTCAGAGTCAATTATTGGATCACAGGTACGTGATTGCAATGATTGATGGAGGACCTATCCCGGTAGGACAGTCTTACTCGAGATGATAGTATGCTATCTGGTTTACCTTTATCATCGTGTACTGTTTTAGGTGACCTGACAAGTCACTATTACACGTTGATAGAGACCCTAGGATTCTTGCTTGACCACCAGCAGTATGAGGGCGATCATATACGTGGGAGCTGGCAGTCTATAAGCATATCCTTAAATGGTCCCTAGTCGTGTGAGTTTCGAGACAGGGCATCGATACTCCATAGTAGACTAGTGTATACAGTCGAGACCCCGACGAGGGGCGGTGGCCGGTCTCACAAGCCACTGGTGTCAGTTGGATCACCTAAGATGTATACAGGTGCTCATTGGGTTATGAGTACACCGGACAGGACTCGCCGGGAACATGCCAGTTGGTCATATACCAGACGTCAGATGGCAGTTCCCTGGTGACATGTGTGCAGGTTAGTTCATCGACCTGGGGATCGTCATTTGTCTTGTGTGAGTTCCCACTGTACTTTGATTACTACCCTACCACGGCTCAAAGGAGTCGTGCAAACAGGTTTTAGTTGGGTACAGTCCCGAGCCACATGGTGGCAGTGAGCGTATCTTCAGGGGTTCGTCTCTCCCGGTATTGGGGGTGAGGTCGTGCTGTGTCTAGGAGAGCCATTACACGAAGTCCTTGGCCAAGGCAAGGAGATTTACTGGTAGGTATTCCAGTAGTATCTCAGGGTGTTCTGGGCTACACTCCGACACGACTTGTACCGCTTTTGGGGTTCTGACTTTTACCAACCCCCTAGGCCCGCCATGCGATGCTCATAGACGAACGGACCGGACTGTACGGATATTCTCACTGACAGGCTCAGTAGGGTGTCAGGATGAGTTCGCTCATCGACGTTCCTTTTGGTCAATAGCTGGTGGCCCGTCACGTATTGGCTTATACCTCTGACGTGATGGTGGTTAAATCCACAGCCATAGTATTGACGAGTCTTTAGAGTCCCCCACATTCAGTTACTCAGCTTTCGGGCGAATGGTTGTAGAGGCCGTATGGAGATATGGCAAGGTCCGATCAGATACGTGCGGTATTGCACGGATCAGGATCGGACAGTTTGTACTATAGGCCATATGGTTATATGGCAGGGTTCGATCAGATACGTGCGGTATTGCACGGATCAAGATCGAACAGATATTACGAGCCGGCTTTGGTATAAGCCGGATCCTAGTATAGTACAGTGTAGATTTTGTCTCATTGCATTTGTATTTCGGTCGGAATACAAATGCGGGTATGTATGCACAGTATCGGGGTTTTCCTGTAATTTATTACGGGACCAGTTTTCTGGAGTTGCCAGTTTGCTTTTCGTTTCGGCCGATTTCCTTTGTATCGATCATTGGCCGAAGATTGGTGGAGGAGGGCTTATTTGCATTGTTGCAAATAGGCAATTGTGGAAGGGGTCTTTGCATATTTCCTTGTATCATGATGGCTCACCATACCTTGACCTTGCTTGACTTTTTGCTTCATGATGGTGTCATGATGGCTTGACCTTTGTTGTGATGATGAGATTTGAAAGGATATGGTTTTGGTGTGATTTGGTGTTGGATGTTGGTATGGGCCGGCCACTGTGTGAGGATGAGTGTGCAGGAGAATTCTTGAGGAGTGTGTGTATTTATTCCATCAGGCTTAATTAGTGGGGCCCCCCTTTGTTTTGAGTGTGCTGTGAAATGTTTCATGCTTGAAGCATGATTTTAAAAAAAAAGCATGGTTTTAATTGACTTCACCCATATACATATTTCCAGTGAGCTTTTTCCACTGTTGGCCGAGCTCACACATTCCCATTTTTGCATGCTCAATTCCTCCATCAAGCATCCATGAAATTCTAGTGTACAAATCCCTCCAAATTGGCAACCTCCTAAACCCCAAAGAGACAGCTATTCTACGCTATTCTACAGCAAATCTTGGGCACGTCGAGTAGCCGGCTTCGTGCCCGAGTTGCCTCGGCATTGAGGTGGGAGCCCGTAAAAGAAGTAGGCGATGTGGTGCACTTCCGGCGACGAGGAGGAGACGGGACATTCCGCAGGAGATCGGGACGACGACGAGAAGACCGGAGGACTCGGATCTGTCGGTATACTTCTCTTCCCTTTCTTGTTAGTAGCTTAGACTTGTTAATGGTTACGATCCGGATTTTTAGTGCGCGGGGGTGCCGGTTTGCTAAGTCCGCAAAATTAATGTTTATCACCGCTTCCGCATTCCGGCGTCGGATTGACGGCCGGGGCGCCGCCGTGCACTTACAGGATCACAGGCACGTGATTGCAATGATTGAGGGAGGACCTATCCCGGTAGGACAGTCTTACTCGAGATGATAGTATGCTATCTGGTTTACCTTTATCATCGTGTACTGCTTCAGGTGACCTTACAGGTCACTATTACACGCTGATAGAGCCCCTAGGATTCCTGCTTGACTGCCGGCAGTATGATGGCGATCATATACGTGAGAGCTGGTGGTCTATAAGCACATCCTTAAAAGGTCCCTAGTCGTGGGAGTTTCGAGACAGGGCATCAATTCTCCAGAGTAGACTAGTGTATACAGTCGAGACCCCGACGAAGGGCGGTGGCCGGTCTCACAAGTCACTGGTGTCAGTTGGTTCACCTAAGATGTATACAGGTGCTCATTGGGTTATGAGTACACCGGACATGACTCGCCGGGAACATGCTACTTGGTCTTATACCTGACGTCAGATAGCAGTTCCCTGGTGACATGTGTACAGGTTAGTTCATCGACCTGGGGATCGTCATTTGTCTCGTGTGAGTTCCCACTGTACTTTGATTACTACCCTACCACAGCTCAAAGGAGTCGTGCAAACAGGTTTTAGTTGGGTACAGTCCCGAGCCACATGGAGGCAGTGAGCGGATCTTCAGGGGTTCGTCTCTCCCGGTATTGGGGGTGAGGTCACGCTGTGTCTAGGAGAGCCATTACGCAAAGCCCTCGGCCGAGGCAGGAGATTTACTGGTAGGTATTCCAGTAGTGTCTCAGGGCGTTCTGGGCTACACTCCGACACGACTTGTACCGCTTTTGGGGGTCTGACTTTTACCAACCCCCTAGGCCCGACATGCGATGCTCATAGACGAACGGACCGGACTGTACGGATATTGTCACTGACAGGCTCAGTTGGGTGTCAGGGTGAGCTTGCTCATCGACGTCCCTTTTGGTCAATAGCTGGTGGCCCGTCATGTATTGGCTAATACCTCTGACGTGCTAGTGGTTAAATCCACAGCCATAGCATTGACGAGTCTTTAGAGTCCAACACACTTTCAGTTACTCAAGCTTTCGGGAGAAACGCTGTAGAGGCCGTATGGAGATATGGCAGGGTCCGATCAGACACGTGCGGTATTGCACGGATCAGGATCGGACAGTTTTGTACTAGTGGCCGTATGGTTATATGGCAGGGTTCGATCAGATACGTGCGGTATTGCACGGATCAGGATCGGACGGATATTACTAGCCGGCTTTAATTTAAGCCGGATCCTAGTTCAGTACAGTGTAGATTTTGTCTCATTGCATTTGTATCCGGTCGGAATACAGATGCGGGTGTGTATGCACAGTATCGGGGTTTTCCTGTAATTTATTACGGGACCAGTTTTCTGGAGTTGCCAGTTTGCATTCCATTCCGGCCGGTTTTCGTTTGTTCTTTCCCGGCCGGACTTTTCCGATGGAGGGGGTTATTTGCAATTGTGCAAATAACATTTGTGGAAGGGGATTTCTTGCAAATATATTCATTATGATAGGATATGCCTCCTTGCTTTTTCATGATGATTTTTGCATTAATGAGATTTGAAAGGGTATGGAGTGAAAAGTATGGTTGATGTTTCTTTTGCTTTAGGATGTGGTCACCTCTTTCTATCTCCTACACTCACCTCCCTCTTGTGTTATACTTAGTCTCCACCACCATTTCCAAATGAATGAGCCGGCCACAATTTGGAGGAGAGGAAAAATGAGAGAGGTTCATTTGGTGTGGGAAATTAATCATCCATCTCATTTTTCCATAGCTACCATAAATCCCCAAGTTCATATCTTGTTGATTCCTCCATCAAGGCAACTTAACCCCATTGAGACAAAGCGCATCCTACACTACTTCTACAACACATCTTGGGCATGTCGACTTGCCGGCTTCATGCCCGAGTTGCCTCGGAATTGAGGCGGGAGCCCGTAAAAGACGCAGGCGATGTGGTGCTCTTCGGGCGAGGAGGCGACGATATGGAGACTAGACATTCCGCGGGAGATAGGGACGATGACGAGAAAATCGGAGGACTCGGATCACTCGGTATACTTCTCTTCCTATCTCTTGTTAGCTAGCATTAGGTTAAAGGTTACGATCCGGATTTTTCTTTGTCCGCGGTAGCGCCAGTTTCCAAGTAAGGAAAATTTTTGATTCTGCATTTTGGCCTCGGAAAGACGGCCGGGGCGCTGCCGTGGCGCAACAGGTAGTTGGGTGCAGTCCCGAAGCATTTGGAGGCAGTGACGGTTAGACATGATTCGTCTCTCCCGGTATTGGGGGTTGACATCGCGCTGTGTCTCGGAGAGCCATTACACGAGTAGTCCCTGGCCAGGGAAAACGAGATATACTGGTAGGCTTCCAGTGTTATCTCAGAGTGTTTTGGGCTTCACTCCGACACGACTTGTACCGCTATTGGGGGACTTACGTTTACCTCCCCCTAGGCCCGCCATGCGATGTATCAGACGAACAGACCGGACTGTACCGAGATTGTCACATTCAGGCTTAGTAGGAGTTCAGATGGGTTTCACCTCGTCAATCTTCTTGTCGGCATCTACCTGGGGACCGTTACGCACAGCTAGTGCCGCTTGCGGTCTGTGGTTAAACCCACTGCCAGCGTAGTGTCGTTTCTTTAGAGTCCCACACAGAAAGCTATTCGCCTTTAGGCAAAAGAGTAGAGGTCGCATGATTTTGCGACAGGGTTCGGTCACATCCGTGCACTTGTGCACGTACAGTGTCCGGACAGTTTACACTAGCGGGCTTTGGTTCAAGCCAGATCCTAGTGTACCTTTTGGGATTGGATTTATCCAGTTTGCATTCGTGTTCCTCGGAACGCGGATGCGGGTGTGTATGCACAGTTGACGGAGAAACAGAGGCGGAGGATTCTCATTAGGGTTGTTGACCGTTGACAGTTGACTATTGACTTTTTGCTCAACCCTAATGAGAATATGATATGTGATTAACAATTATATTAATTAGGTATTATGGTGACATGGTTGTTGAGTTGTTGACTTTGTTGACTTGTTGACTTTTGTTGACTTGTTGACTTTGTTGACCGGTTGACTAGTTGACCATCATGATAACTATAGCTATCATTTCATGGCAAAGACTTTTGCTTGCTTGCTCTTTTGTGCAAAATGAGTGCATGAAATGATATGGCTATGGTTGCTTAAACCATCACATAATACTTGATTGATATGATGTGTTATGATTGTTTTGGATTATGAGAGCCAAATGAAAAAAGTCTTCTCTCATTCTTTCATGCTCATTCTCTCTCTTGTTCTTGAGCTCTCGTCTCCTCCTCTTGCTCTCCCTCTCTTGACTCTATGGTTCACTTGTCTCATGAGTTGAGAACCAAGAACCATAGATAAAATCCCATACAAACTCTTCTCTACTCACTCTAGTTCACAAGGTTTAGCAAACCGGGTGAACTAGTTTTCTTCAAAGTTCGAAGAAGGAGCCAAAGGTTGAAGCTTTCAGGTGGATCTATCTTCGGCGCAAGGAGACGATGGGGAGAAGCCGATTCGGACGACCATCAAAGCTTGAAGACGAAGGAGTTCGAGAAAAAGAAAGGTATAACCCCCTAACCGAGTAGTTAGCAACTCGTAGTTAGGTTGTTAGTTAGATGTTTAACAAAGATCCGGGTTTTAAGTCCATGTTACCACCTCTAAGAAAATCGTTTTTTATCAAATTCCGCATGCCCGAAAGTACCGGGAGAGGTAGCATGGACTTACAGTGTTGTCTCCTGAGGGTTTTCAGCGGATACTACCCACAAAATCCGGTCAAGCTAGTTTTGCAAAATAACTATGATTCAAACCCTAAAGTTTTGTTTCAGAAAATAACAATTCTATTATCCTAAGTCTAGACTATCGAACCTTTATTTTTCATATCTCGCCTTTTATTTTAACTTAAGATTTTATATGCCTTTACGTGCAGTGCAAATAGTGTCGTTAAGTTCCAGAAGGGTCGAATAAAGTCATCATGTCATACAATAATGCCCAGATAAAACTTTTAAAAGGATCACATAAGTTTTATAAAGAGATAAGCATTTTTCAAGTTTCGTTTTCCAGTAAGGTTTCAACTTCAGAATTTCTATTTTCCTTAACAGGAAACTAGGTCTTATTTTTTCACTCCACCTTTTTCTTGTTTTCATTTCATACACACCTCTGTGAACGTGCAATAGTCTTTATCAGAGAATAAAACCTTCATATATCCGTTAGAAATATTTTTTATAAAAGCCTGTCTTTTGTCAAGATTATTCACCATCACCAACCTCTTCTTCCGCGATGTCAGGATTTAATCCAAACATCTCTTTGACTCCCCGACAACGACGCCATTTGATTGGTAGAGTTTTTGCGTGCTAAGTTTATTACCGCAATCAAGACGGTTTCGCTTGTAGCTAGCCGGTTGAGTACGGGTCGTCCGCAGGGAGATGGGAATCTTTTCTATGTGCTTTAACGAGTTAAGTCCAAATGTCCAGGTTTGTTTTTAGATTACTTATGTGCTAAAATGATATATAAAGAGAGCTTGTTAGGGTTAGGATTAGGTTAGTTTGAGTTAGGAGTCGCTCACTTCTTTCATTGCCACTCTTGATATCGGTGTCACGGTAATCGGCAACAACGGGGATTAGCATGACTAGGAAAGAACTTGCGAGTATAAGCTAGGCTTTCCAACGCATAAGTTCTTCCTTTTGGTGCTTGTCCATCCGTTCTTGGCTCTTAGCCTTAACCTCCGGTTAATTCATCTACAACCGGTCTCACTAAGAAATCACCGCTATCATGTAGGATAGGGTGCCGTAGGGAGAGGATTGTGGTTCAATTAACGGGAGTCCGAATTAAGAAGTTGGGCAAGAAAAGAGTGAGAGAGATTTCCTTCTCTCAAACTTTCCTAATCCTACCCTAACAAATATGAAAACTACTCACCCATTATATGGAAAAAAAATAAAACAAAGGAGGAAGATAGAAAGAAAGAGGTTAGAAGATTACAACTAGCTATTTGAGACCTCACCTTGGCAAGGATCAAGCTTAAGCATCTTAGTTGTTTTAAGGATAAAGAAAAAGAGAACAAGAAAGAAACAAACAACAAATAGCAACAACTAGATTAGAAAATGAAAAA
>JASDDO010000031.1:193606834-193639334 GCA_030015575.1 Agapanthus africanus
AAAATATTTCCTATATATACCTATTGAGACCTCAGATATTCATGTTGCATACATATTAGTACACTGATGTTATATACACACCTGCTAGTGCATCCAGTCATACCCGTATTATAGATGCTAGGATGCTTGTGTGCATGCATACGATTGCCTTTGTAGATGTTATTTATTACTCACGAGTTGGCAACTCACCCCCGTTGTGCCACAGTCTTTTGCAGGTCCGCTCCGTCAATTCAGTAGCGGCGGGCGCACTTGTCTTTTGCCTCTTTTGCCTGAGCTCGAGATTTGCTCATAGGTGGGTTATGTTATTATTTTGTACCACTTGTATATTCTTTGTATCTAGTGTACTCCATCTACTGTTTCTACCAGATTATTGTATATTGACCTAGAGATGAGACTGTGAGGTTTGTGGATTTTATACTGTATTTGGGGTCGAGCTCACTTGAGCCGACATGCTACTTTTTCATGCTTCCTTATGCTTTATTATGCTTGTTGTCATTTACATTGCGTGGGATTTGTGACCGCCGTATGGCGAAGAGCTAGCTCCCGCTTGGGGATGCCCTATTTTGTGGATTCATGTATATATTTTGTTGTACCCATTTTTGGGGGCCAGTATTTACAAAGGAGACTCTGCCGAAATTTTCGGAAAAATTGATATTGTTTTTAAAAAGGGTTTTACATGACTTATTTTGACAACTCGCTTTCAATTGATTGGGTTTTCTTCACTCTTTTGCTTCATTGGTTTTGTTTTCTGGGCTTTGGCTTACTTATTTTACGGATGCCTTTAGACGTTTCGTAAACTTAAGTGCCAGTCACGTTCCGTACCCTGCGGGTCGTGACAAAGTTGGTATCAGAGCGATAGGTTTTACCTTTGTGAGTGTAGGATGACCCTTGGTAGATGGAGTAAGTGACTTAAGCAGCGTAACGTAGCGTGCGTATGTCCGCGGCATACTTACGATACGATACTCCGCCTAAGTAACTTTAGAATACTTGCTTGGAAATTTCCTTCTTCAATTCCGTGTATCCTATGATCCTATTGCACTGTCCTTACTATCCGTTTTCCTGTAACAGCCACTATGCCGCCGAAGGCTACGAGGGCACAGAGGGCTGCCGCCAGAGACGAGATTCGAGCTGGCTCGTCCGAGACTAGGACTGAGCAGGGTGGTATGCCTACGCCGCAGGGACAGACCGATCCACCTTCCCCAGGCCGTATGGATAGGCTCGAGACCGGTATGGAGGAGTTGCGACAGATGATGGGAGGCATGCAGGAGCTACGTCAGATGGTAGGATCCCTAGTTGCAGCCAGTCGTACACCGAGGCCGGATGACGTACCTACTACGTCACAGACGACCATGATACCTGCTCCTACTACTACCACCGTGGCCATTCCGGTTTCACTACAGGATTTCATGAGGCTGAGACCTCCAGTATTCACCGGCACCGAGGCAGCGGAGGACCCACAGACGTTGCTTGACAGTTTAGCCAGGATCTGCCGTTCGCTGAGATGTTCGGATGATCGATGGGTAGAGCTTGCGAGTTTCCGACTAGAGGGTCTCGCGCAGACATGGTGGGAGTCAGTCTTGAGAGGTCGAGCTGCAGGTCTACCGCCTATGACTTGGGCCGAGTTTACAGCGGTCTTTCTAGCCCGTTTCCTTCCAGAGAGCGTTCGTGACGCCAGAGCTCGCAGCTTCGAGGCCTTAGTCAAGACACCTGGGATGACGGTGTCTGAGTATGATATCCAGTTTACACAGTTATCCCGATATGCTCAGTATTTGGTGGATACCGAGGAGAAGATGGTGAAGAGGTTCGTACAGGGACTTGATGCCCAGCTATACCTTGCCATTGGCGCCCAGCACTACGACACTTATTCAGCGGCTAGGGATACGGCATTACGGATGGAGGCACGCATATCACAGACTCCGGCCGTTTCTGGGCCGAAGAGGATGCGCACCGATGTACCGCCTCAGAGGCAGCGCGCCAGATTCTTTCCGAGAGATAGGCCTGGCAGAGGATTTGGGCGGGGACAGTTATATGGTTCTTATTCCCAGGGGCAGCAGCCGTCGCCAGAATGTTTTAGGTGCGGGAGTTTGCACTATCTTGTCAGAGACTGCCCGGTGAGACGACAGGGGGCAGCGACAGTTCCGCACGTAACCCTACCACCCTCACCACCCCCTCCTCAGAGAGCCCTACTTCCTACCCCAGGCGATGCACCACGCCAGTTAGGTGCACCGAGAGGCCGTGGACGCGGCGGTCCTGTTCAGAGAGGACGAGGAGGCAGAGGCCGAGGTCGAGGTCAGCCCGCTATCGGTAGAGGACAGGCCCGAGTTTTTGCTTTGACACCGCAGGATGCACAGGCATCCAATGCCGTTGTGACAGGTACTTTGCCAGTTTGTTCTTTCGACGCACGGGTATTATTCGACCCAGGTTCCACACATTCGTACGTCTCTACACACTTTGCACCGATGTTGGGCCGTGAGTCGTCGTCGTTAGATCAGCCGCTTGTTGTTGTTACTCCGGTAGGCGAGTCGTTTGTCGCTCGGTTTGTATTTCGTTTGGGTTCCGTTCGTATCGGGGAGAGGGATTCATCAGTTGATTTGATACTCCTCGATATGTTGGACTTTGATGTGCTTCTGGGCATGGATTGGCTAGCCACTTGTTATGCTTCGGTGGACTGCCGTGAGAAGGCAGTCAGATTTAGCTTTCCAGGAGAGCCAGTCCTGGTTATTCAGGGAGACCGCAGTGTCGCCCTTCCCAGCTTAATTTCTTCTCTTCGCGCTGGTCAGCTCTTGCGGAAGGGATGTCAGGGATTCTTAGCGTCTATTTGTGATACTCGAGCTGCAGATGTTCCGTTGGACCGGGTCCCGGTAGTTTGTGAGTTCCCTGATGTTTTTCCTGATGAGCTACCTGGGCTACCGCCTGAGCGCGATGTTGAGTTCTGCATTGATTTGATTCCCGGTTCGGGGCCTATTTCTATACCGCCTTATTGGATGGCCCCGGCAGAGCTTCGAGAGCTGAAGGATCAGCTGCAGGATTTGTTGGATAAGGGGCTTATTCGACCGAGTGTTTCTCCGTGGGGTGTTAGTGTTTATGCCCTAGAAGGCCATTACTGTTTCATACTAGCTTGTATATTACTTAATGGAAGCTTGGGATATTCACATGTATATAACAGTCTTGCTAAACATGGTAGTATGCTACTTGGTTTTTCTATCTTAATATGTGAGTATACGTATTGATAGAGCTCTTAGGATCTTGCTTGTCTACCAGCGTTGTGATGGCAGTCACACTAGTGGGGGCTGGGTAGTCTACAAGCACATCCTTATTCAGGTCCCTGGTCGTTGGATTATCGAGACAGAGCATCGATACTCCGGAGTAGACTAGTGTGTACGCTTCTCATCCCAGTTGGGGAGATGGTCTGTCCCACAGCCGTCAGTACGTCGTACTGGAGATAGTATACAGGTGCTCGTTAGGTTACGGGTACACCGGACAGGACTCACAGGGAACTGTTGGTTGGTTTGATACCAGTCGTCAGTAAACAGTTCCCAGGTGACATGAGTACAGCGTAGTCCGCAGACTTGACACTGCTACTTCGCCTCGAGTGTGTCCCACTGTTCTTAGATTGCTACCTTACCACGGCTCAAATGAGTCGTGCAAACAGGTGGCAGTTGGGTGCAGTCCCGAGCACTTGGAGGCAGTGGCGGTTAGACAGGATTCGTCCCTCCCGGTATTGGGAGTAGATATCGTGCTGTGTCAGAGAGCCATTACGCAAAGTCCCTGGCCAGGGCAAGCGAGATTTGCTGGTAGGTTCCAGTAGTTTCTCAGGGTGTAATGGGCTTTACTCCGACACGACTTATACCGCTATTAGGGGACTGACGCTTGCCGCCCCCCTAGGCCCGATATGCGATAGTCTTGGACGAACGGACCGGACTGTATGGAGATTGTCACATCAGACTCAGTAGGAGTTCGGATGGGTTTACTCATCGGCCTTCTTATCGACAACTACCTGGGGACCGTTACGTACAGCTAGTGCCGCTTGCGGTCTGTGGTTAAACCCACTGCCAGCGTAGTAGTCGAGTCTCTAGAGTCCCACACAGAGAGTTTCCTACTCCAGGCGAAACGATATAGAGGTTGCATGGTTTTGCGACAAAGGGTTCGGACGCATACGTGCGATTACGCGCGTACGACTTTCGGACAGATTTTACCAGTCGGCTTTGGTTTAAGCCAGTTACTGGTATCCGGTTTTTGGATTTATACAGTCTAAAGTTTTTCCGTATTTTTACGGATCGGAGGGGCGTTCTCGTAATTACTCGAGAAGCTTCTAGAAGATGTGACTAAGGAGGTTTCTTTTGGATGAGAGAGTGAGTCATAGTGGTGATTCATTCACTTCATTAATGCACATTTATTGCTTAATGACTCATGCTAATGAATCATCACAAGATATTTTGTGAAGCATGCTTATTCATTTCCTTTATTGATTTTTAGAAAATAAGAATGCTTCATAATATTATGATACACTCTCTCTCTTCTCTCATTATCATATCACACATTCTCTCTCCTCAAGCTCTCATCTTCTAACCCTAATCCTTAATCCTCATGTGTTGAGATCAAAGGATTAGTTAGACTAAACAATCCATAACCTTCACTCTTTATCATTCTATCATCTTTGATTAGCAATCAAAGTTGATTAGTTACCTCAAGTTAGAGGTTTAGCTTGGAGTTTCGCTCTCGGGTGGATCGTCTACTACCTAGAGAAGGCCGAGGAGAACAAAGGAGGACGTAAAGAAGAAGGACCGGTTTCATTAGGTATAATCCCTAATCTTTTGTGAAAAGAAACTCATAGAATACGGTTTTTTAGAGTTTAGCTTCGATTCAAGCGGTTAGTCGATGTTCGTTGTTTAAACTTGATAAGTTTTTGTAAATTCCGCCTCCCCATAAGTACTGGGGTGTACTACATCGACTTACAGTGGTATCAGAGCCTCGCTAAACACTAAATAACTTAATCGCAAATTTGTACGAATTTCGAACGAAAAAACGAACCCGGAAAACCCTAATTCTGTATAGTTTCTGTCGAACTTAAAATCAAGTCCTAAAATTTTTTTAATGTGTTCAGAGAGCTAGAAAGGGGTCCAGGAGAACACCCAAGAAATTCGAGCCCATGAATCGGCAACTCGGCCGCGGAAGCGCGGCGGATCGGTGGGATCCGCCGCGCTTCCGCGGCGCTTTGGCCGAGTCATGGACTCGTCTTTCTTGTGTGGGTCCCCTGTGACATTTGGGGTTTTCTGGAATATTTAATTATTGCTCAGGTTACTGTTTAACAGAGCAGATTTTGGAGCAATATTGAAGTTGTTTATTCGATCGAAAAATACAGTATTTGCGTATTGGATTATATCTGTGATTGTTTAATGTGTTCGTAAACCTCCCCCAACTGCTAGTATGTCGGTTGGCAGGGGGTTGCACATTTCTGAAATGGTTATATCTGTTTGTGCATATAAACTGTATTGGACTGTTGTGGTGTATAGCCGGGGTTTGCAATGGGTTATTGATTAATTCATTTGTTGTAAATGTAATTTGTTGTAATATTATTTTCGCGGGGCACTTCCAGGTTGCGGTTGTAGCCACCGTTGTATTATTTCATTTTACTGTTTTTGCTCCTAGGACTGACCCAAGGTGGGGTACACAGACTGCCGGGTGGGTAGTTTGCCGTACCCGTAGGGGTCGAGGGTGGGGTAAACGGCTATTCATCACAACTGTGTAATCTGTCTTTTCTTGCAGGCTCAAAAGAAATACAGATTGCTTGCAAATCCAATATTGTTTATCTGTGTTCTGGAATGAATATCATTGCGTCAGACGAATGTAAAATACCTATATTTATTATAGCTATTTAGACGTCACTTATGTTTTTCACCCGCGCTAGCCCAGCCCCCGCTCTGTCGTTAGTTAAGTAACCTAACGGGTGATGACGGGACCCCGTGGCGAATGCGGATGGCATAAGAGGACGTTATATTTTCGTTGTTTTCTGCAATGATAGGTTAATGATGGGACGCATTATCTATAATGCAAAGTAAAACAAACCAAAGTTTAAATCGTTGGAACAATTTAAAAGAAACCACTCGGTTATTTTTAAAACAGATATTTTTAAAATGCGGAGATTTAACCACTCCTTTTAAAAGCTATCAGGTTCCTTCGGTTATATCAAGTTCACTACGTTCACGGTTTCGCCAAAACCAGTCGTAGCCCTCCGTCATTTCTTATGAATGGTCAGTAGTATTCAAGCTATGTTTGTTTGGCCCTTAGTCAAGACATAGTGTTTGGTAGCTGCTGGGGTATTCATTTGTTGCATAGATAGATGAGTTGGTTTGGGACAGTCGTATTACTTTGTTTGGCCCTTAGTCAAGAGTATACGGATGGGTTCAAATCAACAGGATAATGATGGGCAGAACTTGACATGTGACTTATGATTTGTTGGCCCTTAGTCAAGATCATAAGAGCATGGGGCAAAAACTTATATCGGGAATTTCTAAAGAAACTGAAATTTGCAAAGAGATGCATACCATTTGGAGTTTGATGAATGTTGGTAGGATTCCTTCGACATTATCATACGATGATATTTGGATCCCGATCCTACTGTGAGTATATGCTACTTATCAGGATATTCGTCGCTTAACGATCAATGCTATAAACCTAGTAGGTGTCCAGAAAAGTGTCAGCGGGGTTACGCCCCCAGAGAAAAGAGGTTACTTAATTAAGGAACTTCGCGAAAGCGTTGGAAAACCTCCCTCGAAGTATCGACACCGGCCTGGCTGAACGGTTAAGCAAGTATTGTACGGTGAGAATAGTCTTGGCTAATTCTTCTTTTATGGTTTGAGGAAGGATTCGAGAAACAGTGGGAGCCATCCAGTTTAGATAAACTAAAAACCACTCTAAACTTGCAAGAGCATCATGCTAAAGAGTTTTTCTTCTCTCTCTCCTAATTGCAGCGACCCTGAAAATGACTGGACTTAAGTTACTTTTAGAGAAAAATATACTGACGGGGCCAAACTATAAAGATTGGCTGCGGAATGTCAAGATGGCTTTGACCTATGACAAACTGGGGTACGTCCTCACCGCTACGGCACCTGCTGTCCCTGGTCCCAAATCCAGCAATGCGGATAAGGAAATCCGCAAAACCTGGGATTTAGATTGCGCGAGAGCCAAGTGCATCGTGCTTGCCTCGATGAATAATGAACATCAGAGGAGGCACGAGGATATGTCCTTAGATGGCATATTTCTCCATACAAAGGAACTTTATGGAGAGCAATCTCGTATAGCAAGATACGAGACCTCAAAGAAATTGTTTCGAGCGAGGTTGGCTGTCGGGTCATCGGTAGGTGAACATGTCCTACAGATGATTGGCTATATAGAAGAGCTCGCAGACCTTTGGACGACTTTGGATAATGAGCTCTATACAGACCTTGTTCTCCAGTCCCTTCCTCCCACCTACGCCCAGTTTATCCTCAACTTCAATCTTCAAGGAAAAGAAGTTGAACTTGCGGAACTCCTGAACATGTTAAGGAGTGCGGAGGGCACCTTGCAGAAGGCAAGGGAAACACCCGCTATGTTTGTTGGCGGAGCATCTTCTTCCGGGTCCAAGGCTAGGGCCAAAGGAAGGAAGAAGAAGGCCGCACCCAGACCTAGAGGAGGTGTTAGTAAGGTGGGAAAGAAGGGAAAGAAAAAGATTGCAGCACCGGTAGTTGGCCTGGATGAGTGCTTCCATTGTCACAGGAAAGGGCACTGGAAGAAGGATTGCAAGGCGTGGAACGCCAAGAACCAGGAACCGAAGCAAGCTGTGGCTTCGACTTCAGGTGTGTTTGTAATTGAGAATTGTCTGTCGATCAACTCTACTTCCTGGGTATTGGATACCGGATCAGGATCTCATATTTGCAATTCATTGCAGGCACTGAGAAACCGTAGAGTGCTGAAGGAAGGTGATATGATCCTCAGGGTTGCTAACGGAGCTAGCGTGGGAGCTGCGTCCGTCGGGGATTATCACCTAGGATTGACGAGTGGACACATTTTTGTTTTACATAACTGTTATTTTGTACCCAGCTTAACGTGTAACATCATATCAGTTTCCTTGTTATCAAATAAAGGTTATGATTTCACGTTTGTAAGAGATGTTGTCAACATCCACCTTAATCATGGTTTGATTGGGTCCGGTACTCTAAATAACGGCATATATGTGTTAAACCAACTCCAAATTTTCAATGTCCAGAACACACTAAAAAGAAAGTCTCCAGATTTAAATAAAGCTTTCTTATGGCATTGTAGACTGGGTCACATCAATGAGAGAAGGTTGACTAAGTTGCATAGAGAAGGATATTTGGACACATTCGAATATCAAACTTATGACACTTGTCAATCTTGTCTCAAAGGAAAGATGACAAAGACTCCATTCACTCGACAAGGAGTAAGAGCGAGCGAGCTCTTAGGACTCATACACAGTGATGTATGCGGTCCAATGTCTACACATGCGAGAGGTGGTTATTCCTACTTCATTACTTTTACAGATGATTTCTCTAGGTATGGATATGTTTTCTTAATGAAGCATAAATCAGAGGCCTTTGAGAAATTCCTGGAATTTAAGAGTGAAGCGGAAAACCAAACAGGCAAAAGTATTAAGACACTTAGATCTGATCGAGGTGGAGAATACTTAAGTGCCGAGTTCCTAGGTTACCTAAAAGAGAAAGGAATTCTCTCTCAGCTTACTCCTCCATACACTCCACAGCACAACGGTGTATCGGAGAGACGGAATCGAACCCTATTAGATATGGTACGATCCATGATGAGTAATACTGAGTTACCGCGATCTTTCTGGGGTTATGCGCTAGAATCAGCGGCATATCTTTTAAACCAGGTTCCAACCAAGACTGTGCCTACCACACCATATCAGATGTGGAGTGGGAAGAAACCCTGTCTAAAACATTTTAGGACATGGGGGTGTCCAGCTTTTGTAAAAAAGCAGCATGTGGACAAGCTCGAGGCACGCTCAGTACTGTGTAAACTTGTGGGATATCCAAAGAACTCCAAGGGATATTATTTCTATTACGCAGAGGAACAAAAGGTTTTTGTTTCTCGTCATGCCCACTTCTTAGAAACTGAATTTTTGGAAAATCAGAAGAGTGGGAGCGAAGTAGAACTGGAAGAAATTCCAGAACCACAAGCTGTTACTGAAAGCTTGGTAGAACCAGTGGTTCAAGAAGAACAGAACATTCCCGCACCCCTCCGCAGGAGTAGTAGGCCGTCTCGTCCGCCTGAGAGATACTACGGTTTTCTCATAGACGGGGATAGAGAGGATTGCATCATAGATGATGATGAACCTACTGACTTCCAGCAGGCCATCCAGAGCGGCGACTCGGTACGATGGCTAGATGCAATGCGGACCGAAATGGAGTCCATGTACACCAACAAAGTATGGACTTTGGACTTTGCTCCAGATGGGGTAAAACCCATAGGATGCAAATGGATCTTCAAGAAAAAGATTGGTGTAGATGGACAGGTGGAAACCTATAAGGCTAGACTTGTTGCAAAGGGTTTTCGTCAAAGACCTGGTTTGGACTATGACGAAACTTTTTCTCCAGTGGCTATGCTCAAATCCATTCGGGTCCTTCTTGCTATTGCTGCCTTCCATGATTATGAAATCTGGCAGATGGACGTAAAGACGGCTTTTCTGAATGGAAATTTAGAAGAGAGCGTCTATATGGATCAGCCAGAGGGTTTCAATCAGAGTGGGAGCAGCGGGAAAGTATGCAAGCTGCTTAAGTCCATTTATGGACTAAAGCAGGCATCGCGGAGTTGGAACATCTGTTTTGATGAGACAGTCAAAGAATATGACTTTATCAAAAATCCAGATGAACCGTGCATATATAGTAAAGTTGTGGCCAGAAGTGTCGTATTCCTCGTCTTGTACGTGGATGACATTCTATTGATAGGAAATGACATTCCTATGCTACAATCTGTCAAAGGATTCTTGTCACACAGGTTCTCCATGAAAGACCTGGGTGATGCCTCTTACATTCTGGGGATCCGGATCTATCGTGATAGATCCAAGAGGATGTTGGGACTTTCGCAGTCCAGGTATATCGACACTGTACTGAAAAGATTCAGTATGGAAGATTCTAAGCGCGGTAATCTACCGGCTTGTCACGGAATCACCCTCTCCAAAGAGATGTCTCCCAAGACTGATTTGGAAAGGGAACGCATGTCTATTATACCCTACGCTTCTGCGGTAGGCTCTATAATGTATGCGATGTTGTGTACCAGACCAGATGTAGCTTACGCACTGAGCGTGGTAAGCCGGTATCAGTCAGACCCAGGGGAGAAACACTGGTTAGCAGTAAAGAACATTCTCAAGTACCTGAGGAGGACTAAGGAGATGTTCTTGGTTTACGGCGGAAAAGACCTCAGGTTGGAGGCCTTTGCTGATTCCGGCTTCCAGAGTGATAAGGACGATTCCAAGTCCATGTCGGGTTATGTCTTTACCCTCAATGGAGGGGCGGTGTGCTGGAAGAGCTCCAAGCAGGACACCGTTGCAGACTCGACGATGGAAGCGGAGTATATAGCTGCTTGCGATGCCGCAAAAGAAGCAGTCTGGATGAAGAAGTTCCTAACAGAACTTCAGGTGGTTCCTACCATAGTTGATCCAACACCTCTGTATTGCGACAACAACGGAGCTATAGCTTTAGCAAAGGAACCAAGGTCCCATCAGAAGTCCAGACACATCTTGAGGCGGTATCACCTGATCAGGGAGATCATTGATCGTCAGGAGATCGAGGTTCGGAGAGTTGCTTCAGAAGAGAACATTGCTGATCCATTCACGAAGGCCCTTCCTCAGATTCAGTTCGAGAGGCTACTCGAGATCATTGGTCTGCGATATGCCAGTACATGGCCCTAGTGCAAGTGGGAGATTGTTAGTGTTTATGCCCTAGAAGGCCATTACTGTTTCATACTAGCTTGTATATTACTTAATGGAAGCTTGGGATATTCACATGTATATAACAGTCTTGCTAAACATGGTAGTATGCTACTTGGTTTTTCTATCTTAATATGTGAGTATACGTATTGATAGAGCTCTTAGGATCTTGCTTGTCTACCAGCGTTGTGATGGCAGTCACACTAGTGGGGGCTGGGTAGTCTACAAGCACATCCTTATTCAGGTCCCTGGTCGTTGGATTATCGAGACAGAGCATCGATACTCCGGAGTAGACTAGTGTGTACGCTTCTCATCCCAGTTGGGGAGATGGTCTGTCCCACAGCCGTCAGTACGTCGTACTGGAGATAGTATACAGGTGCTCGTTAGGTTACGGGTACACCGGACAGGACTCACAGGGAACTGTTGGTTGGTTTGATACCAGTCGTCAGTAAACAGTTCCCAGGTGACATGAGTACAGCGTAGTCCGCAGACTTGACACTGCTACTTCGCCTCGAGTGTGTCCCACTGTTCTTAGATTGCTACCCTACCACGGCTCAAATGAGTCGTGCAAACAGGTGGCAGTTGGGTGCAGTCCCGAGCACTTGGAGGCAGTGGCGGTTAGACAGGATTCGTCCCTCCCGGTATTGGGAGTAGATATCGTGCTGTGTCAGAGAGCCATTACGCAAAGTCCCGGGCCAGGGCAAGCGAGATTTGCTGGTAGGTTCCAGTAGTTTCTCAGGGTGTAATGGGCTTTACTCCGACACGACTTATACCGCTATTAGGGGACTGACGCTTGCCGCCCCCCTAGGCCCGATATGCGATAGTCTTGGACGAACGGACCGGACTGTATGGAGATTGTCACATCAGACTCAGTAGGAGTTCGGATGGGTTTACTCATCGGCCTTCTTATCGACAACTACCTGGGGACCGTTACGTACAGCTAGTGCCGCTTGCGGTCTGTGGTTAAACCCACTGCCAGCGTAGTAGTCGAGTCTCTAGAGTCCCACACAGAGAGTTTCCTACTCCAGGCGAAACGATATAGAGGTTGCATGGTTTTGCGACAAAGGGTTCGGACGCATACGTGCGATTACGCGCGTACGACTTTCGGACAGATTTTACCAGTCGGCTTTGGTTTAAGCCAGTTACTGGTATCCGGTTTTTGGATTTATACAGTCTAAAGTTTTTCCGTATTTTTACGGATCGGAGGGGCGTTCTCGTAATTACTCGAGAAGCTTCTAGAAGATGTGACTAAGGAGGTTTCTTTTGGATGAGAGAGTGAGTCATAGTGGTGATTCATTCACTTCATTAATGCACATTTATTGCTTAATGACTCATGCTAATGAATCATCACAAGATATTTTGTGAAGCATGCTTATTCATTTCCTTTATTGATTTTTAGAAAATAAGAATGCTTCATAATATTATGATACACTCTCTCTCTTCTCTCATTATCATATCACACATTCTCTCTCCTCAAGCTCTCATCTTCTAACCCTAATCCTTAATCCTCATGTGTTGAGATCAAAGGATTAGTTAGACTAAACAATCCATAACCTTCACTCTTTATCATTCTATCATCTTTGATTAGCAATCAAAGTTGATTAGTTACCTCAAGTTAGAGGTTTAGCTTGGAGTTTCGCTCTCGGGTGGATCGTCTACTACCTAGAGAAGGCCGAGGAGAACAAAGGAGGACGTAAAGAAGAAGGACCGGTTTCATTAGGTATAATCCCTAATCTTTTGTGAAAAGAAACTCATAGAATACGGTTTTTTAGAGTTTAGCTTCGATTCAAGCGGTTAGTCGATGTTCGTTGTTTAAACTTGATAAGTTTTTGTAAATTCCGCCTCCCCATAAGTACTGGGGTGTACTACATCGACTTACATGGGGTGCTCCGGTCCTGTTTGTCAAGAAGAAGGATGGAAGTTTGCGCTTATGTATCGACTACCGCCAGCTGAACAAAGTTACCGTTCGGAACAGATATCCGTTGCCGCGCATTGATGATTTGTTCGACCAGCTTCAGGGTGCGGGGTATTTTTCGAGGATCGACTTGCGATCAGGATACCATCAGCTGCGAGTTCGACAGGAGGATATACCGAGGACAGCTTTCCGTACACGCTATGGCCACTACGAGTTTTTGGTGATGTCGTTCGGACTCACCAACGCCCCAGCAGCATTTATGGATTTGATGAACCGTACATTCAGGCCGTATCTTGACTTGTTCATCATCGTGTTTATCGACGATATCTTGGTGTACTCCCGGAGCAGAGAGGAGCACGAGCAGCACTTGCGGATTACGTTACAGACTCTGAGGGAGCATCAGCTGTTCGCGAAGTTCTCCAAGTGTGCGTTCTGGCTAGACAGCGTCGGATTCTTGGGTCACGTGGTTACGAGAGACGGCATTTGTGTGGACCCGAAGAAGATTGAGGCTGTTCAGCAGTGGCCCCGACCTACATCGGTTACTGAGATCCGTAGTTTTCTAGGCTTGGCGGGCTACTACAGGCGTTTTGTTCAGGACTTCTCCCGTATAGCTGCACCGTTGACCGGTTTGACCGGAAGGGAGTTCCTTTCGTCTGGACAGAGGAGTGCGAGCGCAGTTTTCAGCAGCTACGAACTTGTTTGACTACGGCGCCGGTATTATCTTTGCCTTCGGGATCAGGCGGATTTGTTGTCTACTGTGATGCTTCGCGAGTGGGATTAGGATGCGTTTTGATGCAGCATGGCCGGGTGATCGCTTACGCTTCTCGGCAGTTGAAGAAGCATGAACAGAACTACCCCACTCATGATTTGGAGATGGCTGCAGTGGTCTTTGCACTGAAGATTTGGCGACATTACCTTTACGGCAAGTCATATCAGATATTCACCGATCACAAGAGCTTAAAGTACATATTTCAGCAGCGAGACCTGAACCTCAGACAGCGTCGTTGGATGGAGTTGGTGAAAGACTACGACTGTGAGATCTTATATCACCCTGGCAAGGCGAATGTGGTGGCAGATGCGTTGAGTAGGAGGTCCGGGGGTAGTCTATCCTTTTTGCGCGCAGTGCAGAGGCAGTCGTCACCAGATTGGCAGATGTTATGTGACAGCCGAGTTGAGTTCGAGTTCACTCAGACAGGGGGACAGCTCGCGCATGTTCGTGCACGCCCACAGTTGCTTGACCGTATATATGAGGCACAGCGCAGTGACGACCGTTGCTCAGAGATCATGGCACAGATGGGACAGGGCAGATTTTCCGAGTTCGTGATTGACGATTAGGGGATTTTACGATATGGAGCTAGACTGTGCGTACCAGATGCTGATGGATTACGGCGCAACATTCTTGAGGAGGCACACCGATCAGTGTATAGTGTCCACCCCGGTTCCACCAAGATGTACCATGGTATGAGAGAGACCTACTGGTGGGACGGGATGAAGAGGGACATTGCAGAGTTCGTTTCGAGATGCCTGACTTGTCAGCAAGTCAAGGCCGAGCACCAGAGGCCCGCAGGAGAGCTACAGCCGTTACCCATTCCAGAGTGGAAATGGGAACAGATTTCGATGGACTTCGTTGTGGGTCTACCCAGGACCAGTCGAGAGTACGACTCCATCTGGGTGATCGTGGATAGATTGACAAAAGCGGCTCACTTCCTTCCAGTGAAGACGACTTTCAGCTTCGCTCAGTATGCTCAGTTCTATATTGACGAGATCGTGCGACTACATGGCGTACCGACTTGTATCGTGTCAGATCGAGGCACTCAGTTCACCAGCCGACTTTGGCAGAGACTTCAGGAGGCCTTGGGCACTCGTTTGAGCTTCAGCACAGCGTTTCATCCGCAGACAGACGGACAGTCAGAGCGGACCATTCAGACTCTCGAGGACATGCTCAGAGCGTGCGTTTTAGACTTTGGTGGTAGCTGGGATCGTCATTTACCTCTAGTGGAGTTCTCCTATAACAACAGCTTCCAGGATACTATTCAGATGGCACCTTTCGAGGCATTGTATGGGAGGAGATGCAGATCATCCGTTTGTTGGATAGAGCTCAGCGAGAGCAGCATTTTAGGGCTGCAGCTTGTTGAGGAGACGACATCGAAGATCCAGTTGATCCGAGACCGGATGAGAGCGGCTCAGAGCAGGCAGAAATCCTATGCAGACAGACGCCGTCGCAGATTAGAGTTCGCAGTTGGCGACCTTGTTTTTCTGAAAGTCTCTCCGATGAAGGGCGTGATGCGTTTTGGGCGAAAGGGGAAGCTTAGCCCTAGATTCGTAGGTCCCTTCGAGATCCTCGAGCGTGTTGGCGCTGTTGCATATCGTTTGGCTCTTCCACCCAGCTTTCCCGATGTTCACCCCGTTTTTCATGTTTCGATGCTCCGCAAGTACCTTCACGACCCTTCGCATGCAATTCAGCACCCGACAGTCCAGCTAGAGCGCTACCTTTCTTTTGCAGAGCAGCCGGTGGCCATCCTGGATCGGCAGGTGAAGAAGTTGAGGTCGAAGATTATACCAACCGTCAAGGTCCTTTGGCGTAGCCCGAGCAACGAGGAGGTTACCTGGAGGACCGAGGGCGAGATGAGGAAGAAATATCCCCATCTCTTCGAAGGTACGCGTAGCTATATTTTTAAATTCGGGGACCGAATTTCTTTAAGGGGGGAAGATTGTAGCGTCTTGAAAAGTCGTTTTGGTGTTTTCTTGAAATTCGGTGAAAATTCGGTATTTTTCCGAAAACCGTCTTTCTCGATATTTTGCAGTTTAGGGCTAATTATACCTAAAATGGATAGGTAATTACTTGTTTTTAGTAGCTAATGAGTTAATTATGAAATTTTGGTCATTTAAAAAATTTTCCCTATTTTTCAATTTTTAATATTATTTTAAGCCGGTAAGAAAATACATTAAATTAGCAATAAATACAAATTTTTCCGGGCTAATTTTAATCTCTAAAATTATGATAATTATAATCTAGTGGTTAATTAACTAATCCATATAGTTATCTTGTTGATGTATTTTTCAATTATGCTAATTTGGTTAAATTTAGAAGTGTGAAATTGCTTTTTAGGATTTTCAAGAGAGGGTTTTTATATGGAATTGGTTTGTGAAGCTTAATTAGTGAGTGGATTAAGTTTTAGAAAGCATTATTTAATTGATTAAACCTAATTTGCTATCTAGTGTTTTGCTAACCTTAATCTAAGTGGTTAACTTGCTTATTAGGCTAAAATCTAGTGTTAAATTAAGGTTTTTCATATATAGTTTGGTTTATGTTTGCTAATTACAAAAATCAAGAGAAGGTTTTGTTTATGGAAATTAGGTTTTTTAAGCATAGTTGATGGTTTAAAATTAGTGTATTGGCTAGCTATTTGGTTAGTTTGGATGTTGGTGTTGGGTGGTGTTGGCTTTGTCGCTAAATTGTCGATGTTTGCATCAAATTGCAATTTCTGCTTACTAGATTTTTATATAAATTATGTGATGGATTATTTTCGACATCTTGATGATTGTAATGGCTTGTCCTACGACTTTTGGGATGCGTGAGTGCGGATTTTTGGGTAGTCGGGTTTTAGTTTCGCCGGGCGACCCGAATCGGCGTTTTTTTTTGGCAGTTTTTGCGATTTTCGCGTGTGTTCCGCGCACTTTGTGCACGTTGTACCTAGCTAGCGAACTTTAGTAGTTTCGTTGGGGTTTTGCGTCGTTCTTGATATGTAACCTTATATTTGGTATTGATGTAAATTCCAGGTTCGGTCGCGGAGACGTCAGACGCGGCGCGAAAGGGAAAGGCGGTGATTGGACACAGCTAGCCAGGGATCCCAGTGAGTAGATTTAACATCTACGGGGGACGATCGTTTGGATGGCGCAAGTCGCCCGATAGATTTAGTAAACTGGAAAATAGTAAATTGGATAATCACTTGTGACATTAGAATAATAATACTGGCATGATAATTGCTGCAATTAGATCAATATGTTATATCCATATACGCAAACTCAATTGTAGGACACATGCACCATTACCAGGTTTTTATATGCAGCACGAGCACTATTCATGTTTACACACACACCCTGGTAATTGCCATGCCACCACACTAGATAACCTTTAATTTAAACCTTTTACTAATTGATACTTAAATTGTGCTATTTCCTTAAAATGAAACCGTAGGATTGCTATTCCTGTGCATGTACTTCATCATATTCATTGTTCATGCTTAATACATTAATCACACATCGCAACTTGATTATTGATATCATACGCATTCATTATCATTGATATATGCACTTATGAGGATTTCTTGAGATTTTATGATATTGCTGGATTTCGGGGGAAAGCCGCCAAATTTCTAAACTTATTATATTTTTAAAATATGTAAATTGCGGTTTTCTAGTGATGTAAGTGTCGTCCACCATGAGTTTGCTGTGGATTTGGAAATCCGTGTCGAGGAGTGGAGGAACCGGCACGGGTACATGGTGGGCCCGGTAAGGTACCCCGGGGCAAGAGGAATGTGGTGATGACGTTGAGCCTGGCAGGGGACGGATTACCTACCGGTGACTTCATTGGGCACGGCGGATATCCAGAGGATACCGACCGGGGCCGCGAGAGGATGAGATATTGATATTGAGATGGGTCAGCCGGATGGCTGAGGCCAGAGACACTATGACATGGATTTATGAGATTTGAGACAGCTTTTGGGTGTCGTTGCTGGACACCGATTTTCGTCGATTCATTGACATTATGCTGGCATTCTAAAAGAGTTTCAAAAACAAAAAGAGATAAAATATTTCCTATATATACCTATTGAGACCTCAGATATTCATGTTGCATACATATTAGTACACTGATGTTATATACACACCTGCTAGTGCATCCAGTCATACCCGTATTATAGATGCTAGGATGCTTGTGTGCATGCATACGATTGCCTTTGTAGATGTTATTTATTACTCACGAGTTGGCAACTCACCCCCGTTGTGCCACAGTCTTTTGCAGGTCCGCTCCGTCAATTCAGTAGCGGCGGGCGCACTTGTCTTTTGCCTCTTTTGCCTGAGCTCGAGATTTGCTCATAGGTGGGTTATGTTATTATTTTGTACCACTTGTATATTCTTTGTATCTAGTGTACTCCATCTACTGTTTCTACCAGATTATTGTATATTGACCTAGAGATGAGACTGTGAGGTTTGTGGATTTTATACTGTATTTGGGGTCGAGCTCACTTGAGCCGACATGCTACTTTTTCATGCTTCCTTATGCTTTATTATGCTTGTTGTCATTTACATTGCGTGGGATTTGTGACCGCCGTATGGCGAAGAGCTAGCTCCCGCTTGGGGATGCCCTATTTTGTGGATTCATGTATATATTTTGTTGTACCCATTTTTGGGGGCCAGTATTTACAAAGGAGACTCTGCCGAAATTTTCGGAAAAATTGATATTGTTTTTAAAAAGGGTTTTACATGACTTATTTTGACAAATCGCTTTCAATTGATTGGGTTTTCTTCACTCTTTTGCTTCATTGGTTTTGTTTTCTGGGCTTTGGCTTACTTATTTTACGGACGCCTTTAGACGTTTCGTAAACTTAAGTGCCAGTCACGTTCCGTACCCTGCGGGTCGTGACACCTTTTATCTAATAAATGCATCCCTTCCAGAAGTCGGGTTTTGTTGCACGTATTAGCTCTAGAATTACTACGGTTATCCGAGTAGCAAGTACCATCAAACAAGCTATAACTGATTTAATGAGCCATTCGCAGTTTCACAGTCTGAATTCGTTCATACTTACACATGCATGGCTTAATCTTTGAGACAAGCATATGACTACTGGCAGGATCAACCAGGTAGCACGTCCTCGGCGACATCATGCTTCTGGAGACCCGCCACCCCACGAAGGGGAGGAGGACTCGGCGAGCAATGATTCATTCGTTCGAGAGCGGGACATGGCAAGGGACCGGGGGACGCACCGCCAAAAGGTCCTCCGGATACACCGCATCCACAAGCCCAAAAAGGTCCAAAACGACCGGTCGGGAAGAGACGGCCTGGCGAGGCCGCCGCTGACCGAGACCAGGCGAGGTCCGACGTCGTGCGCTTCCCCTCCGCCGAACGGCGGGAGGAGGACGATCGCGAGCATAGGCCGCAGTCGGGTTCCGGACGGATCTGGTTCGCAACACAGGCAACGGGGCCGAACACCGAGCCGGCATGAGGCCGACCGGTGAGGGCGCATGAAGGGACAGCAGCGACGGCGGTTGGCTGCGCAAGAGGCAGGGAACAAGCCGGGACATGCGGTCCAAAACCACTCACATGTCGACACGGCCGCCGCCGCGCCCGAACCCGAATGCCAGTGCCCACCGTGCCAAGACAAACATCAATGCAAAACGGTGCGCGAAGGGTTACGAAGATCGGACGAGGCAGCTCCGCCGTGCACGAAAGAAGCGCGCGTCTCAAAAGCCGAAAAAGACCGGAAACGCAAACCGGCGGCCTGCAGTGGGCCCCACCGGCGGGGCCTGGAGTGGCCCCCGGCAGGGCCGAGCCACGTTACCAAGGGCGGTGCACGGCACCTTGCCCCACACCGCGCCATGGCCCCTTCCCATGAGCCATGGCATGCACCGAGAGCCAAGCAAGCACCTCCCTCCTACTATAGTTTAGGAGGGAAACCCTTAGAAAAGACCCCGGGGGTCCAAAGTGTCTCTGTGGCCATACAAAAAATTTCCATGGTGCCGGGCACGGTGGGCATGGTGCAGGGCACGGCATGGTGCGTTGTCACGACCTGAAAGAGCACGTGACTGGCCCTTGAACCATATGAAGTCTATAGGACTCCATCTGATCCAAGTAAGCCTAAAGCCCAGAAATCTAAAACCATTTTAAGAGTAAGGAAAACTGGTTTAAAGAAGTGAAAGAAAACATGTTGAAGTCAAGGTTTTTAAATAACTAAGCCAAAAATGCATTTTTTGCATGTCAAGTCTTTTCTAAAAATTTCGGCAGAGTTTCTTTTGTAAATACTGGCCCCGAACGGGGTACAACAAGAATAATATATATATGCAATGATAAAAGGCATCCCCAAGCGGGAGCTAGCTCTTCGTCAAACGACGGTCATAACCACGCAAGCAATAATAATATACAACACCGAAGGGCGAGGATCAAAACTCAAAATAACATGAAAACCGTAATACTGCTAAGCGCGACTCTAAGGTCGAAAAATACATCACTAATGTCTAAGTCTGAAACAATATACAAGTTTTGGTTGATGGAATTCTAGATACAAAGAATAATACAAGTACAATGGTGGTTCTTGATGCAAAAGAAACCACCTACCAAATGCAATTCACCCGAAAGGAAGCAATGTGCCAGAAATGCCGCAAAGGAACCTGTACGGCAGAACCTGCAAGAACTGTGGCACAACGGGGGTGAGTTGCCAACTCGTGAATAGAGAATATCTACAAGCAGAAACCGAAAGCAAGACATAATCCTAGGTCAATACGATCAGTATAAAAAATCCTCAATATATAACATGCAGCCTATAACAAGGCTAGGGTAAATATCTAACCCGAGTGCAATCTCATGTGCCTGCGTCAGTGCCTCAGGTAGCAATATATCATATGAATGAGATATGAATGCATGAAAACAGAATACATGTACATGAAGAAACTGTTTTCATAAATTAGTGAGATTTCCTTTGTATTTTTAAAATGAGGTATCATAATGAATCAGCATAAAACTGTGCCTAGCATCGGCACAAAACGTAATCCCAATATCTCGATATCTCAAAGTCTCAACCACAATATCTAGGGTGCCGTCAATCCAGACCGGCCCCTACCATCCATCTCAAGACCACGACGGTATCCTCCGGATATCCGACGCGTCGGGTAAAATCACCGGTAGGTAGTGCTCCCCTGCCAGGCTCAACGTCATCACCACATTCATCTTGCCCCGGGGTACCGAACCGGGTCCACCATGTACCCGAAACGGTTCATCCGTCTCCTCGAATCGGGTTTCCAAATCCATCAGCAAACTCATGGTGGACGACTCATACATCATGGGAAAACCGCACTTTTTATTTTAAAAGAGAGAATATGTTTATTTGTGTTTTTGCGGTTTTCCTCCAAATCCAGAAAATCTCACGGAAATCCAAATCCAAAACCTCAATAACACGTAAAATAGTGAATATATGCATGAGAATCCATGAATGCGGCATAACAATGAATAACAGTATGCATGAAGTAGCAGGTAATAACTACAATGTCTAAACTAACATATAAGGCAAGTACACTAATATCATGTCTAAACTATTAGCTAATAGGCTATGTCAAGCAATAATATTTTCTAAGGTGTACGTGACATGGCAATTACCGATGAAGATGTGTGTGAGCCGGCAAGTAAGTGTACGTGGTACATACGCATCATCGGTAATGGTGTTGGTGTCCTATCAGCATGATATCAATAATGGAGTATGAAACATAATATAAGAATGCGATGCAAAGCGAACCACAAAAATGAGTGGGAGCTGAAACTAGACGTAACTATAACTAATCTGCATTAATCTAATATAAGTCCTACAAATGGTGCCTTTTGAAATAACACGAATCATGGGGTTTTGAAAATAGGGGCTACGGTGTTTTTATGAAAAGATACGCCTTTTGAAATATCCGTAGATCCCTTGACCTGTCTTTTAAAAATACCCACGACCCGCTAGTTTTGAAATAGGTAGGAGGCTAATCTAATCTAACAACTACACTAAACTATACGGCCGAACTAACTAGCTGGGCTACAGGTAAGGAAACCGCCTAACATCTGAGTCGATATATATATAGATAATAGTCGGTGATTCCGCCTCAATAGTATCGCGTACGATACAGTATATCATATGACATCCTCAAGTCATAAGTGCGGATCTATCATCATTGTAAAGCTCATACGGTAAATCGTCGTACGGCATCCCAATAGCTGGGTACGGGTTAAAATCACACTATCTCATCACATTTCAGGTATCACTATCATCATAACATATAATCTGGGGTACTGGTTTAAGTCTAGTACAACTGATACCATCAAACTACAGCGTGTGCAAGCACACGTCCCAAGGCCCGCTAGAGATCACGTATCGTATCCTCAAATACGAATCACATCAAATCACCGATCTCACGGCACCATGCCCAACATCATCGACTCATCTCCAATGTCATCCAATATCATCAAACACAGTGCAAGTATAATGAATATGCAAAGATGTGCGTGTAGGTGTAAATCTACTCTAGGGTTCGCGACTATGAACTACACTAGTCACTTCTAACCCTACACTATCCATAGTACACCTAGCTATCATATACATATATATACTACGGACTGCGGGGGTGCTATACGCCATCCACCCGACTTCCCCCTGTAGATATAATCTACTCACCTTGCGTCTTTATCTTTCGATGCCACCACGCGTTTGCTTGTCATCCCGAAGTCTTCATATGGTACCTACACATCAAGTGTCGTATATGCGCATTAAAACCAAATCAAAGCTAAAACGGCACACGAAATCCAAAACGATACGATAAGGGGCCTATAGGTTAGAACCTATGGCACGCCTTCAAAACCATCAATAAATCCTCTATATCGTCATATAAACGCCAAATAGTCGAGGTAAATCACAAGACACTAATGCAGAATTAAAAATACGGAATACGGAAACACGAATCCAAAACAGCAACTTAGGAAATATGTCCCAGATTTCACCCTAGGTCAATTTATACAAATCTAAATATACCAGGGGTCTAACATAAACATGTAGGAGCTACAGAACCAATACGAGCCAAAATGGTGGGACCCAGGCCGCAAATCGCGGCCAATGGGAATAAATTGGCGGCCGGGAAGAAGAAATGGGAGCTGGGGTCTTGGGGTTTGCTTCCTGGGTGCCTGCACATCCCACTGTCCACTCAATTTTATTTTAGGGTGTCTCGGGTGATAGCAGATTCCATAAACACTACACAGATTTCACAAATCTCCGATATCGGTTTCTAAAATCCGTATTCTGGGTTAAAGCCTCAGGTTTGGGTTTCAATTCATACACTAGGGAGTTTGTAAAACCTCTACTGAGCTCAATTTCACAATACCACACCAAATTCCCTCAAATCCTAACTTGGTTATCCTCAAGTCCACAATATCACACAATATCGATTCACTTTTAACATAGGGGTATAAGTAATGCAAAAACTAATCTAATGATCCAGAAATTACCTCATTTAGCAACTCAAGAATATTCTCGAGTTGCCCCTAGTGGCCAAAATCCTTGCTTCTTTAGCTCCAAGTGTAGATCTAGGGATTGTGCACACATTTAATGAAATGGAGATTGGGTTTTGGGGTTGTTTTAGAGGTGTTTTGGAGCTTGAAGAGGGGAGGGAAAGAAGGTGCAGAGCAGCAGCAGGAGAGAGGAAAAGAGGGAGGGAAATGAAGGGAAGAAGAATGGCCAAGTCTTTAGTCAATGAAGCCCATATCTCTCTCTCTCACCAACTACCAATTTCTTTATTCTTTTCCTTTTCTTTTTCCTTTTCCTTTTAAAACCCTTCTCACTCAAATAGTAATCCCAAAACAAACCATGGCAAGAAAATGCACAAGTGTGAAAAAAAAGATATGTGCATGTTTTGCACAAAAACGCCAAAAATCCGATTAGAAATTTTTAATCGCGATTAGCACTAATTTAGCATATAAATGATCATAAAAAATCTAAAAATGCCATAATTCCAATAATTACCCAATTTTAGAATTTTCCATAATTTTTCTCAATTTTTTTTTCCTATTTTTTTGTATTTAATAATACCAAAATATTAAAATATTCAATAAAATAATATTAAATTATAAAAATTCCCAAAATTAATACTTTATCTTTTTGAAATGTTACAATCTACCCCCCTTAAATAAATTCGGTCCCCGAATTTAAATTTAAACCCCAAATACTAAAACATTTCAGTAAAAATCCAATTTGTCGGGGCTCCGAAAACATCAATACGTAGCGAATATCATAAAAATATACCGCTCTACTAGAAATCAATCCCCAAAATGCATATATAAAAATATCCTGTGCGTCTGGTGCGCAAGGAATCAAAATCCATATATGTGCCAACAGGTGTACAAAACAACATCTAGGTGCAACTGGTGTGCACGAAACATCTGTCATGGGCAACGTGGGTGTCTGACAGCAAAATCAGGTGCATCTGACATGCACGAAGAATCCCGATTTAGTGTATCTGGCGTGCACCAAAATCGTATATCAAAACACTAAAGATGCATGAAAACTATGCTGGAAGTGTAAATCAAATCACTGTATAGGAAAGGCGTGAAATCACAATCAATACCTCGAATGTAAAAACTTATGCGCAAAATCTAAATATCCAGTGGGTGTATGAAACAATATCATGAAACTCAGTCATCAAAACTAAATCATGCAATAGAACGCCTAAAATACCAAAATCTAAGATGACGGATACGTGATAATCGAATCACAAAATCACAAATCAAAAGTACCGTCGTCGGTGGTTCCTCCTTCAAGGTCGAGAAGGAGTCGGTGCATCCACTGCTAGCAGCGCAAGATATCTACTTGCCTCTTGCTCACGGTCTGGCGTCCTCTGACTCTGGGTCCTTATCTTCTTTGCGGATCCCTATCTCACAATCAATCGGCTCATCGGCCCTATTAGATATGCTAACGGGGATGATTCCGTTCTGGCACTTCTCTGGTCATCTCTCGGTCAATCCTCACGACCACTCATAAAGCAGCATATCACTGGCGTCGGCCTATGGCTCTCTGAATGCACATCACACATCTGATCCTGGGTGCAACATCATTGCAGCAATGTCCTGGAAGGAATCCTGCTCAAGGTCTCTTCCGATCTTGCCTATGCCGAACTGTACGAAGGCTGGCTCTCTTGCATAATCTCTTTTTGTTCAGTGGACATCTGTGTCCTCAGCACAACATTTCTCGGAATCTGGTTGCATCCCAATGCCTCTGTAAGCATATCTGACCTCTGGTCTCGACGGGAAGCAATGACAGCTCGTCAGCGTCTCGCCCGAACCTCTGGTTCCACCTGTCTCTATCGTCGTCCACTATGACGTCACGCCATGCTATCTACGCTCTGCCATGTTCTCGGCCACGGTCAATCCGAAGTCTCTCATACGGACTCAAAATCGCGTACTCTGTAGCTTCACCATTCTGTAGAAGATGTCAGGCCGAACAGGTCCTCGGGAACACGTCCCAACCATCGGAGGAATACTCAATACTCGTCCGTCCTTCATCGATTCGCAACGCATCTGGGTAAGTTCCTTTATCCGAATCTGGTCAACTACTTCGTCGACAATGCTAACTCTGGCCTGCTGGTTGTGCGCAATATGACCACTCCTGGGTCTAGGTCTTCTCGTATCGTTTTCCACAAAGGTCCTGTCGAGGTTTCTCTCTTAAATCTCATTCCTGCCGAATTGCCCGGAAGTCACCATCCATCGCTGAAGCTAATTTTTATTCCGGAACGGCTACATACTTATCGCGCTTCTTTCTGGAAGATATATCCATATACAACGCCTCTGGGTGCGTATCACATCTCTGATGTCAGCGGAGTGGGACGTCATCTCGTCGAAATCTCTTGCGAACTCCTTTCTTCATTCTGCTTCAATATCGACTGACTCGGACTCGTCTCATCGCGGCTGCAGGGACTGTGCTCCAATGGCTATACTCGTATCTGGAGTCTCCCAAGCAAGCATCCCATCACATGATATCCGAATGACGTCGAACATTCGATCGACTCGTCAGAACCCTATAATCCCCCAAGAGATCAACATCTTGAGTACAGTTTAATAGTATCGAGTACATGCCACAGCGTCGGTGGTCCAGCCGTAGAAGGGCAAACCCAAGCCTCACTAATGGCGCTGCGGAACTGCCGCAAACCCTAAGGTTCAAAGGCTTTCACACGGTCATTGAGTCGAGTTAGGGTTTCATTCTTCTAGAGGGTCCATAGAATCACCTGCATGTCTTTCCGTATACTTTAAACTTGGAAAATAGGCTCCTGACATTCGATCGTCTCTATCGACTCTCAACGAATCTGCGTGAAGTCGTCTCCAGCTGGAAACAATCTATCCGATGACCTCGCATCGGTAACCGAACGAACCACATGCCCTAGTCATTAGTCCTCAGGTGACTAGCGACCGTCCATCATATCTCTAAGTATAAGCTCATGCTGCAGTAGTTCCAACCATCTGGGTGTTATCTCGTCATTTGCAGCAACAACTGGCTCATTCACCTGTACGCCGAAAAGCGCCTCAATCCTCCAGGAAAGGCGATACATTGGCGGTCATCTCTGAATCAGTCTGCTCTAGATCTGAGTAAGACTCTCCACACTGGAAATCTTCAACACATCTGGGCCCGCTCCGGCGCATAAATCGGACGAATCACCTTCGTCTTTCAAATCGGGTAGACTAGCTATCATCTGTCTCATATCTGCCTGGAAGCTCCGACAATCTCAGCTCGTAAGCTCCGGAAGCGACATCCTGTCAATCTCAGCAACAGCTGGTCCATCTGTCTGCACGGTAGGCGACACCATAATCTCTGAGGTATACTGTACATCAACAGTCCTCTCTCAACTGGCAGCTCTAACAATGGCCCGATCATCCGGTGCAAAGCCAAGCACTCGCCTCTGCTAGAGGTCCCAATCATCAATACCAACTCGAGATGTTTCCATGTCACCAGAAAACACAATGGTCGGCCCTCGTACCAGACGAGCTCGCCCTGACCGTAACCCTAGCAGCAGCCCAACTGCGCTCAAACATGGCGACAGGAACCTCAATCGAGTATCGAAGAGAGTAGATCAAAGGAAAGAAAGAGAACAACAAATCCAGAGTGGATACATGATCATAAGAAGGAACAGCATCAATAAAGGTATGATCATGAAACTAATAGAATCGAGGATAACAAATGGATGTATAATCACGGATATGAAGAGAACCACTGATCTCGAAAATATGTACATCCTAAGGTTCCTTAAGCGGAGTGGCGTGTCGTAAGTATGCCGCGGAACATACCCACGGTACGTCACTCTACTTTAGTCACCTATTCCATCAACCAAGGGACATCCTACGCGACGAAAGTTCGGGTCTAATACCCCCTCGACTGAGTCTAAGTTCCGTAAGGTCAAGCCTAAGTTCCGTATGTATATAAACGCCCTAGGCTCCACATAGTCAAACTTAGACTCGAACCAAGGTCAACCTAACGCTCTGATACCAACTTTGTCACGACCTGAAAGAGCACGTGACTGGCCCTTGAACCATATGAAGTCTATAGGACTCCATCTGATCCAAGTAAGCCTAAAGCCCAGAAATCTAAAACCATTTTAAGAGTAAGGAAAACTGGTTTAAAGAAGTGAAAGAAAACATGTTGAAGTCAAGGTTTTTAAATAACTAAGCCAAAAATGCATTTTTTGCATGTCAAGTCTTTTCTAAAAATTTCGGCAGAGTTTCTTTTGTAAATACTGGCCCCGAACGGGGTACAACAAGAATAATATATATATGCAATGATAAAAGGCATCCCCAAGCGGGAGCTAGCTCTTCGTCAAACGACGGTCATAACCACGCAAGCAATAATAATATACAACACCGAAGGGCGAGGATCAAAACTCAAAATAACATGAAAACCGTAATACTGCTAAGCGCGACTCTAAGGTCGAAAAATACATCACTAATGTCTAAGTCTGAAACAATATACAAGTTTTGGTTGATGGAATTCTAGATACAAAGAATAATACAAGTACAATGGTGGTTCTTGATGCAAAAGAAACCACCTACCAAATGCAATTCACCCGAAAGGAAGCAATGTGCCAGAAATGCCGCAAAGGAACCTGTACGGCAGAACCTGCAAGAACTGTGGCACAACGGGGGTGAGTTGCCAACTCGTGAATAGAGAATATCTACAAGCAGAAACCGAAAGCAAGACATAATCCTAGGTCAATACGATCAGTATAAAAAATCCTCAATATATAACATGCAGCCTATAACAAGGCTAGGGTAAATATCTAACCCGAGTGCAATCTCATGTGCCTGCGTCAGTGCCTCAGGTAGCAATATATCATATGAATGAGATATGAATGCATGAAAACAGAATACATGTACATGAAGAAACTGTTTTCATAAATTAGTGAGATTTCCTTTGTATTTTTAAAATGAGGTATCATAATGAATCAGCATAAAACTGTGCCTAGCATCGGCACAAAACGTAATCCCAATATCTCGATATCTCAAAGTCTCAACCACAATATCTAGGGTGCCGTCAATCCAGACCGGCCCCTACCATCCATCTCAAGACCACGACGGTATCCTCCGGATATCCGACGCGTCGGGTAAAATCACCGGTAGGTAGTGCTCCCCTGCCAGGCTCAACGTCATCACCACATTCATCTTGCCCCGGGGTACCGCACCGGGTCCACCATGTACCCGAAACGGTTCATCCGTCTCCTCGAATCGGGTTTCCAAATCCATCAGCAAACTCATGGTGGACGACTCATACATCATGGGAAAACCGCACTTTTTATTTTAAAAGAGAGAATATGTTTATTTGTGTTTTTGCGGTTTTCCTCCAAATCCAGAAAATCTCACGGAAATCCAAATCCAAAACCTCAATAACACGTAAAATAGTGAATATATGCATGAGAATCCATGAATGCGGCATAACAATGAATAACAGTATGCATGAAGTAGCAGGTAATAACTACAATGTCTAAACTAACATATAAGGCAAGTACACTAATATCATGTCTAAACTATTAGCTAATAGGCTATGTCAAGCAATAATATTTTCTAAGGTGTACGTGACATGGCAATTACCGATGAAGATGTGTGTGAGCCGGCAAGTAAGTGTACGTGGTACATACGCATCATCGGTAATGGTGTTGGTGTCCTATCAGCATGATATCAATAATGGAGTATGAAACATAATATAAGAATGCGATGCAAAGCGAACCACAAAAATGAGTGGGAGCTGAAACTAGACGTAACTATAACTAATCTGCATTAATCTAATATAAGTCCTACAAATGGTGCCTTTTGAAATAACACGAATCATGGGGTTTTGAAAATAGGGGCTACGGTGTTTTTATGAAAAGATACGCCTTTTGAAATATCCGTAGATCCCTTGACCTGTCTTTTAAAAATACCCACGACCCGCTAGTTTTGAAATAGGTAGGAGGCTAATCTAATCTAACAACTACACTAAACTATACGGCCGAACTAACTAGCTGGGCTACAGGTAAGGAAACCGCCTAACATCTGAGTCGATATATATATAGATAATAGTCGGTGATTCCGCCTCAATAGTATCGCGTACGATACAGTATATCATATGACATCCTCAAGTCATAAGTGCGGATCTATCATCAATGTAAAGCTCATACGGTAAATCGTCGTACGGCATCCCAATAGCTGGGTACGGGTTAAAATCACACTATCTCATCACATTTCAGGTATCACTATCATCATAACATATAATCTGGGGTACTGGTTTAAGTCTAGTACAACTGATACCATCAAACTACAGCGTGTGCAAGCACACGTCCCAAGGCCCGCTAGAGATCACGTATCGTATCCTCAAATACGAATCACATCAAATCACCGATCTCACGGCACCATGCCCAACATCATCGACTCATCTCCAATGTCATCCAATATCATCAAACACAGTGCAAGTATAATGAATATGCAAAGATGTGCGTGTAGGTGTAAATCTACTCTAGGGTTCGCGACTATGAACTACACTAGTCACTTCTAACCCTACACTATCCATAGTACACCTAGCTATCATATACATATATATACTACGGACTGCGGGGGTGCTATACGCCATCCACCCGACTTCCCCCTGTAGATATAATCTACTCACCTTGCGTCTTTATCTTTCGATGCCACCACGCGTTTGCTTGTCATCCCGAAGTCTTCATATGGTACCTACACATCAAGTGTCGTATATGCGCATTAAAACCAAATCAAAGCTAAAACGGCACACGAAATCCAAAACGATACGATAAGGGGCCTATAGGTTAGAACCTATGGCACGCCTTCAAAACCATCAATAAATCCTCTATATCGTCATATAAACGCCAAATAGTCGAGGTAAATCACAAGACACTAATGCAGAATTAAAAATACGGAATACGGAAACACGAATCCAAAACAGCAACTTAGGAAATATGTCCCAGATTTCACCCTAGGTCAATTTATACAAATCTAAATATACCAGGGGTCTAACATAAACATGTAGGAGCTACAGAACCAATACGAGCCAAAATGGTGGGACCCAGGCCGCAAATCGCGGCCAATGGGAATAAATTGGCGGCCGGGAAGAAGAAATGGGAGCTGGGGTCTTGAGGTTTGCTTCCTGGGTGCCTGCACATCCCACTGTCCACTCAATTTTATTTTAGGGTGTCTCGGGTGATAGCAGATTCCATAAACACTACACAGATTTCACAAATCTCCGATATCGGTTTCTAAAATCCGTATTCTGGGTTAAAGCCTCAGGTTTGGGTTTCAATTCATACACTAGGGAGTTTGTAAAACCTCTACTGAGCTCAATTTCACAATACCACACCAAATTCCCTCAAATCCTAACTTGGTTATCCTCAAGTCCACAATATCACACAATATCGATTCACTTTTAACATAGGGGTATAAGTAATGCAAAAACTAATCTAATGATCCAGAAATTACCTCATTTAGCAACTCAAGAATATTCTCGAGTTGCCCCTAGTGGCCAAAATCCTTGCTTCTTTAGCTCCAAGTGTAGATCTAGGGATTGTGCACACATTTAATGAAATGGAGATTGGGTTTTGGGGTTGTTTTAGAGGTGTTTTGGAGCTTGAAGAGGGGAGGGAAAGAAGGTGCAGAGCAGCAGCAGGAGAGAGGAAAAGAGGGAGGGAAATGAAGGGAAGAAGAATGGCCAAGTCTTTAGTCAATGAAGCCCATATCTCTCTCTCTCACCAACTACCAATTTCTTTATTCTTTTCCTTTTCTTTTTCCTTTTCCTTTTAAAACCCTTCTCACTCAAATAGTAATCCCAAAACAAACCATGGCAAGAAAATGCACAAGTGTGAAAAAAAAGATATGTGCATGTTTTGCACAAAAACGCCAAAAATCCGATTAGAAATTTTTAATCGCGATTAGCACTAATTTAGCATATAAATGATCATAAAAAATCTAAAAATGCCATAATTCCAATAATTACCCAATTTTAGAATTTTCCATAATTTTTCTCAATTTTTTTTTCCTATTTTTTTGTATTTAATAATACCAAAATATTAAAATATTCAATAAAATAATATTAAATTATAAAAATTCCCAAAATTAATACTTTATCTTTTTGAAATGTTACATGCGTGCTGCACCGTGCCTGGTGCGACCTGCACCGTGCCTGGCGCGTGCTGCACCGTGCCCAGCAACGGGCCAATGAGCCAAGAATGAACCGAGCGCCTCCCACCTACTATAGTTTAGGAGGGAACCCCCAAGAAATGACCCCGGGGGTCCAAAGTGTCTCTGTGGCCAAACAAAATTTCTCTATGGTGCCCGGCACGGCATGGTGTGGTGCAGCATCGTGCCTGGTGCGTCCCACACCGTGCCTAGTGCGATGCTGCACCGTGCCCGGTGCGGTGCCCGGGGCCTACGAGCCAAGGCATGCATCCGGCCGTCGCATGGGCCGGAATTCTCGCCGAACGAAGCCAACGGAGAGCCTCCGCGTCAAGCCCACGCACGCGCGCGTGGCGCTAAGGCGCGAATCCGCGTAAATCACGACGCGGTGCTGGCGGGCGGGCGCGTGTGGAGATTTTTAGGGACATTCCTCAAGGCGCGAGCGCCTGTGGGGCAGTCTCGCGCCGTGCCGGCACCGTGCAACCAATGGATCGGGCCGTCGCGCGGGCCAGAATTCTCGCCGAACGAAGCCGACAATGAGCCGCCGCGTCAAGCCCGCGCACTCGCGAGGTGCTAAGGCGCTAATCCGCGTAAATCGCGACGCGGCGCGGGCGGGCGCCCGTGCGTGTGGGGATTTTTAGGGACATTCCTTAAGACGCGAGCGCCCGCGGGGTAGTCTCGCGCTGTGCCGGCACCGTGCCAACGATGGATCGGGCCGTCGCGCGGGCCGGAATTCTCTCCGAACGAAGCCGACAAAGAGCCGCCGCACGCGCGAGATGCGCGAAGGCGCGAGTTCACGTAAATCGCGACGCGGCGCGCCCTTGGGGTTTTTTTAGGGACATTCATCAAGTCGTGAGCCCCCGCGGGGCAATCTTGCATCGCGCCGGCACCGTGGCACCGATGGATCCGGCGTCACATGAGCCGAAAGTCTCGCCGAAAGATGCCAACAATGAGCCGCCGCGTCGAGCCCCCACGCGGGCGTGCGTGGGTACTTTTTATGCAAATTCCGCAAAAAATGAGAGCCCAAGGGATCCGGTTTGGCCTCCGTGATGTAGGGCCCGCGCCTCCTAAGTTCCCGCAGCGAACTATCCACGGGCCCCACCACCGGCTCCGCGCTGGACGACGCCATGGGTTGCCCGGACCGGTCCCCCTCCCGTCGGGCCCGGCCGTAGTCCGAAAAACATTGCCTGGCATAATGCCATGCGCCGTGTCATGG